>JAREIK010001700.1:401337-430346 GCA_029783825.1 Sapria himalayana
ATCTATCTGTATATCAATCTAATTATCTGTGTATCTATGTTTCTATCTATCTATCTGTATATCTATCTAATTATCTTCTATTATGTTTCTATCTATCTATGTATGTGTCTATATGCTATCTCTCTATCTATTTATCTATCGATATGTCTATTGTATATCTATCTAAACGTCAATATGGTCTATCTATATCTATCTATCTATATATCTGCATGTCTATCTACCTATATGTCTATTTCTCTATATGTCTATATCTATTTAACTATCTATCTTTTTATCTCTCTATATGTCTATCTAGCAATCTACCTATTTGTCTATCTATCTATAGTCTATCGATCAATATTTATATCTGTCTATCTATCTATAAGTCTATATGTCAATATATCTATGTATATATCTCTCAAATTGTCAATCTGTCAATTGCCTATCTGACTACTATCGATCTATTAATCTGTCTATCTATATATTGTCTATTTGTTAATCTATCTTATGTCTATCTGTATATCTGTTATTTATCTATCTTTGATTTTTGCTTTCTTAGAGTGTCAACCGGGCCGACCCGACCCGGCTCGCACAAGCACGGCACGGTTCAGCCGTGCTTGGGCCAGCCCGGCACAAAAAAATTCCGTGCCTGGTTAGGCCAGAGCCGTGCCGTGCTGACCGGCATGGTTCGGCCTGCGGCACGCACACCGGTATGAGTTTGGTCCCGTGCCGAGTGTCCCATGAGCCCGACCCCACGATGGCCCCTCTCGCAAAAAAGACCGCGGGTCGTGTATGATTCGACCCGACCCGCGGTCCCCCACGAATCCTGACCGTACGGACATGCAAGCTCGAGCGGGCAGGCAAGGCACGCACGCCTGCCATGCTGCGGGCCGTGCCGGGCTCAGTTTTTTAAAACCGATGCCCGGGCAGCACGGAAGCACGATCGTGCATTAAAAAAACAGGCCGGGCAGACCCGTCCCCGGTCCGTTTGACACCTCAATGCTTTCTTTATATGTCTATCTATTTATTAGTTTATTTATCTATTTATCTATCTATCATCTATCTTTTTATCTATCAATCTATATGTCTATTTGTTTTTCTATCAATATATCTATCTATGTATCTTTTAATATATCTATCTGTCTATTTGTATATGTATCTAATTATCTTTCTACTATTTGTCTATCTATCTATATGTATATCCATCCAGTTGTCTGTCTAACTATCTCTATCTATCTATATATCTATCTTTCTATCTTTCTATTTGTCTATATGTTCTATTTGTCTATCTATTTATATGTTTATCTGTCCATCTGTCTATTTATTTATCTATTTATATGTCTATTTATTTATCTATCTATATGTCAATTTAACAAGTTGTATATGTGGTTTATCTATATACATGTTTATGTGTCTATCTATCTTGTTGTTTATTAGACTATCTGACTATCTGTCTATTAGTATATTTTTCTATATGTCTATCTGTCATCTCTGTCTAATTATTTGTCTATCTATGTTTCTATCTATCTATGTATGTGTCTATATGTCAATCTATCTATTTATCTATCTATATGTCTATCTGTATATATGTGTAACTGTCAATATGGCCTATCTATATATATATCTATCTATCTATCTATCTGCATGTCTATCTATCTATATGTCTATTTCTCTATATGTCATCTATTTAATTATCTATCTTTCTATCTCTCAATATGTCTATCTAGCAATTACCTATTTGTTTATCTATCTATCAGTCTATCTATCTATATTTATATCTGTCTATCTATCTATAAGTCTATATGTCAATATATCTATGTATATATCTCTCAAATTGTCAATCTGTCAATCTCCCTATCTGACTATTGTCGATCTATTAATTTATCTATCTGTATATCTATCTATCTGTTAATCTATCTTTTTATCTATCAGTCTATATGTCTATATGTTTTTCTATCAATATATCTATCTATGTATCTCTTTATATATCTATCTGTCTATTTGTATATGTATCTAATTATCTTTCTACTATTTGTCTATGTATCTATCTGTATATCCATCCATCTATCTGTCTAACTGTCTCTATCTATCTATCTATCTGTATATCTATCTATTTATCTTTCTATTTGTCTATATGTCTATTTGTCTATCTATTTATATGTTTATCTGCTCATCTGTCTATTTATTAATCTATCTATATGTTTATTTATTTATCTATCTATATGTCAATTTAACAATTTGTATATGTGGTTTATCTATATACCTGTTTATGTGTCTATCTATCTTGTTGTCTATTAGACTATCTTTCTGTCTATTTATCTGTCTATTTGACTATCTGTCTATCTGTCTATTAGTATTTTTTCTATATGTCTATATGTCTATCTGTCTAATTATCTGTCTATCTATGTTTCTATCTATCTATGTATGTGTCTATATGTCTATCTGTCTATCTATTTATCTATCTATATGTCAATCTGTATATCTGTCTAACTGTCAATATGGTCTATCTATATATATATCTATCTATCTGCCTATCTATCTATCTATATGTCTATTTCCCTATATGTCTATCTATTTAACTATCTACCTTTCTATCTTTTTATCTCTCTATATGTCTATCTAGCAATCTACCTATTTGTCTATCTATCTATCTATCTATCTATATTTATATGTCTATCTATCTATAAGTCTGTATGTCAAATATCTATGTATATATCTCTCAAATTGTCAATCTGGCTATCTGACTACTGTCGATCTATTAATCTGTCTAGGTGTATATTTGTCTATCTGTTAATCTATCTATATGTCTCTATGTCTATCTGTCTATCTTTCTATTTATCTATCTTTGATTCTAGCTTTTTACCTATATGTCTATATATTTATTAGTCTATTTATCTATTTATCTATCTATCAATCTATCTTTTTATCTATCAGTCTATATGTCTATGTTTTTCTATCAATATATCTATCTATGTATCTTTTTATATATCTATCTATCTATTTGTATATGTATCTAATTATATCTCTACTATTTGTCTATCTATCTGTATATCCATCCATCTATCTGTATAACTGTCTCTATCTATCTATCTGTATATCTATCTTTCTTTCTTTCTATTTGTCTATATGTCTATTTGTCTATCTATTTATATGTTTATCTGTCCATCTGTCTATTTATTTATCTATCTATATGTCTATTTATTTATCTATCTATATGTCAATTTAACAATTTGTATATGTGGTTTATCTATATACATGTTTATGTGTCTATCTATCTTGTTGTCTATTAGACTATCTGTTTGTCTATCTATCTGTCTATCTGACTATCTGTCTATCTGTCTATTAGTATATTTTTCTATATGTCTATCTGTCTATCTGTTTATTAGCCTATTTTTCTATCTTTCTATCTATCTATCTGTCTATTTGTCGATATGTCTATCTATCTATCTATATGTATCTATATTTATATGTATATCTATCTATTTGTCTATCTATCTATTTGTCTATCTAACTATCTGTATATCTGTCTATGTATCTTCTCTCTATATATCTATATGTTTATTGTTTCTGAAAGATAGATAAATAGATTGACAGATAGATAAATAGATTGACAGATAGATAAATAGATAGATAGATCGATCGACTGATAGACTATTAAACTTATAGATAGATAGGTTGAAATCTAGTTAGACAAATAGACAAAAAGATAAATAGATAGATAAATAAATAAATAAATATATATATATATATATATATAAAGACAGAGATAGATAGACAAATAGACAAACAGACAGATAGATATATAGATAGACATGTAGGTACATAGATAGAAAGACACATATGTAGATAGACAGATATATATATAGACATAAGATAGATAGAAATATAGACAGATAGATAGATAGAATAGTAGATAGATGAAGAGTTAAACTGAAAAACATATAATCAAATAGAGAGAGAGATAAATAGACCAAATAGATAGTTAGACAAATAGACATATATATAGATAGACAGATAGTTAGTTAGTTAGACATACAGACAGATAGGTAGGTAGATAGATAAATAGGTAGATAGATATGTAGATAGATAGGTAGATAGATATGTAGATAGATAGGTAGATAGGTAGATAGATAGATAGATAGATAGATAGGCAGATAGATAGACAGATAGATTGGCAGACATATAAGCAGATAGATAAGCAGATAGATTGACAGATAGATAGGCAGATAGATAGGCAGATAGATAGGAAGATAGATAGGCAGATAGATAGGCAGATAAATAGGTGGATAGATAGGTGGATAGATAGGCAGATAGATAGGTAGATAGATAGGCAGATAGTTAGGCAGATAGATAGGCAGATAGATAGGAAGATAGATAGGCTGATAGATATGTAGATAGATAGGTAGATAGATAGATAGATAGTAATATAGACATATAGATTGATAATCAGATAGATAGATAAATAGATAGACAAATAGACATATTGACAAATAAGAGATAGAAAGATAGACATAGATGTAGATATAGAGTTAGACTAATAGACATAGATGTAGATATAGAGATAGACAAATAGATAAATAGAGAGATGGACAAATCGACAGATAGATAGATATATAAAATGCAGATAGACCAATAGATAAATAGACAGATAGATGGAAAAATAGATAGATATACTAATAAATATTTATATAGATAGATAGACAGATTGAAATATAGACAAATAGATAAATATTTAGACATATAGATAGACATATATATATATATATATAGTTAGATAGATCAATAGATAGACAAACAGAGTGTTGATAGACACACATGCAGACAAAAGATAGTAAGAAAGATAGATAGAAAGATAGACAAATAAAAATAGACAAACAGATAGATAGAAAGGCAAATTTACAAATAGACAGGCAGACAAACAGACAGATTGATAGATAGATATATAGAAAGATAGATAGATAGGCATATAGTAGATAGACATAGATAGCCAAAAATTTAGAAAGTGGTAGATAGACATATACACAAATAGACAGATAAAAAGATAGTCAGATAGATATATAGATATTTATAGACATAGATAGATAGACATATACACAAATAGATAGATAGAAAGATAGTCATATACATAAATAGACAAATAGACAAGTAGAGAGATAGTTAGATAGACAAAAGATTTATTTGAAAGATAAACAGCCAGTCAGATAGACTGGAATATAGAAAAACAAATATTCAGATATATAGATTTACATATAGAAAAATAGGTAGATAGATACATATACAGATTGATAGATAAATAGACAGATGTTCTCATAGAAATATAGCCAAATAGGTAGATCAGATAGATCTAAATATACACAAATAAATAGATAGAGAGATAGTCTTATAGACTAATAGGCAAATAGATAGATAGGTAAATATATAAATATATCAATCGATAGATAGATAGTTAAATAGATAGCTACATAGATAGATAGATAGATAGATTGATTGATTGACAAATAGATTGACTGAAAAAAAGATAGAAAGATAAATAGATAGACACACCGAATAATAGGCAAATAGACATATAGACAAACAAACACACACACCCACACACAGAGACAGTCACATAGACAGATAGATAGACAAACACACAAATACACAAATAGATAGATAGATAGATAGACAAACAGATTGATTGATAGATAGGTAGGTAGGTAGGTAGATAGAGGATAGACACGGAGAGATAGACATTTAGAGAGATAAATAGATAAACATATAGACAAATAGATAGATTGACATATAGAAAAATTGATAAATAGATAGACAAGCAATTAGATAAGAGATATACTAATAAACAGATAGAGAGATTGACAGATAGACAAATAAATAGAAATTCCATATAGACATATTGATAGATAGAGTGATAGTCAAATAGACAAATAGGCATATAAACATATAGACAAATAGATAGATAGATAGATAAATATACATGTAGATAGTTAAAATGATAGATAGATAGATAGATAGAGAAGCGACACATAGATATATAGATAGATAGACAAATACACAGATAGATAGATAGATAGACAGATAGAAAGATAGATAGATAGCTAGACAGATTGATAGATAGACAGATAGACAAATAGAATAAAAGATAGATAGATATATAGATCAATTGATTGATAGATAGATAGATAGATATAAAGATAGATATATAGATTGTTAGTTAGATAGACAAATAGATAGATAGATAGACAAATAGATAGACAGACAGACATGCATACAGATAGAAAATTAATAGACAAACAAATAATAAGATAGACATACATATATACAAATAAAGAGATAGACAATTAGATAGATAAAGAGATAAACCAATAAATAAATAGACTTATAGATAGATATAAAGATAGATAGATAAACCATATAGACAGATTGAGAAAAAGAGATATAGACATATAGACAGATAGATAGATATACAGATAAATATATATACAGATAGATATATAGACATATACACAAATAGAAAGATAGACTAATTCTCACATTGAAAGATAGATAGATAGAAAGTAGATAGAAAAAGAGATAAATCTATAAACAGATAGATAGATTGAGATATAGACATATATGCCATATAAATAGATACACAGATAGACAGATAGACTGAATGACAGACATATAGATAGATAGGCAAATATATAGATGGATAGATAAATAAATAGACAAATAGATAGATAGACAGATTGACAAATAGATAAATAGACAGATAGACATATAAACAAATAGATAGATTGACTGATAGACAGACAGATAGATAGATAGATAGATAGATAGACAGATAGACATATACACAAATAGAAAGATACAAAGATAATCAGATAATTAGATAAAAAGATAGATAAGTAAATAGATAAAAAAATAAATTGAATAATAGATAGACAGATAGAGAGATAGACAAAGAGACCATATAGATAGATAGACAGATAGACATATAGACAGAAAGACAGGTAAACAGATGGACAGATAGACAGGTAAAGAGATAGATAGGTAGATAGTACAATAGATATAAAGAAAGACAGATAATTTGATAGATAAATTGATAGATAGACAGGTAGGCAAATAAAAAGATGGACAAATAGATTAATTGATAAACAGATAGACATGTACACATATAGATAGAAGACAGATAGACAAAAATATAAATAGACAAATTTCAGATAGACAGATAGATAGATAGACAGACATACAGACAGACAGATAGATAGATAGATAAAAGACAAATAGACATATATATAGATAGTTAGATAGACAGCTAAATAGATAGATAGATAGATAGATAGACAAATAAATTGATACATATATAGATAGATAGACAGAAATACAGATAGATAGACTGATTGATGGATAGATAGATATATAGATAGATAATCAGATAGACAGATAGACAAATAGATAGATAAATAAAACGATAAATAGATTGACAAATAGATAGATATATAGATATATAGATAGATAGATAAAATATAGATTGACAAAATGATAGATAGACAAATATGAAGATAGACAGATAGACATATAGACATATAGATAGATAGATAGAAATATGCACGAATGGACAGATAGAAATATACACGAATGGACAGATAGAAAGATACTCAGATAATTATATAGACAACTAGACAAGTAGATTAATAAAGAGATAAACCACGAAACAAATAGATAGTTAGAGATATAGATGGATAGACCATATAGATAGATTGTCAGATAGATAAATAGATAGATAGATAGTTAAATAGATGGATAGATAGATAGATAGAGAGATAGATAGATAGATAGACAGACATACATATAGATAGATAGATCGATAGATAGATAAATAGATAGATAGATAGATAGATAGACAGACAGATAGATAGATAAATAGACAGATACACAGATACACAGATACACAGATACATAGATAGACAGATAAATAGATATACATATAGACAAATAGTCAGATATATAGATAGATAGATAGACAAATAGATAGATAAACAGATAGACATATAGACAAATAGAGTGATAGATAGATAGATAGATAAATAGATGGACAAATAGTTAGATCGATAGATTAACAGATAGACATATAGATAGAAGACATATAGATAAAAATAAATAGATAAACAGATTCTTAAATAGATAGGTAGACAGATAGATAGAAGATAGATAAACAAATATACATAGAGTGAGATACACATATGGATAGATAAATAAATGTATAAATAGATAGATAGATAAATAGTCATATAGACAAATTGATAGATAGACTAATAGTTAGATAGATAGATAGATAAATAGACAGATAGACAAATCGAAAGACAGACAGATAGATAGATAGATAGATAGATAGACAGATAGACAAATAGATAGACAAATGATAGACAAATAGATAGACAAATAGATAGATAGACACATAGATAGATAAACATAAGATAGATTGATAAATAGATAGATAGTTAGATAAACTGATACATAGATAGCCAAATAGACAGATAGATATATTATAGATAGGCAGATAGGCAGATATGCAGTTTGATATATAGTCAGATTGATAGATAAACAGATAGATAGAATAATAGATAGCCAGATAGCTAGATGGGAAGATAGACAGATAGATATATACTTGGATAGTTAGATAGATAGATAGATAGATAGGCAGAAAGATAGATAAGAATACAAGAAAAATCTCATTTAGCTAAAGACAATTGCCTAAATAAATGGGCATTTTACGTCGCTAAATGGAATATGGAGATGGATTACCGACAGATTAGTTCTCTATCTAAAGTGCACCTCGCTAAAATTTACTGATGGAAAGTTTCCTTAGTTAAAAATTTAGCGACAGAAAAATCCCTAGTTAAAAATAATAATAATCATTGCAAAATTAGAAAGCTAAATGATATTTTTCATCGCTAAATAGAAATTACATCGGAATATTCCCCACGCTAAAGTGCTCGTTGCTAAATATTAGCAACGAAAATATTTCTAGCTAAATAAATTTAGCAACGAAAAAAATCCGTCGCTAAAATAAAGATATCCTTTCCTAATTTAGTAAGGGATTTTCTCTAGCAATATTTTTATGAAATTTTTTCTAGCTAATTAATAAGGGAATTTTTGCAAGCAAATTTAGATAGGGAAAATTTTCTATATTAACTAGGGAATTTTTCCTAGCTATTTTATTTTCAAAACTATTTTTAGAATTTAATTTTATTTAAAATTTTTAAATTAAATAATTTAATCTTTTTATATTAAATTGAATAAAAATAGAAACTATAAATGATAATTTATAATTAAAAAAAATAAATTTTTTTAATAACTTATTCTAATACAATATTTTACATAATTAAAACAAAAATAATAATAAAATTTTATTACTTCTTATTCATCAATGTATCTACTGACAGTGCATAAAGTATAATCTATCAATTCATTGATGTTGCTTTCTCTTCTTCTGCTTCTCTGATTACCATTTTTCTGCTGTGACAAAGCTATCCGAGACACGGCACATCATGTATGATGAAAAATCATATTACTTATACAAGCTTTGTATGGTAATAATGCGGTACCATATCTGTAAGAAATTAAACCACTCAATCAAATTAAAAAAAAGTAATGTTTTGATAAATATATAAGACTATATTTATCAAAATATACTAGTATTACACTCGTAAATATATATTACTTATACAAAAAGTAATGTTTTGTATGGGGAAGCTTTGTATGAGTCACTGTAGTATATATGTAAATATATACTAGTATTACACTCATGCATATATTACTACAATATATGTACATAAAAATTGTAGTATTATGTGTACATATATACTGAGTACAAATATACTCAAAATATATGTACATAAAATACTACAGTATTATATGTACGTATATACTGAGTATATACATAATTATATTCCCCATTTGTTTCTGTTGCTACTATTGCAGCTACTGTTGCCACTGCTCTCACTGTCGCTACAGTTGCCGCTGCTTCCACTGCCACTACCACTGCCGCCGCTGCCTCCGACTGCTTCCGCCACTTTCGTTGGTGCCACCGGTGCCGCCTGTGCTGCCGGTGCGACTGGTGGAGCAGGTGCTGCCAGTGCCACCTGTGCCACCGATACCATTGGTGCCACGACAACCATCAATGTTGTCACTTATGCCACCACTACCATCAATGTCACCGCTGCCACCACTACCACCACTACCACCCCTGTAGCCCCTGCTCCCGTTACTGGTGCTACCCCTGTTGCCGTTGTTGCTAGTGCTACCGATTCTGCCGGTGCTGCCGGTGC
The DNA here is from genome assembly GCA_029783825.1 of Sapria himalayana. Classification (NCBI taxonomy): domain Eukaryota; kingdom Viridiplantae; phylum Streptophyta; class Magnoliopsida; order Malpighiales; family Rafflesiaceae; genus Sapria; species Sapria himalayana. Next base: position 411,627 of record JAREIK010001700.1, read on the forward strand.
TGCCGCGGCTGCCATTACTGTTAGTGCCACCGCCGCTGCCATTGCTGTCGGTGCCACCGCCACTGCTCCTGCCAAAATAATCAACTAATATTTTTATAAATAACTCAAAAAAACCTCAACAAACTTTTCTATTTCCCAATATTAGTATTCTAGATATTTATATACCAATTTAAGTAATAAATTGTGGTTTGTCTTTTATTTTTATTTTATTATTATTCTAGTTTATGGGTGGAAGCATCAAATAAGTAGGGTGCCCCAATGGCCCAATCCTTTATATTTCTATCAATGGACTAAGTTTATTATTGGTAATGATTGTGATTTTTATTAATTATGTTAATGTATTTTATTGGGATGTACATTTTTTTTTGAATAATTATAATTATGATATAAATATAAAATAGAAAAAATATCTTTATAAAAATATATTTCAAGTATTCTTGAAATATTCTTTGAGAAAAATATTTCAAAAAATATATTTCAAAAAATTATATTGGGATGTACATTTTATTAATGAAGAAGGATTCACAAGCTTCCCATAGAGCAGCAAACAACTACAAGTAGTAAAATGGAGTTTTTTTCTCTTGGGTTTTAGTTTTGTAGAGACATGCTGCTGTGAGAAAGATGTCCACTATACCAACCATAATGGGCTAGATAGGACCAGAGATGACGTGCCCATTTTCCTAGCTTGCTTCTACAGTGCCACCAACTACACCTGACTTTGGTTCCTTGGGCTCCAAATCAAGAGTTACGGTGGCTCTGAATGGTTCGTCTTCATCAACATAGAGTCTATGAGAGATGGCCCTATAGGGTTCCCTTAGAAAGAAGGGAACATAACAAGATGGGATTGATCCATAAGGGTAGGAGGATGAAATCTTGACAAATTTCATGTATAGAGCAGGGAGAGAATCAACGTCACCTTCCCATGGGTGGTCCGATGGCTCGGATTCAAATTTCAGTTTGTAGTGTATTCTGATGGTAGGTCGCAGCATGGTTTCCAGATTAGGAATGTCGGAGAAGTGTTGAGTTAAAATGTTTAAGATTTTAGAGAATTTCGAATCCGTTATGCGTAATCATTCTTGTAGATGATTGATTTGTTTGGGTCTCGAGAAGGCATCGGAGTCAGCTGGGATGTTGAGATTCTTCTTGTCATATGAACATCAAGGTTCTATACAGTCAAGGTCTTCTGCTGACATACACAAGGACCAACATTGATGCACCAATAATGATCGAATTCTCTCGAGGTGAATGTATGATGAGAGGCTCGGAGATTAACTTGTGTTGGGACAATCTTGAGGGCCTTGAAGGTTCAAAAAAGGCCCGAAATTTATACATGGCAACATTTCATGTCGTTGCTCGTAAAGATTCAAGATTGAGCATTATTTTTTTCTCGGAAAACATCTTAGGATTCGCAAGTATACCCTTGCACTATCTCAAACCTCCAGATCTGGGAAAAAATGATAAGTAAATGCAAGAAGGCGGAACAACGGGAAGAAAAGTCGAGAACTCTGGTGGTGGGACTACTACAAGAAAAATCTCATATAGCTAGGGAGAATTACCTAGCTAAATGGGCATTTTCCATTGCTAAATGGGATATAGCGACGGATTACCAAAGGATGAGTTTCCCATCTAAAGTGCTCCTTGCTAAAATTTAGCGAGGGAAAGTGTCCATCGCTCAAAATTTAGCGACAGAAAAATATATTGCTAAAAAAGACAAATTTCCTAGCTAAATTAGCAATCTAAATGAGATTTTTCGTCGCTAAACAAAAATATTGACAGGAAATTCCCAAGCTAAAGTACTGGTTGCTAAATTTTAGTGATGGAAATAGTCCCTAGCTAAATAAATTTAGTGACGGAAAAATCCATAGCTAAATTTAAGATTTCCCTTGCTAATTTAGCAAGAGATTTTTCCCTAGCTATTTTTATTTCAAAACTATTTTCAGAATTTAATTAATTTTAAAATTTTTAATTAAATAATTTAATATTTTTATATCAAATGGTATAGAAAATGAAACTATAAATAATTTATAATAAACAAAAAATAAAATCATTTAATAACTTATTCTAATTCAATATTTTACATAATTGAAACAAAAAACTAACAATATTTTATTATATCTTATTCATCATTGTATCTACCGACAGTACATAAAGTATAATATATTCATTCATTGATGTTGTTTTCTCTCCCTCTGCTTCTCTGATTACCATTTTTCTACTGCGACAAAGCTGTCCGAGGCACGGCACGTAATGTCTAGTGAAAAATCCCATCAGTCATACAAGCTATGTATGTAGAAAAATATGGTATCATATCTGTAAGAAATTTAAACCACTGAGTCAAATTTATAAAAAATCATTTTTAATTAAAATTTAGCAAACCAAAACATAAATCTACCAAAATAATATCTTTACACCCAACCAAAATAATTAAAATGCCTAGATTAGTAATAATGATCATAAATAGAATTACTAGGAGCAATACATACATATATAGATACCAAGACATTTGAACAAACACAAGAATTGATGTGGACATAAGAAAAATACCAAAGAAGCATATTAAATGAATTGTTTCATTACATACATACATACATACACACATACATATAGATATCATATGTGCAGATGCATATACAATGTCTGGGAGTAAGCATAGGCACAACAGGAACCAGCCTAGAGCCTTTGGGTTCAATGGCAGATGGTTCTGGTTTTAATTAGGCTGAGAAGATCATAGTTAGGCCACAAACAGTCACATACTAGAAACCTTTAGAATAAATAAATTCTAACCCAACAAGATCAAAAGCCTAGAATGCTAAAAAAAATGCTACAACTCTAGCATGTCCTTGATCAGGTGTTGATAGATTGTGCAAGCAGTGAATGATAGATATCAGCTGCCGTGGGGCAGTCAGTAGGATTATCTTCTGTACAACGGTAAAACAGGTCCACCAAAACTCTCTAGGTTGCTACATCACCTTCAGGACCATTTGTTGTGGTGCTCATGCTGGTGCTAGTCCTGCTCGACCCATTGGTTGATGCCAACATTTCCAGTTCTTCTGTCAGTCTGGGCTATTTGCCACTCTGCTTATTTTCATGTTCAAAAAAGAGAGAAAAAGAAAATGACTCTATCAAATCAATCATAGTAATTCATACATATAAAATTATACACAAAAGTTACCTTTAGAAGCTTGCCAATTTGAAGCTCTAGTACACCATAATATGGCATTTGTAAAGTCAACAATTCCACGAGTAGGCATCCAAATGACAAAATATCTACTTTCTACAATCACCGATGTAGGTTACGCACCCAAGTTATATTGCTAGGAAAAGATAATCTCAATAATTAAATTAAGAATATGAATATAGGGGATTACACACACACACACACACACACATATATATATATATATATTAAATGTGTGTGTATACATATTTTTACACACACACACGCACATGTGCATGTGTGTGTGTGTTAAATGTGTATACATACAAAACATACAAGTCAGGACTTAGATGATAATGATGCCATTGAAATAATTTGATGATAATAATTCTAAATTTTAGCATTTCAATGAAAAGCCAAATTACATTAAAGAATATGAATAAAAAAAAACACACACACACACACACACACATATATATATATATATATATATATATATGATAAATATGTGTGTGTGTGTGTGTGTGTAAATGTATATGCATATGTATAATAAAGACACATTTAATATGTGTGTGTGTGTGTGTGTGTGTTAAATTCATATAATTACAAAACTTACAAGTCATGACTTAGATGATTGATGATACCAAAACTATAATTTGATAATAATTATAAATTCTAATACTTCAATGAAAACCAAATTACATTAAAGAATATGAATAAAAAAGATTGTGTGTGTGTGTGTGTGTGTATATATATATATATTAAATGTATGTGTCTCTATGTGTGTGTGTGTGTTAAATGTGTGTGTTTGTGTGCGTGCGTGTATATATATATATATATATGTGTATGTATACACACACAGATTTAATATGTGTGTGTGTGTGTGTACACACATCGATTTCAAACCAAAATAAAAGAAAAGTGTGACGTGAGATTGAAAAACAATCATGATATATGTATCATTAATTTGATATAAATTATTAATTATTAATTAGTGTCAAGGTATTAAATTAGCCATTTTAGGGAACAAGCCACTGAGAGTAAAAAATATCAATGAAACTAAGATCAAACATTATTTGTGATAGATAAATATCAAAAAAAATTTAAAAAATCAAATAAAATAATTACATGATCATTCATATATTATGAAACTAAGTTATATACAATCAAAAAATAATATGTACAAGAAATGAATGTGACAAAAAATAGCGAGTTGAATAAATAATAAGACTAAGAAAAAAAAATTTTAAATATACTTATTAAAAAATAACATAAGAATACCTCATATAAATAATAAAATAAGAGAACTATTCAAAAATAAAATATTCAGACAATGGAAAAAAGATAGAAATAGACCAAAAGATAATTGGATTAAAATTATAAATAATAATTTAACAATTCAAAAATTAAGAGTTGCGTAAATTTTAATAGATTAAACTTTAAGGGCATCATTTATATAGTCATCCTTGAGGGATTAGAAAAATACTTGTTTGATTTTAATTTTTATTTGAATAATACTCCTAATACAATTTCATCAAGAAACCATATTTTATTAAAAACTAAAATTCATATGAATGGAATTTCGTAAAGTATATATTAGTAAAACTAATAGGGCATTAATGAGTAATAATTATGAAGGATTAAAAATTATAGTTAGGTAATATAGTTTGATAATAATTATGATAAATTTTAACTCTAAATTCCTAGATAAGTAATTTATAAATATAGTCACATAATTATGAATGAGAGTTTAAATCATGAACACATAAAGTATAGATTGGTGAAAATTTAAATGAGGACAAAAGATAAACAAGTATTAAATAAAAGTGTCAAAATTTATCAAAAAAACATTATACTTAAATTAAACTAAAATGATAATATTAAGAATTCACTTACATTAATTTTAGTTTTTTGAGAAAACCCAAAATGAGATATAATATATGCATGCATACATATAAGCACACACACACACAAATTAAATAAAAAAAAAAGAAATCATGCCAAGCCATAGAGATAATATTGGGGCATGGCCAAAAGAACCTCAGGAGCCATCCACCGAGGCATTCCAACACATGAATCGGAAGGCTATATCCTGCTATGAGCAATGCAACACGTGTGGAATGGTGAATGGAGGGGCGATCAAAATCACACAACTTCACAATTGGCTTCCCATCCTTTTTCTCACTATCTAAATCAATCAACATATTTTCGCTCTTTATTTCCCTGTGTATTATGTACTTTGAATGTAACTCTCGGGCAATGCTTAAAGTCAATTCCATTCCACCGGCATGTGCTTTTCACCATCATTTGATATTTTCACCATATAACTCTACAACAAAAAGGCAAGCACACACATATTACATGACCTTCCGAAGACACCCACATCAATATATATAGATATATATATATATATATATATATATATATATATATAGATAGATAGATAGATAGATAAATAGAGATGGGAGAGAGAGAGATGGGGATGAGAGAGAGAGATGGGGATGAGAAAGTGAGATGGGGGGAGAGAGAGATAGGGGGAAAGAAAGAGAAATGGGGCACAGAGAGAGAGAGAGAGGGATGTGGGGGTGAGAGAGAGAAATGGAAGAGAGAGAGAGAGAAATGGGGGGGAGAGAAAAGAGGGGAGGAGAGAGAGAGAGTGAGTGAGAGAGAGAGAGCAAAAAATTCCTTAAGATATCCTTCTCTAACATATTCCATATAGATTGTAGACAGAAATGAGCACCCAATGGGGTTTCCATCAGCAGAAAGAATCCATTTAGATGATATCTGGTGCCCATAGAATTCAACAATGCAAGTGTGCTTCAAGATACCCAATATTTTTACTTCCCCTATACAACTACACTCAAATACATTTATGTATACTTATGTATATTAATATAAATAAATACATTTATAAATAGTAATATGTTGATATTCATATTGTTAAATACATTTATATATAGTTATATATCTATATGTGTGTGTGTGAGTATTAAATATACATTGTTATATTTATATATAGTAATGTTTATGTATACTATTTTTATAGTTATATAGATACAGTAAAATACACTTATATAAGAAATTCGAATTATATCACACATGCATATTGATATATAGTTATGTTTAAATACACTTATATAAAATATACTTGTGTTTATTGCATACTATTTATGTATACTATTTATATATAGTTATGTATAAATGTCGATGTCAAGTTGGCATACCTTATACTATTTATGTATACTTTTTATATATAATTATGTATATTAATGTAGATAAATACATTTATATATAGTCATATGTTTATATATATATTGTTAAATACATTTATTTATAGTTATATATCTATTTATATATGTGTATATTAAATATACTTTGTTATATATATATATTTATAGTTATGTTTATATATACTATTTTTATAGTTATATAGATATAGTAAAATACACTTATATAAAAAATTCGAATTATATAGATATAGTTATGTTTAAATAGTTTATGTATACTATTTTATAGTTATATAGATATAGTTATGTTTAAATACAATTATATAAAATATACTTATTATATGTATACTATTTTTGTATACTGTATATAGTTGTGTATATTGAAGTAGTTATTAATTTGGCATTACTTACTATGCACCATCAAAATCCACATAATCACAACGCATTGTATCACTAATGCATGAAGTATGTATATGATTAAGTATATATACGCAATCCAAGCAAACCACGGATAATAAAGGAGAAGAATTTTGGAAACAATAAATAACATAATCAATACGCATAAGCTTAATCTTTGATTAAGCAATCTAAGATAATTGATGAAGAATAAATGGATAAAATGTACCTCAAATCAAATAACAAATTAAAACTTAAACTAGATTATATGTTGATGCGTCGGTATCAAGAGATAGATGGCCGAATGCGGAGGTTCGCTTCAGTTGTTAGAGATTATCGCGTCTTGACAAGTGAATGTATATATTAGCAAATTATTTATGTTTTCAATTATTAAAACATTAAATAAACAATATTTATATATAATCAAAAGGACTCATTAATTTTATTTACTATCAAAAATTATTCCACAAAATTATTGTCTGTGTAGCAAGGTACACATGAAAAGCAAACATCTTACAATTTTTTATTAAAATATTAATTAAACAATAAATATATAAACAATTAAAAAAAATATGTTTAGCCTTATAAAAAAAATATCAAATAGGTACAAAATCAACAAACTTCAAATAATAAGACATAAATAAAAATATGATTTGTCTTCTAGCCACTTGCCTAAGAGTTATAAAATACTATTAATATTAAAAAATATATAACAATTTATATTTTATGTTTATAAATTTTTCAGAATTCATATTAATTTTTACGAAGATAATATGAAATAATTGTAAAGGCATAAAATTTCATATTATTTGATATCATTAAAATTTTTAAAATTCAAAAAATTACTTTAAGTGAGAAGATAATTAAAAAAAATATATATTTATTATTTTAATAAAAACTTAATGTTAAAAGCTAATTATAAAAATATTACTTAATTGTTTAATTCGTATAAATTTTAGGAGCAAACATCTATGTATTTATTTATAAATATTAATTTATTTTCTTTTAACTTTATTAAAAAAATTATAATTTTAGTATATTTCATGATTTTCAAAATTTGTATTATTTATTTTTTAAAAAAATTTTATATAATCATAAATTTTTTTTATACTTATAATAATATTAATAGTTACTTGTTTATTCATTAATTCAGATATTTTTGAAAATATTTTCTAATTTATAATATAATGAATTAATTTACATTTATATTAGTATATGTTTTAATGTATGTTAATTAAATTTTTAAAATATCGAAAAAAATTATTATACTTATTGAATTTATTATTTAATGTTACTTTAATATAAATTTTTAAGTTTCTTATTATAAAATTTTAGAAAAAGTTTTTTTATAATTGTTTAAAAAATTTATACATCATAGAAATAGTTATTTTAGTCCTTATTAATATAATTTTTTTTATATTTTTATATTTTTAAAGTATTTATTTATAATATCATTTTTTTATGATTTTATGAGGAGAATGTATCTTTCAAGGATTGCTCATCTATAGACCATTAATATACATTTAATAAAAAAAATTAAATAAAATAATAAAACTAATAATAAATTTTAAAAATTAAATAATTAAATATTGGCTAGGGAAATTCCATCGTAATGTTAAGGATTTTATTAGCTAGGAAAGTTAAGTCACTATATCCATCGCTATATTCCAGATTTAATTAACTAGGAAAGTTCTGTCGCTAAATCTATCGATAAATTTCGGATTTAATTAGCAAAGGAAGATCCATCACAAAAATCTGTCACTATACTCATGAAGTAATTGGCTAGGGAAGTTCTGTCGCTATAATTGGTCGTTATAATTGGTCACTATAATTGGTCACTTTTTTCAGTATGTAATTAGTTAGAGAAATTCTGTCACTAAATCTGTAGCAATATTTTGCGGGGTAATTAACTAGGGAAATCTATCGCTAAAATCTGTAGCAATGTTACAGATGTAATTAGCTAGGAAATTTCATCGCTGAAATCTATCGCTATGTTCTGGATGTAAATAGCTAAAAAAATTCTATTGCTAAATCTATAGCTAAATTCTATATTTTATTAGATAGAAAAATTCCATCTCAAAATCCATAGCTATTTTCTAAATTTTATTAGCTAGGAAAAATTCCTCACTAAATCCGTCGCTAATTTACAGAATTTTTTAGCTAGAAAAATCTATCACTAAATTCGTCGCTAAATTCCTAATTTAATTAGATAGAAAAATTTCATAGCTAAATCTACCTCTAAATTACTAATTTTATTAGCTATAGAAAATTCATTGCTAAATTAGTCACTATATTCCGGATTTAATTAGATATAGAAAATATGTCGTTCATCCGTCGCTAAATTATAAATTTTATTAGCTAGAAAAATTCCGTCGCTAAATTCACAGCTAAATTACAGATTAAATTAGCTAGGGAAAATCTGTCACTAATTCCCTAGCTAAATTACAAATTTTATTAGCTAGGAAAAATTCGGCGCTAAATCCATCACTAAGTTCAGAATTTTATTAGCTAGGGATATTCCGTCGCTAATTAACCGCTTTTGTTGAGTGGAATTTACGAAAATTTTTCGTCACTATGCCACTGCTAAAATCATACGCAAATTCCCCATTTTTTGAGTAGAATTTACGAAAAAATTTTCGTCGCTAATCCATCATTAATCAATTGCTATTTTTTTTCAATGAAAAATCATAAATCTCTTGCTATTCCCTAGCTAATTCATCACAATTTAACTAGGGATTGATCCCTAGCTAAAATTCCCTAGCTAAATATACATTTTCTTGTAGTGTAGGGTATATGTCTTTATGTCAATGTATCAATAGATCTATTTGTCTATATGTCTAAATGTCTTACTGACAATTTGTGCATATTTTTATTTTTGTTTATCTATCTTGTGTCTATACTTCTATCTGTCTATCTACCTATATATCTATGTGTCTTCTATCTATTTATCTATTTGTCTGTATATCTATATGTATATTAGTCTATCTGGCTATTAGTCTGTCTACCTATTTATCTGTCTATCTTTCTAACTATAAATCTATCTATCTATCTATCCATCTGTCAATATATCTATCTGTGTATCTGTCTATCTATCTATCTATATAAATATCTATATGTCTATTTTTCTATCTATTTATCTATTTTCTATCTATCTAACCATTTATATGTCTATCAATTTGTCAATATGTCTATCTATCTATGTGTCTATTTGTCTATTAATTTATCTATCAATCTATCTATATATCTATCTTTCATTCTTTCTATCTGTCAATTAGTGTATATGTCTATCTGTTTATCTATCTATCTGTCTATCTGTTTATCTGTTAAACTATATATCTGTCTATATGTTAATCTGTCTATCTTTCTATTTGCCTATTTGTCTATCTATCTATCTATCTATCCATTTATCAATCTGAATATCTATCTATTTATATATCTATCTGTATATCTATCTATCTATCTCTCTATCTGTCTTTCTGCCTATCTGTCTAACTATATATATGTATATCTATCTAATTTCTATCTATCTATCTATCTATTTGTATATTTGACGATCTATCTTCTGTATATCTAACTAACTACTATTTGTCTGTCTATCTGTCTATCTATCTATATGTGTATCTATCTATCTATAGGTCTATTTGTCTATCTATATATCATACTATCTGTCTATCTATATATCATACTATCTGTCTATCTATTTATCTGTCTTCTTTATATCTTTCAATCTATCTATCTATATATCTATCTATCTGTCTGTCTATTTGTCTAAATGTCTATCTATCTATATATGTATCTATTTTTCTGCTTATCTGTCTATTTATTTATCTGTGTATCAGTCAATCTTGATATATACCTAATTATTTCTTTATCTATCTATCTCTTTATATGTCTAACTATCTATCTATCTATCTATCGATCTATCAATCAATCAATCTATCATTATTTCTATCTTTATATCTATCTATCTATTTGTATATCTATCTATTTGTTTATCCGTTGATCTATCTATCATTCTTTGTTTCTTTCTATATATCTATCTGTCTATATATCTATTTGTCTATCTATCTATCTGTCTATCTCTTTATCTGTCTATCTGTTTAACTAACTATTTGTTTATCGGTCTATCTGTCTATCTTTCTGCTTATCTCTAAATCTTACTATAATGATATATGTCTATGTGTCTATTTGCCTATGTGTCTTATCATCTACCTATCTTTATTTCTATTGATATATCTATCTATCTATGTGTCTATTTATCAATATTTCTATATGACTATCTAACTATTTGTATGTGTCTATCTGACAATTTGTCTATCAGTCTATCTATCTGTCTTTCTGCCCATATCTAAATTTGTCTATGAGTCTATATGTATTTGTAATTATCTATAAATCTATTAATATGTCTAACTATTTATCTGACTATCTTTATATCTGTCTTTCTCTCTATATGTCTATATGTCTATCTGTCTATCTGTCTATCTAGCTATTTATCTAAATGTATATGTATCTATCTATCTATCTGCTATTTATCAATTTCCCTATCAATCTATCTATTAGTCAATCTATTTTCCTACCTATCTATTTGTCTATCTGTCTATATGTCTATCTATATATTTGTTTATCTGTATATCTGTCTTTTTGTTTATCTATCTATCTGTCTATCTATCTATCTGTCTATCTATCTATCTATCTGTCTATCTATCTATCTGTATATCTATCAGTATATTCGTCAATCTGTATATATGTTTATCTATCTATTTGTCTATATGTCTATTTTTCTATCTATCTATTTATCTATTTATATATATATCTGTCAATGTATCTATCTATATATCAATCTATTTATGTATATATCTTTCTATCTTTCTATATATCTTTATGTCAATCAATCTATCTGTCTATATGTTTATATGTCTATCTATTTATTTGTGTATCTATCTATCTGTCTATCTGACTATTTGTCTATAGGTCTATCTGTCTATCTATCTTTCTACCTACCTATAAATCTTCCTATAAGTCTATATGTTTATGTCTCTATTTGTCAATCTATCAATTTCTCTAACTATCTATCTACTCATATTTCTATTTGCCAATCTTACTATATTTCTATCTGTCTATCTATATATCTATCTGTTTATATGTATAATTGTCTATCTATCTATTTGTCTATCTATCTATTTTTATATCTATCTATCTATATATCTTTTGATCTATATATTTTTTTATCTATTTAAATATCTATCAATCGTTCAATCTATTTATTTTTTTGTGTCTATCTTTCTATCTGTATATCTATCTATATGTATATCTATCTATCTATATATGTATCTATCTATCTATCTATATATGTATCTATCTATCTATCTTTTTATCTATCTATCTACCTATCTCTCTCTCTCTCTCTCTCTCAATCTATTTATATGTGATCTATCTTTCTATCTATATGTCTATCTATGTATATGTCTATCTATCTACCTCTCTACCTATCTATCTATATGTTTATCGTATATCTATCTATCTATATATCTATCTTTCTAATTCTCTATCTGTCTATCTATCTATCTGTCAATTTATCTATCAATCTATGAGTTTGTCTCTCTTTCTATCTATCTATCTGTCTATATGCCTATCTATAGATTTATATATTTATCTATCAATTTATATGTGTATCTATTTATCTATTTGTTGTTTTGTCTATCTGACTATCTATAAATTTATTTATCTATTTTACTATCTATCTATTTATATATCTATTTATCTATCTATCGGTTTATCTATCTATTTATCTACCTATCTACCTATCTGTGTTTTTGTCTATCTATTTATCTATGTATCTGTCTATCTATCTATCTATTTATGTCTCAGTCTATCTATCTATTTTTCTATCTATCTATCTGTCTACCTGTCTATATGCATATGTCACTATCTCTATCAGTCTATCTATCTATATGTCTATCTATCTGTCTATCAATATATGTGTCTATCTATCTCACTACTATCTAGTTATCTATCTTCTATTTATCTGGCTATTTATGTGTTTTTCTACCTATCTATCTATCTATTTTTCTATATGTCTTTCTATCTATCTATTTATATGTCTATCTATTTGTCTATATATATATATATATATATGTCTGTCTATCTATCTATCTGCCTAGGTGTATATCTGTCTATATGTCTATCTACCTATCTGCCTATTTTCTATCTACCAATTTGCATTTCTGCCTATCTGCCAATCTATCTATTTAACGAACAATCTACAATCTGCCAATCTATCATTTTGTCAATCTGTCAAATTGTCATTCTATCAATCTATCTATTTTTATATCTTTCTATCTATCTATTTGTATATCTATTTTTCTGTCTATCTATCTATCTATTTATCTGCCTATCTTTCTATCTTTTTATCGGTAATTTATCTATCGGTCTATCTATATATCTATTTATCAGTCTATTTCACTATTTGTTTATTTGTCAATATTTCTATCTTTCTGTCTGTCTATCTATTTATCTATATATATGTCGATCTATCTATATGTCTATTTTTCTATCTGTATTTCTATCTATCTATCTATTTGGCTATCTATCTATCTATCTGTCTATCTATCTATCTGTTTGTCTATCTATCTATATGTATGTATGTCTGTCTATCTATCTGTCTGTCTGTTTAACTATCTATCTATCTACTATCTATCTATATGGCTATCTATCTATCTATCTATCTATCTGTGTATATGACTATCTGTTTATCTATTTATTTCCTATCTTCATATCTACATTTTTGCCTGTCTGCATATCTGCCTATTGATAAATCTGTCATTCATTCAATCTATCTATCTATAAATATGTCAAGCTATCAATTTGTCTATCTTTTTATTTTTCTATTTGTCTATGTGTATATCTGTATATCTATCTATTTGTCTATATGTCAATCTGTTAAACTGTATATATGTCTATCTATCTATCAATGTGTCTATCTTTCTATATATATATATATATATATATATCTATTTATCTGCCTATCTATCTATCTATATGGCTATCTGTCTATCAATCTATTTATCTATCTATCAATATGTCTAAATATATATATATATATATATATATATATATATATATATATATATATATATATATCTGTCTATCTATCTATCTGTCTATTTATCTTTCTGTCTATCTATCTATTTTACTATCTGTCTATAGTCTATATGTCTATTTGTATATCTGTCTATCCATCTATGTATTTGTCTATCTGTTTATCTATCTATCTGCCGATTTGTCATTCTCTATATCTATTTATCTATCTAACTAACTATCTATTTGTTTATTTGTCTATTTGACTATTTGTCTATTTGTCTATCTGTATATATTACTATCTGTGTATCTGTTTATCTATCGATCTGTCTATCTATCTATCTGTCTGTCTATATGTCTCTCTATCGATCTATCTATATGTTTATCTATTTTTCTATCTATATATATGTCTATCTATCTATTTATCTATTTATCTGAGTATTTTTCTTTATATTTGTCTATCTTTCTAAATATCAATATATATATATATACCTTTCTATCTATCTATCTATATGTCTATTTGTATATCTGTCTATCTGTCTATCTGTCTATCAGATTATCTGATGATCTATCTATGAGTCTATCTATATATCTATCAATCTATATTATGTATCTGTGTATTTATTTATCTATGTATCTCTGAATCTATCTATCTATTTATCTATCATTCTATCTTTTTATTTATATAAATGTCTCTCTATGTATGTATCTATCTATCTATTTACATATCTATCTATATATGTATCTATCTATATATTAATCTATCTGTCTGTCTATATATCTATATATCTATATACCTGGCTATATCACAATATTTCTATCTATTTATCTGTATATTTGTTTATCTTTCTATCTGTCAATATGTATATGTGTTTATGTGCCTATGTGTCTATTTGTCTATCTTCTTATTTGTCTATATGTCTATCTATATATCTATCTTCTATCTATCTATTTGTGTATTTGTCTATCTATCTATCAATCAATTTTTTTATCTGTCTATCTATATATCTATCTATCTATATGTCTATCTATTTATCTAAGTATCTCTCTATATATCTATTTATCTATGTGTTTGCCTATCTATCTGTCTATCTTTCTTTCTATCTATTTATCTATCTATTTATTTATATGTCTATATATCTATCTATTTATCTATATGTCTATATATATATATATATATGTATATTTGTATCTATCTCTGTGTATATCTATCTATCTATCTTCTTATCAATCTATATGTCAATTTAATAATCTGACTATCTATCTATTAATCAATTTATCTACCTATCTATCTATCCTTCTCTCTCTCTATATATATGTCTGTTTTATCTTTATATCTGTCTATCTGTCAAAATGTATATCTGTCTATCTATATGTCTATCTATCTATCTATCTCTCTATCTCTTTCTCTGTCTGTCTATCTCTTGATATTCCTATCACTCATTTTATAAATCTATGAATTTGTAAATCTATCAATCTGTCAATTTGTCAATCTATCTATCTGTCTATCTCACTATATATCTCTCTATTTATCTATCTATCTTTCTGTCAAACTATAAATTTGCCAATTTTCAATTTGTAAATCTATCTATATGTCTATCTTTCTATCTAACTCTCAAATTATCTATTTATCAATCTGTCTGTCTGTATGACTATCTATCTATCTTTTTATATATCTATTTGTTTGTTTGTCTATCTATCTATCTGTCTATCTGTCGATTTGTATATCTATCTATCTATTTGTCTATCTACCTATCTACTTATCTATGTATCGGTCAATGTGTCTTTCTATCTCTCTATTTATCTTCCTATCTATTTATATGTCTATGTATTTATGAGTCTATCTGTCTCTCTGACTATCTATCTTTTTTATTTATCTATCTATCTATTTATCTGTATGTCTATTTTTCTATCTATCTTTCAGTTTGTCTGTTTATCTATCTATATGTCTATCTATCTATCTATCTTTATAAATGTCTTGTTGTCTATCTGTCTATCTTTTTATCTGGCTATTGGTCTTTCTGTAAATCTATGATTTTGTTAATAAATCAATCTATTAATATGTCAATATATATATATTTTTCTATCTCTTTATATACATATCTAATAATAAATCAATCAATTTATCTGTCTGTCTATATGTCTATATGTCTATCTGTTTATCTAACTATCTATCTCACTATTTGGATGTGGCTATTGTCTATCTGGCTATCTATCTATCATTCTATCTATCTATATGTTAATTTGATTATATGTGTATTTTTCTATCTATCTAGTTGTCTATTTGTCTATTTGTCTATCTATCTATCTGTCTGTCAATCTATTTGTCTATATATCTATCTGTCTATTTTTCTATTTGTTGATCCATCTTTATTTCTAACTATCTATCTACATATATATATATCTATCTATCTAGGTATTTTTCTATATATATTCTATCTATCTTTCAAACTATCTCTCTATATATCCTTTTAATCTGTCTATCTTTACTATCTGTCTATCTTTCTATCTTTCTATCTATCTATCTCTCTATCTATCTATCTATTTATCTGTTTGTATGTTTTTCAACCTATCTATTTGTCTACCTGCATATTTGTCTATCTATCTATCTGTCTATCTATCTATCTATATATCTATCTATCTATCTATTTATTTGTCTGTCTATTAGTATATCTATCGGCCTACTTATCTTTGTATCTGCCTATTTATATATCTATCTATTTATCTATCTATCTATCTATTTATCTATCTTTCTTATAGCATATCTGTCTATCTACCTATGTGTCTATATGTCCATTTGTCTCTTTCTATCAAACTATCTTTATATCCTTTTATCTATCTATCTATCTATTAGTCTATCTATCTATCGATCTATATGCCTTTCTATCTTTATGTCTAATTATATTTTTGTCTATATATCTATCTGACTATATGACTATGTGTTTATTTGTCTTTCTAACTATCTATAAATCTTTCTATAAGTTTTTATGTCTATGTATCAATTTGTCAATATATCATCTATCTAATTATTTTTCTTCTTCTTTCTGTTTGTCTATCTATCTTTCTTTTTGTCTATCTATCTTTCTATTTATCTCTTTCTATATATCTATCTATCTATTTGTCTATATGTCTATCTCTCTATCTGTCTAACTATTTATATGTATATATGTCTAATTGTTTATCTATCTATCTATTTAACTATCTATCAATCTGTATATCTATCTATCTTTTTATCTATATAAATATTTATCTTTCTATTTGTGTATTTGTCTATCTTTCAATCTATTTATATATCTATCTGTCTATCTGTCTATCTGTCTATCTGTCTATCTATCTATCTATCTATTTGTTTGTCTGTCTATCTATCTATCTATCTATCTATCTATCTCTCTAGTTATCTTTCTGTCAATCTATTTGTCAATATGTCAGTCATTCTGTCTATTTGCCTATGTGTCTATCTGTATATTTATCTATCTTCCTATCTGTCTATGTGTCTATCGATCTATATGCCTATCTATCTATTTATCTATCTATATATCTATCTATTTATGTATCTATTTGTTATCTATCAATCAATCTATCTATCTATATGTATATCTATCTATCTGTCTATTTGTCTATCTCTCTATATTTTTATCTATCTAATTATCTATCTCTCTATCTTTCTATGAGTCAATCTATCTATATATCTATCTATATATTTATCTGCCTATATTGTTATATTGTTGTATGTGCATTTACCTATCTAACTATCTATCAATCTATATATCGGTCTATCGGTCTATCTATCATTTATCTATCTATTATTTATCTATCTATCAATATGTCTAACTATTTATATTTTTATATATCTATCTGGCTATATGTCTATCTACCTATCTATCTATCTATTTATCTACAAATCTATCAATCTATATGTCTATTTATCTATCTATTTGTCTATCTGTCAATCTATCTATCTGTCAATCTTTCTATCTATATATCTAACTATATTTCAATTTATATATCTGTCTATCTATCTATCTAACTATCTAGCTATCTGTCTATCTATCTATCTATCTAATTATCTATCTATAAAGTATCTATCTATTTATTTTTTATTTATCTATCTATATCTTTATATATCAGTCTATCTATCGATCTGTCACTTTATGTATCTTTCTATCTATATCTATCTATATGTCTATATGGTCTATCTGTCAAACTGACTATATGTCAATCTGTCTATCTAACTACCTATATATTCTTTCTATTTGTCTATCTATCTATTATCTGTCTATTTGTTTATTGGCCTATCTATCTATCTGTCTATTTGGCAATCTAAATATCTATCTATGTATCTATTTATTTGTCAATCTATCTGTATATCTATCAAGATGTATATCTATATATCTGTTTATGTTCTATTTGTCTATTTGTCTATATGTCAATCTTATATATTTCAATCTATTATCTATCTATCAATCTATTTATCTATCTTTCTCTTGATCTATCTATCAATCATTTTGTAAGTCTATCAATTGTCAATATATCAATCTATGAATTTGTCAATCAATCTATCTGTGTATCTTCTATATATCTCTGTATCTATCTATCTATTGTATTCTATCTGTCTATCTCAATTTGTAATTGTGATCTGTCAATCTCTATCTATTATGTATCTGTTTTGTATGACAATCTATATAGCTATTTATATATCTATCTTTTTATCTATTGTCTATATGTATCAATCTATCTACTATATGTGTATATCTATTTGTCATATGTATATGTCTATCTGTCTATCTATTTGTTGTCTGTCTATCTATTATACTATATGCCTATCTCTCTTATGTCGAATTTCTCAATCTATCAATCTATCTA
>JAREIK010001700.1:434846-489846 GCA_029783825.1 Sapria himalayana
CTGTTTATCTATATATTTATCTATCTTCTATCTGTATATCAATCTATATTTCTATCTGTCTATCTATTTATCTATTTTATTTGTCTATTTTTCTTTCTTTTTATCTACCTATCTATTTATAAGTCTATATGTTTATCTATCATTTGTGTATCTATCCATATGGCTATAAGACTATGTCTATTTCTATATATCTATCTATCAATTTGTCTATTTGTCTAACTATCTATCTATATACCTATTTATCTTTGTATCTATTTGTCTATCGTATTATCTATATAACTATCTGTATTATTTTTTTGCCTACATATCTATTGGCACTATTTATATATTATATAAATCTATCTAAATGTCTATCTATCTATGTATATGTCTATATTTCTATATGTTATATCTCTCGTTAAATTATTATCTTTCTATCCATTATTGTGGTCTATATATATATATATATATATCCTTGTTTTCTTAATATCTATCTATTTATCTATCTATATATCCATCTATCTATCTATAAATCAATCATTCAATCTATAAATCAATCAATCAATCATTCTATCTATTTATATATCTATTTATCAATATATCTATCTATTTATCTATCTATCAATCTCATATGGCTATCTATCTATCTGCCAATCTCTCATATCTCTATCCGTCAATCTATCTATCTAGTTATTTTTCAATCAATCAATCAATCTATTTGTCTATTTTTATATATGTCTTCTGTCTACCTATCTCTCGATCTACATGTCAAGCATTCTATATATCTATATGTCTATCTCTTTATCTATCTATCTATCTATTTATAAATCTGTTATATATATATATATATATATATATATACATACATATCTGAATATGCGTCTATATGTATATTTGTCTAACTGTCAATCTATGTATATATTTATATATATGTCAGTGTATCTATGTATCTCTCTATCTAATTATCTATTTATATATCTCTCTATATATCTATCTATCTATCTACCTATCAATCAATTTGTCTGTCTAACTATCTGTCTGTTTGTTTTCCTATCTGTCTATCTATCATTCTGTCTGTCTTTCTACCTATTTATCTATCTATCTTTCTATCTTTATATTAATCTATCTATCTCTCTATCTATCTATTTATATATCTATATATCTAACTATATATCTATCTGTCTGTCTATCTATGTGTCTATTTATCTCTCTACCTATCTTTATATATATGTATTTATTTATCTATATATCTATCTACCTATTTAGCTATCTAGCTATTTGTCTATCTATTTGTCTATATATTTATTTATCTATCTATCTATCAATATGTTTATCTATCTATCTATCTATTTATATATCATATATCTATCTATTTATGTATCTATCTATCTACTATGTATTTATCTATCTATCTATCTATATGTATATTTGTCTATCATTTTATCAATCTATAAATCTTTCTATCTTTCTGTCTATCTATTTGTCTGTCTGTCTATGTATATATCAATCAATCAATCTATCTATCTATCTATCTATATATCTATCTTTCTAACATTCTACCTATCAATCTCTCTTTATATCTGTCTATATATCTAGCTATCTTTCTATCTAACTGTCAATATGACTATCTGTCTATCTATTTATCTATCTGTGTATCTATCCTATCTATCTATCTATCACTTTATCTATCTATATGTCTATATATCTACCTATCTGTCTATTTTTCTATCTTTCTGTCTATCTGCCTAACAACCTATTTGTATATATGCCTATCTATCTATCTATATATCTATAAATCTATATATATGTCTATCTATCTTTATATGTATATGTCTATATTTTTATGTGTGTAATTATCTATATATGTATCTATTACTCTATCTATCTTTTTATCTATCTATCTATTTATATGTTTATCTGTCTATCTATCTAATTATCTATATATTTATCTATTTATCATATATCTATAATCTATCTATCTATCTGTCTATCTTTCAATCTGTCTTTCTTTCTATCTATATACCTTTCTATCTGTACAAATGTCTATCTGTCTATCTGTGTATCCGTCTATCCATTTATTTATCTATCTATCTATCTATCTATCTATCTATCTCAATATCTATCTAACTATCTGTTTGTCTATCATTCTATCTATCTGTCTATGTGACTATATCTTATCTGTCTATTTATTTATCTATCTATATGTCTATATGTATATTTGTCTAACTGTCTATATGGTATGTATATATATATATATATATATATGTCTATCTGTCTATCAATCTATATGTCTATTATATCTATATGTTTATTTGTCTATCTATTTATCTATCTATCTATCTATCTATCTAACTCTTATCTATCTATCTATCTAACTCTTATTTATCTATCTATCTCTTATCTATCTATCTTTCTATCTACCTATTTGTCTATCAGTCTATCTATCTATATTTATATCTTTCTATCTGTATATAAGTTTATATGTCAATATGTCTATATATATATATATATATATATATTTGTCTATATGTCTATGTCTATCTATCTATCTATATATTGTCTATATGTCTATATGTCTATCTATATATATTTGTCTATCTATCTTCTCTTTATTTGTCTATTTGAGTATCTGTCTAAACTACCTTCTGTGTATCTGTTTATCTGTCTATCTGCTAATTGTCTATCTACCTTTCTATATATTTGTCTATCTTCTATCTGTCTATATGTCTATCTATGTTTCTAGCTATCTATTTATCTTACTATCTATGTATCTAACTTCTTTCTATCTTTCTATCTATCTAATTGTCTATCGATCTATCTATAATATATATATATATATCTCTCTCTCTCTCTCTCTATATTCCTCTCTCTATCTATCTGTCTATCCGTCTATCTATCTATCTGTATATCAATCTAATTATCTGTGTATCTATGTTTCTATCTATCTATCTGTATATCTATCTAATTATCTTTCTATCTATGTTTCTATCTATCTATGTATGTGTCTATATGTCTATCTCTCTATCTATTTATCTATCTATATGTCTATTTGTATATCTATCTAACTGTCAATATGGTCTATCTATATATCTATCTATCTATATATCTGCATGTCTATCTACCTATATGTCTATTTCTCTATATGTCTATCTATTTAACTATCTATCTTTTTATCTCTCTATATGTCTATCTAGCAATCTACCTATTTGTCTATCTATCTATTAGTCTATCGATCAATATTTATATCTGTCTATCTATCTATAAGTCTATATGTCAATATATCTATGTATATATCTCTCAAATTGTCAATCTGTCAATTTGCCTATCTGACTACTATCGATCTATTAATCTGTCTATCTATATATTTGTCTATTTGTTAATCTATCTATATGTCTATCTGTATATCTGTCTATTTATCTATCTTTGATTTTTGCTTTCTTAGAGGTGTCAACCGGGCCGACCCGACCCGGCTCGGCACGAAGCACGGCACGGTTCAGCCGTGCTTGGGCCAGCCCGGCACAAAAAAATTCCGTGCCCGGGTTAGGCACGAGCCGTGCCGTGCCTGACCCGGCATGGTTCAGCCTGCGGCACGGCACACCGGTATGAGTTTGTCCCGTGCCGAGTGTCCCGTGAGCCCGACCCCACGATGGCCCCTCTCGCAAAAAAGACCGCGGGTCGTGTATGATTCGACCCGACCCGTGGTCCCCCCGAATTCTGACCCTTACGGACATGCAAGCTCGAGCGGGCCAGGCAAGGCACGGCACGGCCCGCCATGTCTGCGGGCCGTGCCAGGCTCGGTTTTTTTAAACCGTGCCCGGGCAGGCACGGAAGCACGATCGTGCATTAAAAAAACAGGCCGGGCCGACCCGTCCCGGTCCGTTTGACACCTCAATGCTTTCTTTTATATGTCTATCTATTTATTAGTTTATTTATCTATTTATCTATCTATCAATCTATCTTTTTATCTATCAATCTATATGTCTATATGTTTTTCTATCAATATATCTATCTATGTATCTTTTTATATATCTATCTGTCTATTTGTATATGTATCTAATTATCTTTCTACTATTTGTCTATCTATCTATATGTATATCCATCCATCTGTCTGTCTAACTATCTCTATCTATCTGTATATCTATCTTTCTATCTTTCTATTTGTCTATATGTCTATTTGTCTATCTATTTATATGTTTATCTGTCCATCTGTCTATTTATTTATCTATTTATATGTCTATTTATTTATCTATCTATATGTCAATTTAACAAGTTGTATATGTGGTTTATCTATATACATGTTTATGTGTCTATCTATCTTGTTGTTTATTAGACTATCTGTCTGTCTATCTGACTATCTGTCTATTAGTATATTTTTCTATATGTCTATCTGTCATCTCTGTCTAATTATTTGTCTATCTATGTTTCTATCTATCTATGTATGTGTCTATATGTCAATCTATCTATCTATTTATCTATCTATATGTCTATCTGTATATATGTGTAACTGTCAATATGGCCTATCTATATATCTATCTATCTATCTATCTGCATGTCTATCTATCTATATGTCTATTTCTCTATATGTCATCTATTTAATTATCTATCTTTCTATCTCTCAATATGTCTATCTAGCAATTACCTATTTGTTTATCTATCTATCAGTCTATCTATCTATATTTATATCTGTCTATCTATCTATAAGTCTATATGTCAATATATCTATGTATATATCTCTCAAATTGTCAATCTGTCAATCTCCCTATCTGACTTTTATCGATCTATTAATTTATCTATCTGTATATCTATCTATCTGTTAATCTATCTTTTTATCTATCAGTCTATATGTCTATATGTTTTTCTATCAATATATCTATCTATGTATCTCTTTATATATCTATCTGTCTATTTGTATATGTATCTAATTATCTTTCTACTATTTGTCTATCTATCTATCTGTATATCCATCCATCTATCTGTCTAACTGTCTCTATCTATCTATCTATCTATCTGTATATCTATCTATTTATCTTTCTATTTGTCTATATGTCTATTTGTCTATCTATTTATATGTTTATCTACTCATCTGTCTATTTATTAATCTATCTATATGTTTATTTATTTATCTATCTATATGTCAATTTAACAATTTGTATATGTGGTTTATCTATATACCTGTTTATGTGTCTATCTATCTTGTTGTCTATTAGACTATCTGTCTGTCTATTTATCTGTCTATTTGACTATCTGTCTATCTGTCTATTAGTATTTTTTCTATATGTCTATATGTCTATCTGTCTAATTATCTGTCTATCTATGTTTCTATCTATCTATGTATGTGTCTATATGTCTATCTGTCTATCTATTTATCTATCTATATGTCAATCTGTATATCTGTCTAACTGTCAATATGGTCTATCTATATATATATCTATCTATCTGCCTATCTATCTATCTATATGTCTATTTCCCTATATGTCTATCTATTTAACTATCTACCTTTCTATCTTTTTATCTCTCTACATGTCTATCTAGCAATCTACTATTTGTCTATCTATCTATCAGTCTATCTATCTATATTTATATGTCTATCTATCTATAAGTCTGTATGTCAAAATATCTATGTATATATTTCTCAAATTGTCAATCTGGCTATCTGACTACTGTCGATCTATTAATCTGTCTAGGTGTATATTTGTCTATCTGTTAATCTATCTATATGTCTCTATGTCTATCTGTCTATCTTTCTATTTATCTATCTTTGATTCTAGCTTTTTACCTATATGTCTATATATTTATTAGTCTATTTATCTATTTATCTATCTATCAATCTATCTTTTTATCTATCAGTCTATATGTCTATGTTTTTCTATCAATATATCTATCTATGTATCTTTTTATATATCTATCTGTCTATTTGTATATGTATCTAATTATATCTCTACTATTTGTCTATCTATCTGTATATCCATCCATCTATCTGTATAACTGTCTCTATCTATCTATCTATCTGTATATCTATCTTTCTTTCTTTCTATTTGTCTATATGTCTATTTGTCTATCTATTTATATGTTTATCTGTCCATCTGTCTATTTATTTATCTATCTATATGTCTATTTATTTATCTATCTATATGTCAATTTAACAATTTGTATATGTGGTTTATCTATATACATGTTTATGTGTCTATCTATCTTGTTGTCTATTAGACTATCTGTCTGTCTATCTATCTATCTATCTGACTATCTGTCTATCTGTCTATTAGTATATTTTTCTATATGTCTATCTGTCTATCTGTTTATTAGCCTATTTTTCTATCTTTCTATCTATCTATCTGTCTATTTGTCGATATGTCTATCTATCTATCTATATGTATCTATATTTATATGTATATCTATCTATCTATTTGTCTATCTATCTATTTGTCTATCTAACTATCTGTATATCTGTCTATGTATCTTCTCTCTATATATCTATATGTTTATTGTTTCTGAAAGATAGATAAATAGATTGACAGATAGATAAATCGATAGATAGATCGATCGACTGATAGACTATTAAACTTATAGATAGATAGGTTGAAATCTAGTTAGACAAATAGACAAAAAGATAAATAGATAGATAAATAAATAAATAAATAAATATAAATATAAATATAATATATATATATATATATATATAAAGACAGAGATAGATAGACAAATAGACAGACAGACAGATAGATATATAGATAGACATGTAGGTACATAGATAGAAAGACACATATGTAGATAGACAGATATATAGATAGACATAAGATAGATAGAAATATAGACAAATAGATAGATAGAATAGTAGATAGATGAAGAGTTAAACTGAAAAACATATAATCAAATAGAGAGAGAGATAAATAGACCAAATAGATAGTTAGACAAATAGACATATATATAGATAGACAGATAATTAGTTAGTTAGACATACAGACAGATAGGTAGGTAGATAGATAAATAGGTAGATAGATATGTAGATAGATAGGTAGATAGATATGTAGATAGATAGGTAGATAGGTAGATAGATAGATAGATAGGCAGATAGATAGACAGATAGATTGGCAGACATATAAGCAGATAGATAAGCAGATAGATTGACAGATAGATAGGCAGATAGATAGGCAGATAGATAGGCAGATAGATAGGCAGATAAATAGGTGGATAGATAGGTGGATAGATAGGCAGATAGATAGGTAGATAGATAGGCAGATAGTTAGGCAGATAGATAGGCAGATAGATAGGAAGATAGATAGGCTGATAGATATGTAGATAGATAGGTAGATAGATAGATAGATAGTAATATAGACATATAGATTGATAATCAGATAGATAGATAAATAGATAGACAAATAGACATATTGACAAATAAGAGATAGAAAGATAGACATAGATGTAGATATAGAGTTAGACTAATAGACATAGATGTAGATATAGAGATAGACAAAATAGATAAATAGAGAGATGGACAAATCGACAGATAGATAGATAGATAGATATATAAAATGCAGATAGACCAATAGATAAATAGACAGATAGATGGAAAAATAGATAGATATACTAATAAATATTTATATAGATAGATAGACAGATTGAAATATAGACAAATAGATAAATATTTAAACATATAGATAGACATATATATATAGTTAGATAGATCAATAGATAGATAAACAAGAAGATAGATAGACAAACAGAGTGTTGATAGACACACATGCAGACAAAAGATAGTAAGAAAGATAGATAGAAAGATAGACAAATAAAAATAGACAAACAGATAGATAGAAAGGCAAATTTACAAATAGACAGGCAGACAAACAGACAGATTGATAGATAGATATATAGAAAGATAGATAGATAGGCATATAGTAGATAGACATAGATAGCCAAAAATTTAGAAAGTGGTAGATAGACATATACACAAATAGACAGATAAAAAGATAGTCAGATAGATATATAGATATTTATAGACATAGATAGATAGACATATACACAAATAGATAGATAGAAAGATAGTCATATACATAAATAGACAGATAGACAAGTAGAGAGATAGTTAGATAGATAAAAGATTTATTTGAAAGATAAACAGCCAGTCAGATAGACTGGAAGATAGAAAAACAAATATTCAGATAGATAGATTTACATATAGAAAAATAGGTAGATAGATACATATACAGATTGATAGATAAATAGACAGATGTTCTCATAGAAATATAGCCAAATAGGTAGATCAGATAGATCTAAATATACACAAATAAATAGATAGAGAGATAGTCTTATAGACTAATAGGCAAATAGATAGATAGGTAAATATATAAATATATCAATCGATAGATAGATAGTTAAATAGATAGCTACATAGATAGATAGATAGATAGATTGATTGATTGACAAATAGATTGACTGAAAAAAAGATAGAAAGATAAATAGATAGACACACCGAATAATAGGCAAATAGACATATAGACAAACAAACACACACACCCACACACAGAGACAGTCACATAGACAGATAGATAGACAAACACACAAATACACAAATAGATAGATAGATAGATAGACAAATAGATTGATTGATTGATAGGTAGGTAGGTAGGTAGATAGAGGATAGACACGGAGAGATAGACATTTAGAGAGATAAATAGATAAACATATAGACAAATAGACAAATAGATAGATAGACATATAGAAAAATTAATAAATAGATAGACAAGCAATTAGATAAGAGATATACTAATAAACAGATAGAGAGATTGACAGATAGACAAATAGATAGATAGAAAAATAAATAGAAATTCCATATAGACATATTGATAGATAGAGTGATAGTCAAATAGACAAATAGGCATATAAACATATAGACAAATAGATAGATAGATAGATAAATATACATGTAGATAGTTAAAATGATAGATAGATAGATAGATAGAGAAGCGACACATAGATATATAGATAGATAGACAAATACACAGATAGATAGATAGATAGACAGATAGACAGATAGATAGATAGCTAGACAGATTGATAGATAGACAGATAGACAAATAGAATAAAAGATAGATAGATATATAGATCAATTGATTGATAGATAGATAGATAGATATAAAGATAGATATATAGATTGTTAGTTAGATAGACAAATAGATAGATAGATAGACAAATAGATAGACAGACAGACATGCATACAGATAGAAAATTAATAGACAAACAAATAATAAGATAGACATACATATATACAAATAAAGAGATAGACAATTAGATAGATAAAGAGATAAACCAATAAATAAATAGACCTATAGATAGATATAAAGATAGATAGATAAACCATATAGACAGATTGAGAGAAAGAGATATAGACATATAGACAGATAGATAGATATACAGATAAATATATATACAGATAGATATATAGACATATACACAAATAGAAAGATAGACTAATTCTCACATTGAAAGATAGATAGATAGAAAGTAGATAGAAAAAGAGATAAATCTATAAACAGATAGATAGATTGAGATATAGACAGATATGCCATATAAATAGATACACAGATAGACAGATAGACTGAATGACAGACATATAGATATAGATAGATAGGCAAATATATAGATGGATAGATAAATAAATAGACAAATAGATAGATAGACAGATTGACAAATAGATAAATAGACAGATAGACATATAAACAAATAGATAGATTGACTGATAGACAGACAGATAGATAGATAGATAGATAGATAGACAGATAGACATATACACCAATAGAAAGATACAAAGATAATCAGATAATTAGATAAAAAGATAGATAAGTACATAGATAAAAAGATAAATTGAATAATAGATAGACAAATAGAGAGATAGACAAAGAGACCATATAGATAGATAAACATATAGACATATAGACAGAAAGACAGGTAAACAGATGGATAGATAGACAGGTAAAGAGATAGATAGGTAGATAGTACAATAGATATAAAGAAAGACAGATAATTTGATAGATAAATTGATAGATAGACAGGTAGGCAAATAAAAAGATGGACAAATAGATTAATTGATAAACAGATAGACATGTACACATATAGATAGAAGACAGATAGACAAAAATATAAATAGACAAATTTCAGATAGACGGATAGATAGATAGATAGACAGACATACAGACAGACAGATAGATAGATAGAAGACAAATAGACATATATATAGATAGTTAGATAGACAGCTAAATAGATAGATAGATAGATAGACAAATAAATTGATACATATATAGATAGATAGACAGAAATACAGATAGATAGACTGATTGACGGATAGATAGATATATAGATAGATAATCAGATAGACAGATAGACAAATAGATAGATAAATAAAACGATAAATAGATTGACAAATAGATAGATATATAGATATATAGATAGATAGATAAAAGATAGATTGACAAAATGATAGATAGACAAATATGAAGATAGACAGATAGACATATAGACATATAGATAGATAGATAGAAATATGCACGAATGGATAGATAGAAATATACACGAATGGACAGATAGAAAGATACTCAGATAATTATATAGACAACTAGACAAGTAGATTAATAAAGAGATAAACCACGAAACAAATAGATAGTTAAGAGATATAGATGGATAGACCATATAGATAGATTGTCAGATAGATAAATAGATAGATAGTTAAATAGATGGATAGATAGATAGATAGAGAGATAGATAGATAGATAGATAGACAGACATACATATAGATAGATAGATAGATCGATAGATAGATAAATAGATAGATAGATAGATAGACAGACAGATAGATAGATAAATAGACAGATACATAGATACATAGATACATAGATAGACAGATAAATAGATATACATATAGACAAATAGTCAGATATATAGATAGATAGATAGACAAATAGATAGATAAACAGATAGACATATAGACAAATAGAGTGATAGATAGATAGATAGATAAATAGATGGACAAATAGTTAGATCGATAGATTAACAGATAGACATATAGATAGAAGACATATAGATAAAAATAAATAGATAAACAGATTCTTAGATAGATAGGTAGACAGATAGATAGAAGATAGATAAACAAATATACATAGAGTGAGATACACATATGGATAGATAAATAAATGTATAAATAGATAGATAGATA
The DNA here is from genome assembly GCA_029783825.1 of Sapria himalayana. Classification (NCBI taxonomy): domain Eukaryota; kingdom Viridiplantae; phylum Streptophyta; class Magnoliopsida; order Malpighiales; family Rafflesiaceae; genus Sapria; species Sapria himalayana. The sequence goes on from JAREIK010001700.1 coordinate 446,029, forward strand.
AATAGTCATATAGACAAATTGATAGATAGACTAATAGTTAGATAGATAGATAGATAAATAGACAGATAGACAAATCGAAAGACAGACAGATAGATAGATAGATAGATAGACAGATAGACAAATAGATAGACAAATGATAGACAAATAGATAGACAAATAGATAGATAGACACATAGATAGATAAACATAAGATAGATTGATAAATAGATAGATAGTTAGATAAACTGATACATAGATAGCCAAATAGACAGATAGATATATTATAGATAGGCAGATAGGCAGATATGCAGTTTGATATATAGTCAGATTGATAGATAAACAGATAGATAGAATAATAGATAGCCAGATAGCTAGATGGGTAGATAGACAGATAGATATATACTTGGATAGTTAGATAGATAGATAGATAGGCAGAAAGATAGATAAGAATACAAGAAAAATCTCATTTAGCTAAAGACAATTGCCTAAATAAATGGGCATTTTACGTCGCTAAATGGAATATGGAGATGGATTACCGACAGATTAGTTCTCTATCTAAAGTGCACCTCGCTAAAATTTACTGATGGAAAGTTTCCTTAGCTAAAAATTTAGCGACAGAAAAATCCCTAGTTAAAAATAATAATAATCATTGCAAAATTAGAAAGCTAAATGATATTTTTCATCGCTAAATAGAAATTACATCGGAATATTCCCCACGCTAAAGTGCTCGTTGCTAAATATTAGCAACGAAAATATTTCTAGCTAAATAAATTTAGCAACGAAAAAAATCCGTCGCTAAAATAAAGATATCCTTTCCTAATTTAGTAAGGGATTTTCTCTAGCAATATTTTTATGAAATTTTTTCTAGCTAATTAATAAGGGAATTTTTGCAAGCAAATTTAGATAGGGAAAATTTTCTATATTAACTAGGGAATTTTTCCTAGCTATTTTATTTTCAAAACTATTTTTAGAATTTAATTTTATTTAAAATTTTTAAATTAAATAATTTAATCTTTTTATATTAAATTGAATAAAAATAGAAACTATAAATGATAATTTATAATTAAAAAAAATAAATTTTTTTAATAACTTATTCTAATACAATATTTTACATAATTAAAACAAAAATAATAATAAAATTTTATTACTTCTTATTCATCAATGTATCTACTGACAGTGCATAAAGTATAATCTATCAATTCATTGATGTTGCTTTCTCTTCTTCTGCTTCTCTGATTACCATTTTTCTGCTGCGACAAAGCTATCCGAGACACGGCACATCATGTATGATGAAAAATCATATTACTTATACAAGCTTTGTATGGTAATAATGCGGTACCATATCTGTAAGAAATTAAACCACTCAATCAAATTAAAAAAAAAGTAATGTTTTGATAAATATATAAGACTATATTTATCAAAATATACTAGTATTACACTCGTAAATATATATTACTTATACAAAAAGTAATGTTTTGTATGGGGAAGCTTTGTATGAGTCACTGCAGTATATATGTAAATATATACTAGTATTACACTCATGCATATATTACTACAATATATGTACATAAAAATTGTAGTATTATGTGTACATATATACTGAGTACAAATATACTCAAAATATATGTACATAAAATACTACAGTATTATATGTACGTATATACTGAGTATATACATAATTATATTCCCCATTTGTTTCTGTTGCTACTATTGCAGCTACTGCTGCCACTGCTCTCACTGTCGCTACAGTTGCCGCTGCTTCCACTGCCACTACCACTGCCGCCGCTGCCTCCGACTGCTTCTGCCACTTTCGTTGGTGCCACCGGTGCCGCCTGTGCTGCCGGTGCGACTGGTGGAGCAGGTGCTGCCAGTGCCACCTGTGCCACCGATACCATTGGTGCCACGACAACCATCAATGTTGTCACTGATGCCACCACTACCATCAATGTCACCGCTGCCACCACTACCACCACTACCGCCCCTGTAGCCCCTGCTCCCGTTACTGGTGCTACCCCTGTTGCCGTTGCTGCTAGTGCTACCGATTCTGCCGGTACTGCCGCGGCTGCCATTACTGTTAGTGCCACCGCCGCTGCCATTGCTGTCGGTGCCACCGCCACTGCTCCTGCCAAAATAATCAACTAATATTTTTATAAATAACTCAAAAAAACCTCAACAAACTTTTCTATTTCCCAATATTAGTATTCTAGATATTTATATACCAATTTAAGTAATAAATTGTGGTTTGTCTTTTATTTTTATTTTATTATTATTCTAGTTTATGGGTGGAAGCATCAAATAAGTAGGGTGCCCCAATGGCCCAATCCTTTATATTTCTATCAATGGACTAAGTTTATTATTGGTAATGATTGTGATTTTATTAATTATGTTAATGTATTTTATTGGGATGTACATTTTTTTTTGAATAATTATAATTATGATATAAATATAAAATAGAAAAAATATCTTTATAAAAATATATTTCAAGTATTCTTGAAATATTCTTTGAGAAAAATATTTCAAAAAATATATTTCAAAAAATTATATTGGGATGTACATTTTATTAATGAAGAAGGATTCACAAGCTTCCCATAGAGCAGCAAACAACTACAAGTAGTAAAATGGAGTTTTTTTCTCTCGGGTTTTAGTTTTGTAGAGACATGCTGCTGTGAGAAAGATGTCCACTATACCAACCATAATGGGCTAGATAGGACCAGAGATGACGTGCCCATTTTCCAAGCTTGCTTCTACAGTGCCACCAACTACACCTGACTTTGGTTCCTTGGGCTCCAAATCAAGAGTTACGGTGGCTCTGAATGGTTCGTCTTCATCAACATAGAGTCTATGAGAGATGGCCCTATAGGGTTCCCTTAGAAAGAAGGGAACATAACAAGATGGGATTGATCCATAAGGGTAGGAGGATGAAAACTTGACAACTTTCATGTATAGAGCAGGGAGAGAATCAACGTCACCTTCCCATGGGTGGTCTGATGGCTAGGATTCAAATTTCAGTTTGTAGTGTATTCTGATGGTAGGTCACAGCATGTTTTCCAGATTAGGAATGTCGGAGAAGTGTTGAGTTAAAATGTTTAAGATTTTAGAGAATTTCGAATCCGTTATGCGTAATCATTCTTGTAGATGATTGATTTGTTTGGGTCTCGAGAAGGCATCGGAGTCAGCTGGGATGTTGAGATTCTTCTTAGTCATATGAACATCGAGGTTCTATACAGTCAAGGTCTTCTGCTGACATACACAAGGACCAACATTGATGCACCAATAATGATCGAATTCTCTCGAGGTGAATGTATGATGAGAGGCTCGGAGATTAACTTGTGTTGGGACAATCTTGAGGGCCTTGAAGGTTCAAAAAAGGCCCGAAATTTATACATGGCAACATTTCATGTCGTTGCTCGTAAAGATTCAAGATTGAGCATTATTTTTTTCTCGGAAAACATCTTAGGATTCGCAAGTATACCCTTGCACTATCTCAAACCTCCAGATCTGGGAAAAAATGATAAGTAAATGCAAGAAGGCGGAACAACGGGAAGAAAAGTCGAGAACTCTGGTGGTGGGACTACTACAAGAAAAATCTCATATAGCTAGGGAGAATTACCTAGCTAAATGGGCATTTTCCATTGCTAAATGGGATATAGCGACGGATTACCAAAGGATCAGTTTCCCATCTAAAGTGCTCCTTGCTAAAATTTAGCGAGGGAAAGTGTCCATCGCTCAAAATTTAGCGACAGAAAAATATATTGCTAAAAAAGACAAATTTCCTAGCTAAATTAGCAAGCTAAATGAGATTTTTCGTCGCTAAACAAAAATATTGACAGGAAATTCCCAAGCTAAAGTACTGGTTGCTAAATTTTAGTGATGGAAATAGTCCCTAGCTAAATAAATTTAGTGACGGAAAAATCCATAGCTAAATTTAAGATTTCCCTTGCTAATTTAGCAAGAGATTTTTCCCTAGCTATTTTTATTTCAAAACTATTTTCAGAATTTAATTAATTTTAAAATTTTTAATTAAATAATTTAATATTTTTATATCAAATGGTATAGAAAATGAAACTATAAATAATTTATAATAAACAAAAAATAAAATCATTTAATAACTTATTCTAATTCAATATTTTACATAATTGAAACAAAAAACTAACAATATTTTATTATATCTTATTCATCATTGTATCTACCGACAGTACATAAAGTATAATATATTCATTCATTGATGTTGTTTTCTCTCCCTCTGCTTCTCTGATTACCATTTTTCTACTGCGACAAAGCTGTCCGAGGCACGGCACGTAATGTCTAGTGAAAAATCCCATCAGTCATACAAGCTATGTATGTAGAAAAATATGGTATCATATCTGTAAGAAATTTAAACCACTGAGTCAAATTTATAAAAAATCATTTTTAATTAAAATTTAGCAAACCAAAACATAAATCTACCAAAATAATATCTTTACACCCAACCAAAATAATTAAAATGCCTAGATTAGTAATAATGATCATAAATAGAATTACTAGGAGCAATACATACATACATATATAGATACCAAGACATTTGAACAAACACAAGAATTGATGTGGACATAAGAAAAATACCAAGAAGCATATTAAATGAATTGTTTCATTACATACATACATACATACACACATACATATAGATATCATATGTGCAGATGCATATACAATGTCTGGGAGTAAGCATAGGCACAACAGGAACCAGCCTAGAGCCTTTGGGTTCAATGGCAGATGGTTCTGGTTTTAATTAGGCTGAGAAGATCATAGTTAGGCCACAAACAGTCACATACTAGAAACCTTTAGAATAAATAAATTCTAACCCAACAAGATCAAAAGCCTAGAATGCTAAAAAAATGCTACAACTCTAGCATGTCCTTGATCAGGTGTTGATAGATTGTGCAAGCAGTGAATGATAGATATCAGCTGCCGTGGGGCAGTCAGTAGGATTATCTTCTGTACAACGGTAAAACAGGTCCACCAAAACTCTCTAGGTTGCTACATCACCTTCAGGACCATTGTTGTGGTGCTCATGCTGGTGCTAGTCCTGCTCGACCCATTGGTTGATGCCAACATTTCCAGTTCTTCTGTCAGTCTGGGCTATTTGCCACTCTGCTTATTTTCATGTTCAAAAAAGAGAGAAAAAGAAAATGACTCTATCAAATCAATCATAGTAATTCATACATATAAAATTATACACAAAAGTTACCTTTAGAAGCTTGCCAATTTGAAGCTCTAGTACACCATAATATGACATTTGTAAAGTCAGCAATTCCACGAGTAGGCATCCAAATGACAAAATATCTACTTTCTACAATCACCGATGTAGGTTACGCACCCAAGTTATATTGCTAGGAAAAGATAATCTCAATAATTAAATTAAGAATATGAATATAGGGGATTACACACACACACACACACACACACACACACACACACACACACATATATATATATATATATATATATATATATATATATTAAATGTGTGTGTATACATATTTTTACACACACACACGCACATGTGCATGTGTGTGTGTGTTAAATGTGTATACATACAAAACATACAAGTCAGGACTTAGATGATAATGATGCCATTGAAATAATTTGATGATAATAATTCTAAATTTTAGCATTTCAATGAAAAGCCAAATTACATTAAAGAATATGAATAAAAAAAACACACACACACACACACACACATATATATATATATATATGATAAATATGTGTGTGTGTGTGTGTGTGTAAATGTATATGCATATGTATAATAAAGACACATTTAATATGTGTGTGTGTGTGTGTGTGTGTGTGTTAAATTCATATAATTACAAAACTTACAAGTCATGACTTAGATGATTGATGATACCAAAACTATAATTTGATAATAATTATAAATTCTAATATTTCAATGAAAACCAAATTACATTAAAGAATATGAATAAAAAAGATTGTGTGTGTGTGTGTGTGTGTATATATATATATATATATTAAATGTATGTGTCTCTATGTGTGTGTGTGTGTTAAATGTGTGTGTTTGTGTGCGTGCGTGTATATATATATATATATGTGTATGTATACACACACAGATTTAATATGTGTGTGTGTGTGTGTACACACATCGATTTCAAACCAAAATAAAAGAAAAGTGTGACGTGAGATTGAAAAACAATCATGATATATGTATCATTAATTTAATATAAATTATTAATTATTAATTAGTGTCAAGGTATTAAATTAGCCATTTTAGGGAACAAGCCACTGAGAGTAAAAAATATCAATGAAACTAAGATCAAACATTATTTGTGATAGATAAATATCAAAAAAATTTTAAAAAATCAAATAAAATAATTACATGATCATTCATATATTATGAAACTAAGTTATATACAATCAAAAAATAATATGTACAAGAAATGAATGTGACAAAAAATAGCGAGTTGAATAAATAATAAGACTAAGAAAAAAAAATTTAAAATATACTTATTAAAAAATAACATAAGAATACCTCATATAAATAATAAAATAAGAGAACTATTCAAAAATAAAATATTCAGACAATGGAAAAAAGATAGAAATAGACCAAAAGATAATTGGATTAAAATTATAAATAATAATTTAACAATTCAAAAATTAAGAGTTGCGTAAATTTTAATAGATTAAACTTTAAGGGCATCATTTATATAGTCATCCTTGAGGGATTAGAAAAATACTTGTTTGATTTTAATTTTTATTTGAATAATACTCCTAATACAATTTCATCAAGAAACCATATTTTATTAAAAACTAAAATTCATATGAATGGAATTTCGTAAAGTATATATTAGTAAAACTAATAGGGCATTAATGAGTAATAATTATGAGGGATTAAAAATTATAGTTAGGTAATATAGTTTGATAATAATTATGATAAATTTTAACTCTAAATTCCTAGATAAGTAATTTATAAATATAGTCACATAATTATGAATGAGAGTTTAAATCATGAACACATAAAGTATAGATTGGTGAAAATTTAAATGAGGACAAAAGATAAACAAGTATTAAATAAAAGTGTCAAAATTTATCAAAAAAACATTATACTTAAATTAAACTAAAATGATAATATTAAGAATTCACTTACATTAATTTTAGTTTTTTGAGAAAACCCAAAATGAGATATAATATATGCATGCATACATATAAGCACACACACACACACACAAATTAAATAAAAAAAAAGAAATCATGCCAAGCCATAGAGATAATATTGGGGCATGGCCAAAAGAACCTCAGGAGCCATCCACCGAGGCATTCCAACACATGAATCGGAAGGCTATATCCTGCTATGAGCAATGCAACACGTGTGGAATGGTGAATGGAGGGGCGATCAAAATCACACAACTTCACAATTGGCTTCCCATCCTTTTTCTCACTATCTAAATCAATCAACATATTTTCGCTCTTTATTTCCCTGTGTATTATGTACTTTGAATGTAACTCTACCAATGCACTGGCAACATCTCGGGCAATGCTTAAAGCCAATTCCATTCCACCGGCATGTGCTTTTCACCATCATTTGATATTTTCACCATATAACTCTACAACAAAAAGGCAAGCACACACATATTACATGGCCTTCCGAAGACACCCACATCAATATATATAGATAGATATATATATATATATATATAGATAGATAAATAGAGATGGGAGAGAGAGAGATGGGGATGAGAGAGAGAGATGGGGATGAGAAAGTGAGATGGGGGGAGAGAGAGATAGGGGGAAAGAAAGAGAAATGGGGCACAGAGAGAGAGAGAGAGAGGGATGTGGGGGTGAGAGAGAGAAATGGAAGAGAGAGAGAGAGAAATGGGGGAGAGAGAAAAGAGGGGAGGAGAGAGAGAGAGAGTGAGAGAGAGAGAGCAAAAAATTCCTTAAGATATCCTTCTCTAACATATTCCATATAGATTGTAGACAGAAATGAGCACCCAATGGGGTTTCCATCAGCAGAAAGAATCCATTTAGATGATATCTGGTGCCCATAGAATTCAACAATGCAAGTGTGCTTCAAGATACCCAATATTTTTACTTCCCCTATACAACTACACTCAAATACATTTATGTATACTTATGTATATTAATATAAATAAATACATTTATAAATAGTAATATGTTGATATTCATATTGTTAAATACATTTATATATAGTTATATATCTATATGTGTGTGTGTGTGAGTATTAAATATACATTGTTATATTTATATATAGTAATGTTTATGTATACTATTTTTATAGTTATATAGATACAGTAAAATACACTTATATAAGAAATTCGAATTATATCACACATGCATATTGATATATAGTTATGTTTAAATACACTTATATAAAATATACTTGTGTTTATTGCATACTATTTATGTATACTATTTATATATAGTTATGTATAAATGTCGATGTCAAGTTGGCATACCTTATACTATTTATGTATACTTTTTATATATAATTATGTATATTAATGTAGATAAATACATTTATATATAGTCATATGTTTATATATATATATTGTTAAATACATTTATTTATAGTTATATATCTATTTATATATGTGTATATTAAATATACTTTGTTATATATATATATATTTATAGTTATGTTTATATATACTATTTTTATAGTTATATAGATATAGTAAAATACACTTATATAAAAAATTCGAATTATATAGATATAGTTATGTTTAAATAGTTTATGTATACTATTTTATAGTTATATAGATATAGTTATGTTTAAATACAATTATATAAAATATACTTATTATATGTATACTATTTTTGTATACTGTATATAGTTGTGTATATTGAAGTAGTTATTAATTTGGCATTACTTACTATGCACCATCAAAATCCACATAATGACAACGCATTGTATCACTAATGCATGAAGTATGTATATGATTAAGTATATATACGCAATCCAAGCAAACCACGGATAATAAAGGAGAAGAATTTTGGAAACAATAAATAACATAATCAATACGCATAAGCTTAATCTTTGATTAAGCAATCTAAGATAATTGATGAAGAATAAATGGATAAAATGTACCTCAAATCAAATAACAAATTAAAACTTAAACTAGATTATATGTTGATGCGTCGGTATCAAGAGATAGATGGCCGAATGCGGAGGTTCGCTTCAGTTGTTAGAGATTATCGCGTCTTGACAAGTGAATGTATATATTAGCAAATTATTTATGTTTTCAATTATTAAAACATTAAATAAACAATATTTATATATAATCAAAAGGACTCATTAATTTTATTTACTATCAAAAATTATTCCACAAAATTATTGTCTGTGTAGCAAGGTACACATGAAAAGCAAACATCTTACAATTTTTTATTAAAATATTAATTAAACAATAAATATATAAACAATTAAAAAAAATATGTTTAGCCTTATAAAAAAAATATCAAATAGGTACAAAATCAACAAACTTCAAATAATAAGACATAAATAAAAATATGATTTGTCTTCTAGCCACTCGCCTAAGAGTTATAAAATACTATTAATATTAAAAAATATATAACAATTTATATTTTATGTTTATAAATTTTTCAGAATTCATATTAATTTTTACGAAGATAATATGAAATAATTTTAAAGGCATAAAATTTCATATTATTTGATATCATTAAAATTTTTAAAATTCAAAAAATTACTTTAAGTGAGAAGATAATTAAAAAAATATATATTTATTATTTTAATAAAAACTTAATGTTAAAAGCTAATTGTAAAAATATTACTTAATTGTTTAATTCGTATAAATTTTAGGAGCAAACATCTATGTATTTATTTATAAATATTAATTTATTTTCTTTTAACTTTATTAAAAAAATTATAATTTTAGTATATTTCATGATTTTCAAAATTTGTATTATTTATTTTTTAAAAAAATTTTATATAATCATAAATTTTTTTTATACTTATAATAATATTAATAGTTACTAGTTTATTCATTAATTCAGATATTTTTGAAAATATTTTCTAATTTATAATATAATGAATTAATTTACATTTATATTAGTATATGTTTTAATGTATGTTAATTAAATTTTTAAAATATCGAAAAAAATTATTATACTTATTGAATTTATTATTTAATGTTACTTTAATACAAATTTTTAAGTTTCTTATTTTAAAATTTTAGAAAAAGTTTTTTTATAATTGTTTAAAAAATTTATACATCATAAAAATAGTTATTTTAGTCCTTATTAATATAATTTTTTTTATATTTTTATATTTTTAAAGTATTTATTTATAATATCATTTTTTTATGATTTTATGAGGAGAATGTATCTTTCAAGGATTGCTCATCTATAGACCATTAATATACATTTAATAAAAAAAATTAAATAAAATAATAAAACTAATAATAAATTTTAAAAATTAAATAATTAAATATTGGCTAGGGAAATTCCATCGTAATGTTAAGGATTTTATTAGCTAGGAAAGTTGAGTCACTATATCCATCGCTATATTCCAGATTTAATTAACTAGGAAAGTTCTGTCGCTAAATCCATCGATAAATTTCGGATTTAATTAGCAAAGGAAGATCCATCACAAAAATCTGTCACTATACTCATGAAGTAATTGGCTAGGGAAGTTCTGTCGCTATAATTGGTCGTTATAATTGGTCACTATAATTGGTCACTTTTTTCAGTATGTAATTAGTTAGAGAAATTCTGTCACTAAATCTGTAGCAATATTTTGCGGGGTAATTAACTATGGAAATCTATCGCTAAAATCTGTAGCAATGTTACAGATGTAATTAGCTAGGAAATTTCATCGCTGAAATCTGTCGCTATGTTCTGGATGTAAATAGCTAAAAAAATTCTATTGCTAAATCTATAGCTAAATTCTAGATTTTATTAGATAGAAAAATTCCATCTCAAAATCCATAGCTATTTTCTAAATTTTATTAGCTAGGAAAAATTCGTCACTAAATCCGTCGCTAATTTACAGAATTTTTTAGCTAGAAAAATCTATCACTAAATTCGTCGCTAAATTCCTAATTTAATTAGATAGAAAAATTTCATAGCTAAATCTACCTCTAAATTACTAATTTTATTAGCTATAGAAAATTCATTGCTAAATTAGTCACTATATTCCGGATTTAATTAGATATAGAAAATATGTCGTTCATCCGTCGCTAAATTATAAATTTTATTAGCTAGAAAAATTCCGTCGCTAAATTCACAGCTAAATTACAGATTAAATTAGCTAGGGAAAATCTGTCACTAATTCCCTAGCTAAATTACAAATTTTATTAGCTAGGAAAAATTCGGCGCTAAATCCATCACTAAGTTCAGAATTTTATTAGCTAGGGATATTCCGTCGCTAAATTAACCGCTTTTGTTGAGTGGAATTTACGAAAATTTTTCGTCACTATGCCACTGCTAAAATCATACGCAAATTCCCCATTTTTTTTGAGTAGAATTTACGAAAAATTTTTCGTCGCTAATCCATCATTAATCAATTGCTATTTTTTTTCAATGAAAAATCATAAATCTCTTGCTATTCCCTAGCTAATTCATCACAATTTAACTAGGGATTGATCCCTAGCTAAAATTCCCTAGCTAAATATACATTTTCTTGTAGTGTAGGGTATATGTCTTTATGTCAATGTATCAATAGATCTATTTGTCTATCTGTCTAAATGTCTTACTGACAATTTGTGCATATTTTTATTTTTGTTTATCTATCTTGTGTCTATACTTCTATCTGTCTATCTACCTATATATCTATGTGTCTTCTATCTATTTATCTATTTGTCTGTATATCTATATGTATATTAGTCTATCTGGCTATTAGTCTGTCTACCTATTTATCTGTCTATCTTTCTAACTATAAATCTATCTATCTATCTATCCATCTGTCAATATATCTATCTGTGTATCTGTCTATCTATCTATCTATATAAATATCTATATGTCTATTTTTCTATCTATTTATCTATTTTCTATCTATCTAACCATTTATATGTCTATCAATTTGTCAATATGTCTATCTATCTATGTGTCTATTTGTCTATTAATTTATCTATCAATCTATCTATATATCTATCTTTCATTCTTTCTATCTGTCAATTAGTGTATATGTCTATCTGTTTATCTATCTATCTGTCTATCTGTTTATCTGTTAAACTATATATCTGTCTATATGTTAATCTGTCTATCTTTCTATTTGCCTATTTGTCTATCTATCTATCTATCCATTTATCAATCTTAATATCTATCTATTTATATATCTATCTGTATATCTATCTATCTATCTCTCTATCTGTCTTTCTGCCTATCTGTCTAACTATATATATGTATATCTATCTAATTTCTATCTATCTATCTATTTGTATATTTGATGATCTATCTTCTGTATATCTAACTAACTAACTATCTGTCTGTCTATCTGTCTATCTATCTATATGTGTATCTATCTATCTATAGGTCTATTTGTCTATCTATATATCATACTATCTGTCTATCTATTTATCTGTCTTCTTTATATCTTTCAATCTATCTATCTATATATCTATCTGTCTGTCTGTCTATTTGTCTAAATGTCTATCTATCTATATATGTATCTATTTTTCTGCTTATCTGTCTATTTATTTATCTGTGTATCAGTCAATCTTGATATATACCTAATTATTTCTTTATCTATCTATCTCTTTATATGTCTAACTATCTATCTATCTATCTGTCGATCTATCAATCAATCTATCTATCATTATTTCTATCTTTATATCTATCTATCTATCTATCTATTTGTATATCTATCTATTTGTTTATCCGTTGATCTATCTATCATTCTTTGTTTCTTTCTATATATCTATCTGTCTATATATCTATTTGTCTATCTATCTATCTGTCTATCTCTTTATCTGTCTATCTGTTTAACTAACTATTTGTTTATCGGTCTATCTGTCTATCTTTCTGCTTATCTCTAAATCTTACTATAATGATATATGTCTATGTGTCTATTTGCCTATGTGTCTTATCATCTACCTATCTTTATTTCTATTGATATATCTATCTATCTATGTGTCTATCTATCAATATTTCTATATGACTATCTAACTATTTGTATGTGTCTATCTGACAATTTGTCTATCAGTCTATCTATCTGTCTTTCTGCCCATATCTAAATTTGTCTATGAGTCTATATGTATATGTAATTATCTATAAATCTATTAATATGTCTAACTATTTATCTGACTATCTTTATATCTGTCTTTCTCTCTATATGTCTATATGTCTATATGTCTATCTGTCTATCTGTCTATCTAGCTATTTATCTAAATGTATATGTATCTATCTATCTATCTGCTATTTATCAATTTCCCTATCAATCTATCTATTAGTCAATCTATTTTCCTACCTATCTATTTGTCTATCTGTCTATATGTCTATCTATATATTTGTTTATCTGTATATCTGTCTTTTTGTTTATCTATCTATCTGTCTATCTATCTATCTGTCTATCTATCTATCTATCTATCTGTCTATCTATCTATCTGTATATCTATCAGTATATTCGTCAATCTGTATATATGTTTATCTATCTATTTGTCTATTTGTCTATATGTCTATTTTTCTATCTATCTATTTATCTATTTATATATATATCTGTCAATGTATCTATCTATATATCAATCTATTTATGTATATATCTTTCTATCTTTCTATATATCTTTCTGTCAATCAATCTATCTGTCTATATGTTTATATGTCTATCTATTTATTTGTGTATCTATCTATCTGTCTATCTGACTATTTGTCTATAGGTCTATCTGTCTATCTATCTTTCTACCTACCTATAAATCTGCCTATAAGTCTATATGTATATGTCTCTATTTGTCAATCTATCAATTTCTCTAACTATCTATCTACTCATATTTCTATTTGCCAATCTGACTATATATCTATCTGTCTATCTATATATCTATCTGTTTATATGTATAATTGTCTATCTATCTATTTGTCTATCTATCTATTTTTATATCTATCTATCTATATATCTTTTGATCTATATATTTTTTTATCTATTTAAATATCTGTCAATCGTTCAATCTATTTATTTTTTTGTGTCTATCTTTCTATCTGTATATCTATCTATATGTATATCTATCTATCTATCTATATATGTATCTATCTATCTATCTTTTTATCTATCTATCTACCTATCTATCTCTCTCTCTCTCTCTCAATCTATTTATATGTGATCTATCTTTCTATCTATATGTCTATCTATGTATATGTCTATCTATCTACCTCTCTACCTATCTATCTATATGTTTATCGTATATCTATCTATCTATATATCTATCTTTCTAATTCTCTATCTGTCTATCTGTCAATTTATCTATCAATCTATGAGTTTGTCTGTCTTTCTATCTATCTATCTGTCTATCTATCTGTCTATATGCCTATCTATAGATTTATATATTTATCTATCAATTTATATGTGTATCTATTTATCTATTTGTTGTTTTGTCTATCTGACTATCTATAAATTTATTTATCTATTTTACTATCTATCTATTTATATATCTATTTATCTATCTATCGGTTTATCTATCTATTTATCTGCCTATCTACCTATCTGTGTTTTTGTCTATCTATTTATCTATGTATCTGTCTATCTATCTATCTATCTATTTATGTCTCAGTCTATCTATCTATTTTTCTATCTATCTATCTGTCTACCTGTCTATATGCATATGTCTCTATCTCTATCAGTCTATCTATCTATATGTCTATCTATCTGTCTATCAATATATGTGTCTATCTATCTCACTACTATCTAGTTATCTATCTTCTATTTATCTGGCTATTTATGTGTTTTTCTACCTATCTATCTATCTATTTTTCTATATGTCTTTCTATCTATCTATTTATATGTCTATCTATTTGTCTATATATATATATATATATATATGTCTGTCTATCTATCTATCTGCCTAGGTGTATATCTGTCTATATGTCTATCTACCTATCTGCCTATTTTCTATCTACCAATTTGCATTTCTGCCTATCTGCCAATCTATCTATTTAACGAACAATCTACAATCTGCCAATCTATCATTTTGTCAATCTGTCAAATTGTCATTCTATCAATCTATCTATTTTTATATCTTTCTATCTATCTATTTGTATATCTATTTTTCTGTCTATCTATCTATCTATTTATCTGCCTATCTTTCTATCTTTTTATCGGTAATTTATCTATCGGTCTATCTATATATCTATTTATCTGTCTATTTCACTATTTGTTTATTTGTCAATATTTCTATCTTTCTGTCTGTCTATCTATTTATCTATATATATGTCGATCTATCTATATGTCTATTTTTCTATCTGTATTTCTATCTATCTATCTATTTGGCTATCTATCTATCTATCTGTCTATCTATCTATCTGTTTGTCTATCTATCTATATGTATGTATGTCTGTCTATCTATCTGTCTGTCTGTTTAACTATCTATCTATCTACTATCTATCTATATGGCTATCTATCTATCTGTCTATCTGTGTATATGACTATCTGTTTATCTATTTATTTCCTATCTTCATATCTACATTTTTGCCTGTCTGCATATCTGCCTATTGATAAATCTGTCATTCATTCAATCTATCAATCTATAAATATGTCAAGCTATCAATTTGTCTATCTTTTTATTTTTCTATTTGTCTATGTGTATATCTGTATATCTATCTATTTGTCTATATGTCAATCTGTTAAACTGTATATATGTCTATCTATCTATCAATGTGTCTATCTTTCTATCTATATATATATATATATATCTATTTATCTGCCTATCTATCTATCTATATGGCTATCTGTCTATCAATCTATTTATCTATCTATCAATATGTCTAAATATATATATATATATATATATCTGTCTATCTATCTATCTGTCTATTTATCTTTCTGTCTATCTATCTATTTTACTATCTGTCTATCAGTCTATATGTCTATTTGTATATCTGTCTATCCATCTATGTATTTGTCTATCTGTTTATCTATCTATCTGCCGATTTGTCATTCTCTATATCTATTTATCTATCTAACTATCTATCTATTTGTCTATTTGTCTATTTGTCTATTTGACTATTTGTCTATTTGTCTATCTGTATATATTACTATCTGTGTATCTGTTTATCTATCGATCTGTCTATCTATCTATCTGTCTGTCTGTCTATATGTCTCTCTATCGATCTATCTATATGTTTATCTATTTTTCTATCTATATATATGTCTATCTATCTATTTATCTATTTATCTGAGTATTTTTCTTTATATTTGTCTATCTTTCTAAATATCAATATATATATATATATATATACCTTTCTATCTATCTATCTATATGTCTATTTGTATATCTGTCTATCTGTCTATCAGATTATCTGATGATCTATCTATGAATCTATCTATATATCTATCTATCTATATTATGTATCTGTGTATTTATTTATCTATGTATCTCTGAATCTATCTATCTATTTATCTATCATTCTATCTTTTTATTTATATAAATGTCTCTCTATGTATGTATCTATCTATCTATTTACATATCTATCTATATATGTATCTATCTATATATTAATCTATCTGTCTGTCTATATATCTATATATCTATATACCTGGCTATATCACAATATTTCTATCTATTTATCTGTATATTTGTTTATCTTTCTATCTGTCAATATGTATATGTGTTTATGTGCCTATGTGTCTATTTGTCTATCTTCTTATTTGTCTATATGTCTATCTATATATCTATCTTCTATCTATCTATTTGTGTATCTGTCTATCTATCTATCAATCAATTTTTTTATCTGTCTATCTATATATCTATCTATCTATATGTCTATCTATTTATCTAAGTATCTCTCTATATATCTATTTATCTATGTGTTTGCCTATCTATCTGTCTATCTTTCTTTCTATCTATTTATCTATCTATTTATTTATATGTCTATATATCTATCTATTTATCTATATGTCTATATATATATATATATATATGTATATTTGTATCTATCTCTTTGTATATCTATCTATCTATCTTCTTATCAATCTATATGTCTAATTTAATAATCTGACTATCTATCTATTAATCAATTTATCTACCTATCTATCTATCCTTCTCTCTATCTATATATATGTCTGTTTTATCTTTATATCTGTCTATCTGTCAAAATGTATATCTGTCTATCTATATGTCTATCTATCTATCTATCTCTCTATCTCTTTCTCTGTCTGTCTATCTCTTGATATTCCTATCGCTCATTTTATAAATCTATGAATTTGTAAATCTATCAATCTGTCAATTTGTCAATCTATCTATCTGTCTATCTCACTATATATCTCTCTATTTATCTATCTATCTTTCTGTCAAACTATAAATTTGCCAATTTTCAATTTGTAAATCTATCTATATGTCTATCTTTCTATCTAACTCTCAAATTATCTATTTATCAATCTGTCTGTCTGTATGACTATCTATCTATCTTTTTATATATCTATTTGTTTGTTTGTCTATCTATCTATCTGTCTATCTGTCGATTTGTATATCTATCTATCTATTTGTCTATCTACCTATCTACTTATCTATGTATCGGTCAATGTGTCTCTCTATCTCTCTATTTATCTTCCTATCTATTTATATGTCTATGTATTTATGAGTCTATCTGTCTCTCTGACTATCTATCTTTTTTATTTATCTATCTATCTATTTATCTGTATGTCTATTTTTCTATCTATCTTTCAGTTTGTCTGTTTATCTATCTATATGTCTATCTATCTATCTATCTTTATAAATGTCTTGTTGTCTATCTGTCTATCTTTTTATCTGGCTATTGGTCTTTCTGTAAATCTATGATTTTGTTAATAAATCAATCTATTAATATGTCAATATATATATATTTTTCTATCTCTTTATATACATATCTATCGATAAATCAATCAATTTATCTGTCTGTCTATATGTCTATATGTCTATCTGTTTATCTAACTATCTATCTCACTATTTGGATGTGGCTATTGTCTATCTGGCTATCTATCTATCATTCTATCTATCTATATGTTAATTTGATTATTTGTGTATTTGTCTATCTATCTAGTTGTCTATTTGTCTATTTGTCTATCTATCTATCTGTCTGTCAATCTATTTGTCTATATATCTATCTGTCTATTTTTCTATTTGTTGATCCATCTTTATTTCTAACTGTCTATCTACATATATATATATATATATATATATATATATATATCTGTCTATCTATCTATCTAGGTATTTTTCTATATATATTCTATCTATCTTTCAAACTATCTCTCTATATATCCTTTTAATCTGTCTATCTTTACTATCTGTCTATCTTTCTATCTTTCTATCTATCTATCTATCTCTCTATCTATCTATCTATTTATCTGTTTGTATGTTTTTCAACCTATCTATTTGTCTACCTGCATATTTGTCTATCTATCTATCTGTCTATCTATCTATCTATATATCTATCTATCTATCTATTTATTTGTCTGTCTATTAGTATATCTATCGGCCTACTTATCTTTGTATCTGCCTATTTATATATCTATCTATTTATCTATCTATCTATCTATTTATCTATCTTTCTTATAGCATATCTGTCTATCTACCTATGTGTCTATATGTCCATTTGTCTCTTTCTATCAAACTATCTTTATATCCTTTTATCTATCTATCTATCTATTAGTCTATCTATCTATCGATCTATATGCCTTTCTATCTTTATGTCTAATTATATTTTTGTCTATATATCTATCTGACTATATGACTATCTGTTTATTTGTCTTTCTAACTATCTATAAATCTTTCTATAAGTTTTTATGTCTATGTATCAATTTGTCAATATATCATCTATCTAATTATTTTTCTTTCTTTCTTTCTGTTTGTCTATCTATCTTTCTATTTGTCTATCTATCTTTCTATTTATCTCTTTCTATATATCTATCTATCTATTTGTCTATATGTCTATCTCTCTATCTGTCTAACTATTTATATGTATATATGTCTAATTGTTTATCTATCTATCTATTTAACTATCTATCAATCTGTATATCTATCTATCTTTTTATCTATATAAATATCTATCTTTCTATTTGTGTATTTGTCTATCTTTCAATCTATTTATATATCTATCTGTCTATCTGTCTATCTGTCTATCTGTCTATCTATCTATCTATCTATTTGTTTGTCTGTCTATCTATCTATCTATCTATCTCTCTAGTTATCTTTCTGTCAATCTATTTGTCAATATGTCAGTCATTCTGTCTATTTGCCTATGTGTCTATCTGTATATTTATCTATCTGCCTATCTGTCTATGTGTCTATCGATCTATATGCCTATCTATCTATTTATCTATCTATATATCTATCTATTTATGTATCTATTTGTTATCTATCAATCAATCTATCTATCTATATGTATATCTATCTATCTGTCTATTTGTCTATCTCTCTATATTTTTATCTATCTAATTATCTATCTCTCTATCTTTCTATGAGTCAATCTATCTATATATCTATCTATATATTTATCTGCCTATATTGTTATATTGTTGTATGTGCATTTACCTATCTAACTATCTATCAATCTATATATCGGTCTATCGGTCTATCTATCATTTTATCTATCTATTATTTATCTATCTATCAATATGTCTAACTATTTATATTTTTATATATCTATCTGGCTATATGTCTATCTACCTATCTATCTATCTATTTATCTACAAATCTATCAATCTATATGTCTATTTATCTATCTATTTGTCTATCTGTCAATCTATCTATCTGTCAATCTTTCTATCTATATATCTAACTATATTTCAATTTATATATCTGTCTATCTATCTATCTGACTATCTAGCTATCTGTCTATCTATCTATCTATCTAATTATCTATCTATAAAGTATCTATCTATTTATTTTTTATTTATCTATCTATATCTTTATATATCAGTCTATCTATCGATCTGTCAATTTATGTATCTTTCTATCTATATATCTATCTATATGTCTATATGTCTATCTGTCAAACTGAATATATGTCAATCTGTCTATCTAACTACCTATATATTCTTTCTATTTGTCTATCTATCTATTTATCTGTATATTTGTTTATTGGCCTATCTATCTATCTGTCTATTTGGCAATCTAACTATCTATCTATGTATCTATTTATTTGTCAATCTATCTGTATATCTATCAAGATGTATATCTATATATCTGTTTATGTTTCTATTTGTCTATTTGTCTATATGTCAATCTTTATATATTTCAATCTATTATCTATCTATCAATCTATTTATCTATCTTTCTCTTGATCTATCTATCAATCATTTTGTAAGTCTATCAATTTGTCAATATATCAATCTATGAATTTGTCAATCAATCTATCTGTCTATCTTTCTATATATCTCTTTATCTATCTATCTATTTGTATTCTATCTGTCTATCTATCAATTTGTAAATTTGTGAATCTGTCAATCTATCTATCTATCTATGTATCTATCTTTATGTATGACAATCTATATATCTATTTATATATCTATCTTTTTATCTATTTGTCTATATGTATATCAATCTATCTACATATATGTGTATCTACCTATTTGTCTATATGTCTATATGTCTATCTGTCTATCTATCTGTTTGTCTGTCTATCTATCTATCTATATGCCTATCTCTCTATATGTCTATTTCTCAATCTATCAATCTATCTATCTACCTATCTATTTTTCTGTCACTCTATCTATCTATATATCTATTTATCTATCTTTCTATGTTTCTACCTGTCTTTTTTTCTATCTATCACTTTATATATTAGTCTATCTATCTATCTATCTATTTGTCTCTCTATCTCTCGATCTGTCTATCATTCATTTTGTAAATCTATTAATTTGTCAATCTATATATTTGTGAATCTATCAATCAATCTATTTGTCTATCTCTCTATATATCTATCTTTCTGTCTGTCTATCTATTTATCTGTCTATCTGTCTATCTGTAAATTTGTAAATTTAAGAATCTATCAATTTGTCAATTTGTCAATTTAAGAATCTATCAATCTGTCAATTTCTCAATTTAGAATTTTTCAATCTATCAATCTGTCTATCTCTCTTTCTATCTATCTTTCTATATATTTGTATGTCTATCTAACTATCGATTTATCTATCTATCCATCTATTTATCAATCTATTTATTTATGTATGTCTATTTGTAGATCTATCTATCTACATATCTACGTATATACCTATTTGTCTATTTGTATATCTGTCTATATTTCTATCTTTCTTTCTGTATATTTATATCTTATCTATCTTTCTATCTATCTATTTATATGTCTATGTGTCTATCTATCTATTTGTCATATATATATATCTGTCTATCTGTCTATTTGTCTATTTGTGTATCTTTCTATATATATATATATATATATATATATATATCTCTCTCTCTCTCTATCTATTTATCTGTCTATCTGTTTGTCTGCATGTCTGTTGTCAGCCTGTCTGCTTATTAGTGTATCTATCTATCTGTCTATATGTCTATCATCTATCAATCTATCTATATATCTATATGTCTGTCGATCTATCTATCTATCTATCTATTGTCTATCTCTTAGTATATCTATCTATCTGCTTATTAGTGTATCTGCCTATCTATATATCTATCTATTTATATATCTATCTATCTGTGTATTTCTCTATTTGTCTTATAGCATATATGTATATCTACCTATGTTTTTATCTGTCTATTTATATATCTTTTTATCAAACTATCTTAATATTTTTCTATCTATCTATCTATCAGTCTATCTATCTATCTATTCTTTATGCCTTTCTATCTTTATGTCTAATAATATTTTTGTCTATATATCTATCTGACTATATGACTATCTATCTATTTGTCTTTCTATCTATATGTAAATATATCTATAAGTCTTTATGTCTATGTGTCAATTTGTCAATATATCATCTAACTATCTATCTATCTTTCTATTTCTCTATCTAGATTTCTATTTGTCTATCACTCTATATGTCTATCTATCTTTTTGTCTATCTGTCTATCTGTCTCTATCTATCTATCTATATATCTATATGTATATATATATCTATTTCTCTATCAATCTATCTATTTAACTATCTGTCAATCTATCTATCTATCTATTTCTCTATCTATCTAAATATCTATCTATCTTTCTTTCTATATGTGTATTTGTCTATCTTTCGATCTAATTATATATCTATATGTCTATCTGTATATCTTTCTTTCTTTCTTTTGTCTGTTATCTATCTATCTATCAATCTCTCTAGTTATCTTTCTCTCAATCTATTTGTCAATATGTCTGTAATTCTGTCTATTTGCCTATCTAT
Source organism: Sapria himalayana (assembly GCA_029783825.1). Classification (NCBI taxonomy): domain Eukaryota; kingdom Viridiplantae; phylum Streptophyta; class Magnoliopsida; order Malpighiales; family Rafflesiaceae; genus Sapria; species Sapria himalayana. The sequence goes on from JAREIK010001700.1 coordinate 468,497, forward strand.
CTATATGTATATCTGTCTATCTGCCTATCTGTCTATCTATCTATCAATATATATCTCTATCTGTATATTTATCTATCTGTCTATTTATTTATCTATCTATTTGTTATATATCTATCAATCTATCTATCAATCTATCTATCAATCTATCTATCAATATGTATATCTATCTATCTGTCTATTTTTCTATATCTCTATATTTTTATCTATCTAATTATCTATCTCTCTGTCTTTCTATCAGTTTATCTATCTATGTATCTATCTATCTATTTATCTGCCTATAATGTTATCTGGTTATATGTGTATTTACCTATCAAACTATCTGGCAATCTATATATCTGTCTATCGGTCTATCTATCATTTTGTCTATCTATTTATTTATCTATCTATCAATATGCCTATCTGTCTATATTTTTATATATCTATCTGCTTATCTATCTATGTATCTATCTGCCTATCTATCTATCTATCTATTTATAAATCTATCAATCAATCTATCTATCTATCTTTCTATTTGACTATCTATCAATCTATCTATTTATCAATCTGTGTATCTATCTATCTAACTATCTTTCTATCTCTAAATCTATCTATCTAACTATCTATCTATCTCTATATCTATCTATCTATCTGACTATCTAGCTATCTGTCTATCTATCTAATTATCTATCTTTCAAGTGTCTATCTATTTTTTTATTTATCTATATATCTATCTATCTCTCTATCTATCTATCTATCTGTGAATTTATGTATCTTTCTATCTGTATATCTATCTATATGTCTATATGTCTATCTGTCAATTTGACTATATGTCTATCTATCAATCTGACTATATGTCTATCTGTCTATCTGTCTATCTGACTACCTATCTATTCTTTCTATTTGTCTATCTATCTATCTATCTATATATTTGTCTATCAGCCAATCTAACTATCTGTCTATTTGTCAATCTAACTAACTATCTATCAATCTATATATCTATTTGTCTGTCAATCTATTTGTCTATCTATCTAGATATATATCTATCTATCTGTCTATGTTTCTATTTGTCTATTTGTCTCTCTTCAATCTATATATCTGTTTATCTATCTATCTATTTATCTATTTATCTCTCTATCTCTTGATCTATTTATCAATCATTTTGTAAATCTATCAATTTGTCAATCTATCAATCTGTGAATTTGTCAATCAATCAATAAATCTATCTCTCTATATATCTCTTTATCTATCAATCTATTTGTCTATCTGTATATCTATCTATCAATTTGTCAATTTGTGAATCTATCAATCTATCTATTTGTCTATCTCTTTATCTATCTTTCTATGTATGTATCTATCTATCTGTATGTCTATCTATATATCTATTTATATATCTATCTTTTTAACTATTTGTCTATTTGTCTATATGTATATCAATCTATCTGCATATATGTGTATCTACCAATTTATCTATATATCTATATGTCTATCTGTCTATATATCTATCTGACTACCTGTCTATTCTTTTTATTTGTCTATCTATCTATATATCTATCTATCTGTCTATATCTCGATCTAACAATCTATCATTCAATCTATCTATTGTTCTGTCACTATATCTATCTATATATCTATCTATCTTTCATTCTTTCTATGTTTCTACCTGTTTATTTATCTATCTATTACTCTATATATCAGTCTATCTACCTATCTATTTATCTATCTATTTGTCTCTCTATTTCTCGATCTATCTATCAGTCATTTTGTAAATCTATCAATTTTTCAATCTATCTATCTGTGAATCAATCTATCTATCTATCGGTCTATATATATATATATCTATCTGTCTGTCTGTCTGTTTGTCTATCTGTCTATCTGTCAATTTGTCAATTTAAGAATCTATCAATTTGTCAATTTGTTAATTTAGAATTTGTCAATCTATCATTCTGTTTATCTCTCTTTCTATCTATCTTTCTATATATCTGTATGTCTATCTACCTATCTACTTATCTATCTATCTGTCTATTTATCTATTTATCAATTTATGTATCTGTCTATTTATAGATCTATCTATCTGCATATCTACGTATAAATGTATTTGTTTATCTGTATATCTATCTATAATTCTATATATATATATATATCTATCTATCTATATCTTTATCTATCTTTCTATCTATCTATCTATCTATCTATCTATTTGTCATATATATATCTGTCTATCTATCTATTTGTCTATTTGTCTATCTTTCTATTTATCTTTCTGCCTATCTATAAATCTAATAATAAGTCTGTATATCTATGTCTCTATTTGTCAATCTATCAATCTATCTAACTATATATCTATCTATCTATCTATCTAACTATTTGTCTATATGTCCGACTTTAAATCTATCTTTCTGCCTATATTTAAATCTATCATAAAGTCTATATTATATATGTGTCTATCTATCAATCTATCAAATGTGTATATATGTCTAAGTGATTATCTTTCAATCTATATATCTTTGTATATGTGTATATGTCTATATGTCTATCTGTATATATGTATATCTATCTATCTATATATCTAACTATATATATATATTCCTATATGTCTATTTGTATATCTGTCGATATGTCTATTTGCCTATCTCTCTATGTGTCTATCTTTCTATCTATCTATTTATTTATCAGTCTATCTGTAGATCTATTTGTCTATCTATCTATCTATATTTCTATCTATCTTTCTTTTTATTTGTCTATCATGTATATCTACAATTTGTCTATTTGTCTATCTATATATCTATCTATCTTTCTCTCTATCAATTTGTCTATCTTTCTATCTTTCGATCAGTCTATTAGTCTTTAAATAAATTTGTCAATTTTAAATTTATTAATCTATCAATCTATATTTATATCTAACTCTCTATATATCAATCTATCTATCTATCTATTTATATATCTATCTAAATATCTATCTATTTATCTTTCAATCTATCTATCTATCAATCTATTTATCTGTATATCTGTCTATCTATATATTTATATATCTGTCTATCTATCTATTTTTTTATATGTATATCATAGTATTTGTCTATTTTCTATGTTTCTATCTATGTTTCTTCCTATCTATAAATCTGTCAAAAAGTCTATATTTCTATGTCTCTCTCTATCAATCTATCAATCGGTCTATCAATCTATCTATCTATCTGTATATTTGACTAATTGTCTATTTATCCATCTTTATATCTGTCTTTATGCCTATATATAAATCTGTCAAAAAATCTATATGTCTGTGTCTATCTTAAAATAATCAATCTGTCTAACTATCTATGAGCTTATCTTTCTATCTATATATCTTTCTATATATCTATATGTCTATATGTCTATCTTTCTATTTGTCTTTTTGTCTATCTGACTATATGTATATTTATTTATCTATCTATCTATCTATTTATTTACCTATCTGTCTATCATAATATTTGTTGATCTGTCTATTTGCCCATATGTCTATGTGTCTATGTGTCTATATGTCTATTTATTTATTTGTCTATCTATAAATCTGTCAATCTATCTATCTAGCTATCTATATATGTATCTATTATATCTCTTTCTATCTATTTATCAATCATTTTATCTGTGTATATCTATTTATTTGTGTATATGTCTATCTATCTATCTATCTATCTTTCTATCTCTCTCTCTGTCTGTCTATCTGTCTATCATTCGATCTGTCTATTGGTCTTTCAGTAAATCTGTAGATTTTTCAATCTATCAATCCATCAATTTGTCAATCTATCTATCTATCTTTCTTTCTATCAATATATTTATCTGTCTCTCTATCTATTTGTTTTTCTATCTATCTATCCATCTATCTGTCTATTTGTATATCAATTTATATGTCTATGTGTCTATCTATTTATATGTTTATCTCTACATCTGCATCTTTGTCTATATATCTATGTCTCTATGTGTTAATTTGTCAATCTATCTATTTATCTATCTATCTATCTGTCTATATAACTATTTGTCTAATTGTCAATCTTTATATCTATCTTTCTGCCTAGATATAAATCTGTCCATATGTCTATATGTCTATCATTCTATCTATCAATCTATAAATCTGTCTAATTGTCTATGTGCTTATCTTTCAATCTATCTATCTCTCTATATGACTATATGTCTACCTATTTATTTGTCTATCTATCTATCTGTCTATGAGTCTATCTATCTATTTGTCTATCTTTCTATATGTATATCAATCAATCTATCTGTCTATCTTTCTATATGTATATCAATCAATCTATCTGTCTATTTGCCAATCTGGCTATTTGTATATCTCTCGATCTATTTATTTTCCTATAAGTCTATGTATCTATATGTCTATCAATCTATTTATTTATCTGTCTATCTATTTATCTGACTATCTATCTATCTATCTATATATTTATCGGACTGTCTATTTATCTCTCCTTCTATCTGTCTATCTATCTTTCTGTCTATCTTTATATCTATCTATCAGAAAATTAGTCTATATGTCTATCTATCTTTCTCTTTGTTTATCTTTCTATCCATCTATCTTTTGATTTGTCTATATGTCTTTCTATAAATTTATCAATTTGTCAATCTATCAATAAGTCAATCTATCAATCTATCTATATGTATATCCCTCTATATCTCTCTTTCTCTCTATCTGTCTGTCTATATGTTTATCTATTTATCTATCTATCTATCTATTTATCTAATTATCTATATATCTATCTATTTGTCTATTTGTATATCAGTCTATCTACCTATCTGCATATCTATGTATCTGTCATTCTATTTATATATCTATAAATCTATCTATCTATCTATCTAGCTTTTTATTTGTTTTTGTGTCTATCTGCCTAGCTATCTATCTATATATCTAGTTTTCTATTTATCTTTTTGTCTATCTGCCTATCTGCCTATCTCTCTATCTGCCTTTCTGTATATTTGCTTATCTGCCTATTTGTCTCTCTATCTATCTATAAGTCTATTTATATATCTATCTATATGTTTATCTAACTATCTATTTGTATGTCTGCTTGTCTATCTATCTATCTATCTATCTATCTATATATCTTTATATTTATCTATCTGTCTATCTATCTATCTGGCTATTTGTCTATATTTTTGTCTATCAATCTGTCAAGCTATCTATCTATCTTTCTTTCTTTCTATTTGCCTATCTATACATCAATCTATCTATTTGTCTATCTGTTTCTATCTAAATATCTATGTATATATGTTCCTTTGTGTATGTCTATCTATCAATTTATCTATCTATCTATTTGTCTATCTGATTATATGTATGTGTTTAGATATCTATATATATATATATATATATATATATATATATTTCTATATGTCTATCTTTCTATTTGTATATCTATCTATCTGTCTTTTTGTCTATCTATCTATTTGTCTGTGTGTGTGTCTCTCTCTATCTTTCTTTCTATCTATCAATCTTTCTGTCTAACTATATATTAGTCTATCTATCCATCCATCTATTTATCAATCTATTTGTATATCTAACTATCTGTCTCTGTCTATCAATCTATCTTTCTATCAGTCTATCAGTTTATTTGTCTATCTATCTATTTTTTTATTAATTTGTCTACCTACCTATCTATCTATCTATGTGTACATTTATCTATCTTTATGTTTATGTGTTTATCTATCTATCATTCTATCTACATATCTATATGTATGCTTATCTACCTAATTTTCTATTTATCAATCTGTCTATCTATAAATCTATCTATATGTCGATCTATCTATATATGTATATGTCTATATGCCTATCGGTATAAATATATATCTTATTATCTATCTGTCTGTCTGTCTATCTGTCTATCTATCTATCTTTCTATCTTTCTATTTATCTTTATGTTTATTTATCTTTCCGGATATCTATCTATCTTTCTTTCTATCTATATGTCAATCTATCTATCTGTATATCTATCTATCTATCTTTTTGTCTATCTGTCTATTTGTCTATCTATCTATATTTCTATATGTCTATCTATCTATTTGTCTATCTATCTATCTATTTATATTTCTGTGTCTCTGTGTCTATGTGTCTATCTGTACATCTACCTATCTATTTATGTATCTATCTAGTTATTTATTTGTCTTTGACTATCTATCTAGCTAGATATGTATCTTTCTTTCTTTCTATTTGTCTATTTGTCTATTTGTCTATTTGTCTATCTATCTATCTGTCTATCTGTCTATCTCTTTATTTATCTATATGTTTCTCTCTGTCTGTCTTTCTATCTATCTGTCAATCTATCAATCTGTCAATCAATCAATCTATATATCTATCTGTCTATCTATCTATCTATCTGTCTATCTATCTATCTATCTGTCTGTCTATATGTATATCTATATATCTGCATATTTCCCTATCTGTCTATCTATCTATTTGTCTATATATTTATCTTTCTATCTGTCTAACTATCTATCTGCTTATCTATCTATCTTTCTTTCTATCTGTATATCTATCTATCTACCTATTTATCGATCTGGTATCTATCTATCTTTCTATTTATTTATCTGTCTATCTATCTATATATCTATCTATCTATCAATATTTATATCTCTCTATCTATCTATATGTATGTCTATATATCTATATATCTATCTATATGTCTATATGTCTATTGGTCTATCTGTATATTTGCCAATCTACAAGAGCTCAAGCAGTCCACAAATTTAGAAGTGTTCAGCTGTCTATTGGTCTATCTGTCTATTTTCCAATCTACAATAGACATATATGTCTATATGTCTATTGGTCTATCGGTCTAAATATCTATCCAGATGAAAATTCAGAAGTGTTCAGCTATCCACAAATAGGGAGGGAAGAAGAAATAGAGGAGGATGTTTTGGAAAAAATAAAAGATGATTTAGAAATGTACGAAGAGGATTGGGAAAAACTTACAAGAGCTCAAGAAATGGAAGCCATCAAAAGAATGGCTACGCACTTTGGGCAGCAAGAAAAATATATTCAAATAATGCAAGATATCCCAAATATATACAAGTTGCCAAGGAACAAGAAGAAGCATTTGAATAGAACGAATGAGTCTAAATGCACAACAAGAGCACAAGAAAAATCTAACTTAAATGGATAGATATCTTTATTGGAACATTAGGGGGTGGAAAATAATCCCTCGTTAAATAGATTAAAACGTTTAATAAAAATTCATAGAATATCTCTGGTAATTATAGCAGAACCTATGATTTAGAAAGACCAATTGAGTAAATATAGTAGACTACTAGGGTTTAACAATGTATTTGTTAATTCAAACAGGTAAGCTCTGGATCATGTGTCACACTTACATGAATATTATAATAATTAAAGACACGGATCAAGTAGTTCACTTTAAATCTAAAATAAATGCAGAGGTTATAATTTCGGTAGTGTATGCTAAAAATAATAAAAAATATAGGTTAGAATTATGGAAGGAAATGCGTGACATAGCGAAGAAAGACACCCCATGGATCATAGGTGGGGACTTTAATGTAATTAGAAGTGTGAAAGAAAAGAAAGGAGGTAAAATCCCAGAAAAAGTAGCCATGCCCCAATTTAATGACACTATCACTAGTGAAAATCTGATGGAAGTGAATTTTATAGGTTCAAGCTATACCTGGTGTAATAACTAACGGAAAAGAGGGGCAATCTGAGCAAGGTTTGATAGGGTTCTGTGTAATGCGAAGTGGGTAGCCTCTCAGGGGGTTAAAGGGCTCAGACATTTAAACAGAACTTGTTCTGACCATAGTCCATTGCTCATTTCCATCAATAAAAGTCAGTATATTACGGGCACTTTTAAATTTCAAAGTATGTGGGTAAAGCACCCAGAATTTGAAAAGATGGTGAGAGAATCCTGGATAGAGCCAGTTATAGGAAAGCGTATGCAGGTTCTAACGTGTAAGCTATATAGATTAAAAAATGCTTAAACTTATGGAATAAAGATGTTTTTGGAAATATAAACCAAAAAATAAAGGAGGAGGAGGAAGAAGTGGAGAAATTGGAATTAGAATATGAAAATTCCCAAAATGAAGAAATCAGAAACAAACTAAGTAAAGTCAAAGGAAAATTGAGGCTTAGATTACATATGGAAGAAATCTATTGGAAACAGTGAGCGAAGATTAAATGGCTTAAAAGACGAGGAAAGAAATACTAAATTTTTTCATACTATGTGTAGAATCAAAACTCATAAGAACAAAATAAAAGGTATAAAAAATGATCATGGAATCTAGGTAGAAGAAGACAAAAAATTAGGAATCATCTTTGATGAATTCTTTAAAAAACATTTATGCGGCTTGGTTAGTCACGAAGGTGATTCATTAATAAAAGAAATTAAAACATATGTTACAAAGGAACAAAATAATAAGTTTGAAATGATTCCGGATGAAGAAGAAATTAAAAACGTTGTCTTTTGCCTGGATAAGGATAGTGCAGCAGGACCGGATGGTTGGAATAATTTTTTTTCCCATACCAGTTGGAATACTCTTAAAAAAGAGCATGTTTCTGCAGTTGCAAGTTTTTTTGTAGGTGCGGATATACCTAAAGTATGGGCTAATTCGTTTATTGTGCTAATTCCAAAGAAGGAATCACCACAAATATGTGAAGACTATAGGCCTATAAGCTTATGTAATGCTATATATAAGATTCTAGCAAAAATTCTACAAAGCAGGTTAAGCACTATTTTACCTGAAATAATATCGCAGGAGCAAACGGGTTTTGTGAAAAATAGGTTAATGATTGAAAATATAAAATTGGCAGCTGAAACGATGAAACAGATAACTGTTAAAACAAGAGGGAATAATCTAGTAGTAAAACTGGATTTGTCTTAAGCATTTGATAGAATTGAATGGGACACACTCTGTTTTGTATTGAGAAAGTTGGGCTTCTCTGAATTATGTATAGATTTAATATATAGATGTGTCACAAGTGTATGGGTAAAAGTTATTGTAAATGGTCAGAAAGGAGATGAATTTAAACCGAAAAGGAGTTTAAGACAAGGGGATCCCTTGTCTCCTTTATTATTCGATATTTATTTAAAATTATTAATTCGTTATTTAAATAAAAGAATGGCAGCGGGCAAGATCATTCCGTTTAGACATCCAATTAATACTCCTAGAATAGGTTGTCTAGCATATGCGGATGACCTTATAATTTTCATAAATGCAACTTCCAGATCGTTGAGGAATCTTATGGATCTTTTGCAAATTTGCGAGAAAGAAACGGGGCAAGTTGTAAATAAAAAGAAAAGTCAGTTTTTGTTATCATCAAAAACATCCGAAAAAGTGGCCAAAAAGATTATAAAAATTACTGGATTTATCCATAAATAAAGGGGTTTTAACATATCTAGGCTGCCCAATATTTGAGGGTAGACTGAGAGAATTATTTAAGATCATTACAAAAAAAATTAAGGAAAATAGCATGTTGGAAGGAGGAGCTACTGGGTTTCGGGGGTAGGATTACTTTAATCTCCCACATTCTCCAAAGCATGATGGTACATATCTTAACAGCTATTCATCCACCTAAGAAATTTATTTAGAAACTAGAAATGGACATGGCTAACTTTTTATGGGGGGAAAAAGAGGGTAAGTTTAAGCTTCACTGGAAGAACTGGAATGATATATGCTTCATAAAAGAGGAGTAGGTTTGGGCATTATCAGACTGTAGTACATGGCCATAGCATGGGACTGCAAAGGATGCTGAAGGTTAAAAGAAGGTGAAAGTATGTGGGCAAAGTTCATGAGAACTAAATATGAAAGGTCTAGGACTAAGAGTCTAAATAAGGCTTCAAATATTTGGAAATCAATGGAAAAACAAAAAGAAATAGTAGAATCACATTCGATATTGAAAAAAAGCGAATGGAAATGGACACTGAACCCGCAGAGGAATTTTACTTTAAAATCGGTAAAAGAACTAATTAGAAAGAACAAACCAGCACAAGCATTATTAAAATGGGCTTGGAAAGAGGAAATCCCGAAAAAAATGAGTTCGCTTACATGGATAGTACTTGTTAAAGCTTTACCAGTAGATAGTAATATTCAAAGAAAATGAATAAAAATGGCATCAAGATGTGACTACTGCCAGGAAGCAGTAGAATCTATCGACCATTTATTTTCGGAAGGAATGATAGCAGCAGGAATCTAGAAAGAGATAGAGAAATTGAATCAGATAAGTAGCAATCAGGAAGGGTTAATAGAAAAAATTAAAAAATGGGGAACTTACACTTTAAGAAGTCCTGTTAGCAATTGGCTAACTCAAAATCTCCCGCACATTGTTATATGGAGTCTATAGAAAGCTCGAAACAAGAGTAGATTTGAAGGAATCAAAATGAACTCAGTTGAAATATTAAAAGATATTAGGAACCAAATCAACAATATATCTAATATTAATCCCTTGAAAGTTGAGAATATAGATATGGTTAGAAAACTCAAAAATACATGGTCACTTACTATTAATAAGACTAAAACACATAGGGTAAAGAGCATACGTTGGAGTAAGCACCCGGAAGGAAAGATATCCCTTAACACTGATGGTAGCTTTAATAGGGATATAGGGACAGCAGGAGGAGGAGGGGCAATAAGAGATTCTCAAGGGAGTATCATTAAAGCATTCACTCTTTCAGGTAAAGGTTCCTCGGTTCTTCACTCAAAAATTATTGCATTAAAAAAAGGGTTGTATATCTGTAAAGAGATAGTCATTAATAACCTACAAATACATGTAGATTCATTGACTTTAGTTAATTTGGTAATTAAAAAAGTACCATTATGGAAGTATGAGGAGGAGATTGAAATAATAAAAAATCTTGTTAATGAATTAAATGCAAATATTTTACATATTTATAGGGACGCCAATGCACTAGTAGACTGCCTAGCTAGAATAGGAATGAGTAAAGGGGATAATGAGTATGTAGAGGGGACTATGCTAGAAAAACTAAATGGATTGGCAAGACTGGATAAACTTTCCTTCCCATACCTAAGAGTGAAAAGGTAGGGAATTTGCTCTTGTTAAAGCATAGAATTTAAGAATATCTAGGTGAAAAATTGTAAAATCTAATAATGAATTTAATCGTTATGGGGGGGGGTATAGTTTGCTATGTGGAGGAATTTCTATCTCCACATGATATATAAAAAGATTTAAGAGGAAATAGAAATAAGGAAAAGATACAGTAGTGGTCTATTTTGGAATTGGCTCATTGTGTTGGTTTGCATTTTTGTCTTTATATCTATATTTATATCTTTTTATCTATCTATTTGTCTGTTTGTCTATATATCTATCTTTTTATCTATTTGTATATCTATCTATAAATTTATCTATTTATCTATTTATATATTTATCTATTTATCTTTCGATCTATCCATCTATCTATCTATCTCCATATCTATCTATCTATCTATTTATCTATCTGCCCATCAATCTATATGTCTATCAGTCGATCTATTTATCTGTCTACCTATCTACCTCTCTATCTATCTATATTTATATCTATCTATCTGTCTATCAGTCTTTTGGTCTTTTTGTCTATCTGTATATTTGTATATATTTCTATCTATCTATCTTTCTATCTATTTGACTATCTATCTATCTGTCTATTTATATATCTATCTGTCTATCAATCTTTCTACCTATATACCTATCCGCATATTTTCTTATCTTTCTATCTATCTATCTATTTGTCTATTTATAAATCTTTCTATAAGTCAATCTATCTATATATATATATATATATATATATCTATTTTTTAACTATCTATCTATCTATATATGTATATATCTATTTTTTAACTATCTATCTATATATGTACATGTATATCTTTTTATTTATTTATCGATATATCTATCTATCTCTCTATTTATCTATATGTTTATCTGGCTATCTGGCTATATGTCTATCTTTATATCTATCTATCTGTCGATATATATATATATATATATATATATATATATATATATATATATATCTCTCTCTCTCTCTCTCTCTCTCTCTCTTTTTATCTCTCTATCTGTATATATGTTTATCAAGTTATATGTCTATCTATCTATCTATTCTCTATCTATCTATTTATCTATCAATATATCTAACTATCAATTAGCCTATCTATCAATCTTTATATCTGTCTATCTGCCTATCTATCTATCTGTCTATCTATTTTTTTTCTATCTGTCTATCTAACTATCTATTTGTATATCTGTTTATTTGTGAATTTGACTATCTATCTATCTATCTTTATATCTATCTATTAGTCTTATCTTTGTCTATCTTTCTATTTGTCTATCTATCTTTCTGTCTATCTATCTATCTATCAATCTAAATAACTAATTATCTGTCTGGTTGTCTGTCTATCTTTCTTTTCGTCTATCTGTCTATCTATCTAACTATTTATCTATCTGTCTGTCTATCTATCTATCTATCTGTATAGCTGTCTATCTACCTATATGTGTAATTGCCTATATGTCTATCTATCTATATAACTATTTATTTATCTTTCTTTCTTTCTATTTGTATATATGTCTATCTTCCATTGTTTATATCTGCCTATCTGTCTATCTGACTATTTGTCTATCTGCCTATCTATCTTTCTACCTATTTATAAATTTGTATACAAGTCTATATGTCGATGTGTCTATTTGTCAATATATCAATTTGTCTAAATATCTATACATCTATCTTTGTATTTGCCTATCTCTCTATATGTCTATTGGTCTATCTCTCTATCTGTTTATATGTCAATCTATCTATTTGTCTATATGTATACCTGTCTATCTGTATATCTTTCTATCTTTCTCTATCAATCTTTCTATCTGTATATCTGTCTATCTATCAATATATATGCCTATCTATCTATATATCTATATGTCTATATGTCTATTTATCTATCTATTTATCTATGTATTTGTCTATATTTCTATCTTTTTATCTTTTTATCTATATATCTGTCTATCTGTATATCTATCTATCTGACTATTTATCTATCTCACTATCTCTTTATCTGTCTGTCTATCTATATGTCTATCTATCCATATGTGATTCTATCTATCTATTTATCTGTCTATCTATTTATCTATCTATATGTCTTTCTCCATATTTGCTTATCTGCCAATTTGTTTATCTATATATCTATCTTTCTATCTATAGATCTATCTATATGTCTATCTATTTATATATGTATATGTCTTTCTAAATACTAACTATTTATATGTCTGTCTGTTTATCTGTCTATATGTTTATTTGTCTATTTGTTAATATATATCTCTATTTATCTATCTAACTATCGATCTATCTATCTATCTTTCTGTCTATCTATCTATCTGTCTATCTATCTTTCTGTCTATCTCTCTATTTGTCTATCTATTTATCTATCAATTTGTATATCTATATATCTACCTATATGCATATCTGTCTATCTATCCATCTATCTCTCTATTTGTTTATTTATATATCTATCTACCTAACTATCTATCTTTCTTTCTTTATTTCTATCTGTTTATCTGTCTATCTACCTATATGTCTTCCTGCCTATCTATCTATTTTTATAACTATCTATCTGTCTATCTGACTATCTTTATATCTCTCTATTTATCTGTATTTTTTTTATATATTTATCTGTATATCTATCTTTTAGTTTATCTGTCTATATATCAATCTACATATCGATCTATATGTATACGTATTCATCTGTCTATTTGTTTATCTATGAATCTTACTATATGTCGATCTATTTGTCTATCTTTCTACCTATATGTAAATCTGTCTATAAGTCTATATGTTTGTGTTTATCTTTTAATATATCAATCTGTCTAACTATCTATCTACATATCTTTCTATATGTCCCTCTCTCTATATGTATATCTGTATATGTGTCTGACTGTCTATATGTATATTTGACTTACTGTCTATCTGCCTATTTTTCTTTGTATATATCAGTCTATCTGTCTATCTATCTATATGTCTATCTTTCTATTTATCTATCTATCTTTCTATCTATCTTTCTATCTATCTATATGTGTATTACTATATTTTCTATTTGTTTATCTATATATCTGTCCTTATGTATATCTATCTAATAGTCAATTTGTTTATCTCTCTATCTATCATATGTCTATTTGTCTATTTGATTATGTCACAATCTATCTATCTATCTGTCTATCTATATATCTATCTGTCTACATTAAAAGAAAAATTTCAAATAGCTAGAGACAATTCCCTACCTAAATGGTCATTTTTTGTCGCTAAAAGGGATATACCGACGAATTAATGATGAATCATTTCTCTATCTAAAGTGATGGTCGCTAAAATTTAGCGGGGGAGATTGTTCATAGCAACAATTTTAGTGACGAAAAAAATCTCTACCTAAAAAAATTATTTTTCCTAGCTAAATTAGCAAGCTAAATAAGATTTTTCATCACTAAACGGATATAACGTCGGAAGATTTCCTAAGCTAAAGTGCTTGTCACTAATTATTAGCGACATAAAAATTCATTGCTAAAATAAAAATATCCCTTCCTAATTTAGCAAGGGATTTTTCCCTTGCTAAATTAACTAGGGAATTTTCCCTAGCCAATTTATGCAAGGGAATCTTCACCAGCAAATTTAGCTGGGGAAAATTTGCTAAAATAGCTAGGGAATTTTCCCTACCTATTTTAATTTCAAATCTATTTTCAGAAATTGTTTAATTAAATTTTTTTAAATAAATAATTTAATATTTTTTATATCAAATTGAATAAAAAAAGAAAATATAAATGATAATTTATAATAAGCAAAAAATAAAATCATTTAATATCTTATTATAATTCAATATTTTACATTATTTAACAAAAAAATAACAAATTTTATTACATCTTATTCATCAATATATCTACTGACAGTGTATAAAGTATAATCTATCCATTCATTGACATTGTTTTCTCTCCCTCTACTCCTTCGATCACCAATTTTTTGCTACGACAATGCTGTCTAATTCACGGAACATCTTGTCTAGTGAAAAATCTCATCACTTATACAAGCTTTGTATGGGGAACAATGTGGTACCATATCTGTATGAAATTTAAACCACCCAATCAAATCAAAATAAATAAAAAAAACTATGTTTTGATAAATATATATTGCTATAGTAAATATGTACATATATACTAGCATTTCACTCGTACATATATTACTATAGTATATGTACATATAAACTGTAGTATTATGCTTACATATATATTGAGTACATATATACTCAGTATATATGTACATAAAATACTATAGTATTATATGTGCATATATACTAGCTATATACGTAAGTATATACTGCATTTGTTTCTGTTGTTGCTGCTCCCGCTATGACGGGGACTCCTATCATTGCCACTACCGCAAATGCTACTACCACTACTGCCAGTGTTGGCGCTGCTACCGGTGCTACCGCTGCTCCTACTTCTGCCACTGCTCCTATAGCTACCCTTACTATAGGTGCTGCCGTGATTGCCACTATTGCCACTTTTATCGTCGCTGACTTCGCTGCCGCCTCCGTTGCTGCCACCACTGCCACTAAACCAGCCATTGTCGTCGCTACCTCCACTTCCGTTGATGCCGCCGTTGACGCTGCCACTATCACGGCTGCCGCCACCAAGCCGCCGCTGCTACTACGGGTGTTGTCACTGCAAGCCTCTACCGCCACCACAACCACTACCACCACTATCACGTATGCCACTACTTCTGATGCTTTTTGTACTACCATAGTTTCCGCTGATGCTGCCTCTGCCACCACTACCATCGTCACCGCTGCCACTGCCCCTGCAGCCGCCACCGCTATCGCTGTTGCTACAACTACTGCTATCGCCACCATCGCTACCACTGCTGCTGTCGCTGCCACTGCTGAAAATAGGCTTTTACATACCTATAATAGGCTACAACTTTACCCCAAAAATATCGGAAACACAAAAACATAATCACAGATATATGATAACATTTATTATATACATGAACAAATACAAAGTAAGGTTGATTGTCATACAGTTTCAACAAAAATCCAAAAGATATCTAGTAATTATGTTTAGAGAGAAAGATAGTGCAAAAATAAAATGTTTTAAGAATAATAAAGATAAGATAAGTTAGCCCCCCTTTAGCTAAAGCTAAAATTGGTAAATATGAGCCTCATGCATTGGAAGGACCGTGGTAATGTCAGAATGCTTTGAATCAGAATTTTTTCATGTGTCTCGCATAATGTGTCCTGCAAAGATTTATAATTAGGTTAATCGAAAAAACAAAGAACAAAACCAGAATAAAAAAATTGAAACCTACAAAAAATATCATAATTATTTGCTACACATAGACAAAAATAAATAACATTTCAAAATTAATTCTCATATGAAATCATCCTCATAATTTGTAGGGAATGCTAGCCTCTCCTACGAGGTTTCGTGGTTGAATCTCGAAATGTTATCTGTTATGCCAATGCCGCTAACTATGACTCCATATAGGACATCTACTATTGCATTACATTCTTAATTTCTTTCATCTCGTCGTTCATTTCTTTAATTTCTTGTATTTCTTCCATCAAATTAGTATACTGCTCATCCTTCTGTTCTTTAATTTCATATATTTCTTCTTTCAAATGAGATAACTACTCATCCTTCTTTTTTATTTCAGTCTTCATAACTACAATATGTTCATTTATTTTTAGTGCTTGTTGTTCACCGCCTCATCCATCATTGCTGAAATAGATGAATTAGAAGCATGACTGCTACAACAAAATGCCACTCCCTTAAAGCCGATTCCGTACACTCGCTACTTCTTTCGATCTCTTATTGTCTCCAAATAAATAGGATTATAGTCAAATGATTAAAGACCCATAGAACCCTCAACTTGTTGATGAGCAACTGTCACACATTCTTCCATTAGGTCCTAATATAAAATAGAGAAAAAAACTATTATAGATATATAAAATATAAAATAAATATTTTGCATTCCAAACAATTTTCATAATTTACTTAGTTTTATAAAATCTAATTAATATAACAAATTCTTAAAGCAATTATCTAAGACTTGTTGTCAACATACTGACCATCCACTTTTTTCACATGGATCTTCATGAAAATCTCATAAAAATTTAGGATATCGACCCAATTCTCTAGCCTAGAATATGTTTTTATTAAGTCATAAAAAAAGAAATGATCAAAAAATTTAAAAACATTAATAAAACCATGCAGAGATTTGATTAATTGGACTATTAGGATAACCACTAAATATATAAATGTTTAGAAATTTAAAATTGTATAAAATCTTGTGCGTGCTCAATGCTCGACTTTGACCCTCCTGTAAGTCCATAGATTTTGAATAGTCCAACTACCTCACTTCGTCGATTTTTGCTGGTAAATTCTGATTTTTTTTTCACATCTGGCTCCTGCCAATAATTAAGCCACTCGGGCCAGTCATCCTCGGATATAAAATGAAGCCTTTCTTTCATATTCTTCAATTTATGGACAAAATCAGAATATTGTTGAGTAGCTTTGATCTTTCATAATGACTTTATCTTTTAATCAAATTTGGGTGCCCATGTGAACTGATTCTATATAAAGAAAAATCACAAAGAATTTATATTAACAACAAGACTATAATTATTTACTGCTTGAATAATAACCAACATAATAGTTAAGTAATTAGATAATTATTTTTAAATGCTTTTGTTTTATTATTTTTACTTGAAAATTATTAAAATATGACTCTTTTGTCGATTCAGAAACTTTCTTCCAGGAGAATGCTTTAGAATCATCCATTTTATTGAAAGACTTTGTAATTATATTCAAACACATGTGAGATGGAATAAAACTGTACGAATAAATAAATAATATTAAAAACAAGTAAATCATAATAATAAAAAAACAACTAATAGTAACATTTACATATTGTTTTCAAGTCATTTTTATATATTTGTTTTACCTCTCATCTACAATCTCAATTTCAAGTCATCTACAATCTCAACATTTGATAGTGTCATTGGTTTTGTAAATGGATGAACTATCGGTGTAAAATATGGTATAGAAGATAGAGATGGATCAAAAGTGTTTGCAGAAAGCACAATGGATGGTGTGCTTACATGTGATAAAGGTGATAGTAGGGTCTCAATGATAGTGATGGTGATAGAAATGAAGATGGTGATTGTGATGTTTATGTATGGATATTGTGGCTATGAGATAGTACTGATTCTGCAACATGATGTAACATACTAGATGAATTTGGTTCATTTATGTGTCCACATCCACCTCCACCATGGCCCAACTACTTTAGGCACCTATCTACTGTACAAAAGAAAACATAGAATAAATAATAGAGATATTATGAACAAGCATGCATTTTTTGAAAAAAACACACCAATAGATTTCAACAAAATATAAATAGTCTTTGATAGTTTAATATTATAATAGAATTATAATAATTTAATTATCGGCATTACTATCATCCTCTAATAGATCTTCTGATATTTCGTCTGATTCCGATAGAAGTTCGAACTCATTTTCAGATAGAAATTGATCATCTTCTATTTCTATTATGCAACCATTTGAGTCACATAAATTTTTTGGATCTTCATCTAATTTACAGACTCAATATTATTTATGTCATCTTCCTAGAATGCCAGTGCAATATCTAAGTCTGCATTTCTTTGTTGTGATGTTGGTACTTCAAATTTTGATCAAGCTTTAATTTTGCAAATCGCCCACCAATCTCTGTTATCACAAGATAAACTCAGACATGAACAATAATATTTCTGAGCTGCTTGAACTACCATAATAAATGGCTCATATCGATTATATCTGTGTTTAGGGTTAACATCCACTATCTTATAATCCGAATGAATCATTGTGCCCACATTTCGTGTAGGATCAAACCACTCTCACTTAAATAATACAATCATGTTTTTTTTGAATCCATGATACTCCAACTCAATAACTTCTTTTAGTTGACTATAATAATCAATCTCATCTGCAGTATAACCTGAGTCATTAATGAATACACCACTATTTAGTGTTGTTTTAGAAGAACTGTGTCCGAATGTGTGAAATTTATATTCATTAATAAAATACACAGGATAGGTTGACACATATCTAAACGAGCTTTTACTTAGATTTTGAATGAAAATATTTGAATCTCTGTTTGAAGGATCAATTGCCTGTGACATAAATTAAAAAAATGATATTAACAAATAAATGATACTGATAAATTAAATAATTCAAAAATTTAAAACTTAATAATTCTCACATAATTTTTTAACCAATTCACAAATTCAGTTTCCAGCATATAATCGATATCATTACTTGAAATTACAGGTAGAGGTGTCAACCGGACCGTGCTAGCCTAGTCCGGCACTAGGCACGGCATGATTCGGCCATGCATGGGCCGGCCCAGCACGGGAATTTCTCGTGCCCAGGCTCGTGCCTTGCCTGACCACTGCACAATCATGTCGTGCCGTGCTGAGGCCAACCTAGACTCGTGTCATGCCTGGCCCGGTACGGTATTGTGTCCATTTGGCACGGTACCTTGGCACGATCCAAGAAACCAAATTTTTAAAAAAAAATTAGGGTTGCGGGCGCACCGAAACTCTAATTTTTTTAAATTAGGGTTTCTGCGCACCAAAACCCTAATTTTTTTAAAATTAGGCTTTTGGGCATGCCGAAACCTAATTTTTTTAAATTAGGTGTTCGACCCGATGGCACGTAGTTGAACCCCTAATTTTTTTTATATTAGAGGTTCGGCCCGACTGGGCCGAACCCAGCGGATTCGTTACGCTGGCCAATGCTAGGCTGACCTCCAGAGAACCGTGCTGGACCAGGCACAACATGATACAGTAACCGTGTCGTCCCTAACTCGGCACGAAAACATGGCCGGCCCGTCACGTCCCGATTGACATCTATAATTACTGGTTGCCTATATTTTAACTATTCAACATAAATAATGCACAAATATAAAAAGAGAGAAAAAAATGTATACCAATTTTTAATAATTCTTATTAATGATAAAATTAAACTATGATTAAACCTACAACCATTTTGGGTATACATATTCAATATATGGTGCACCTTTTTCTTAAGTAAGTAAAACGTAGCTACGGGTTGCTTTGTACTCTTCATATGTCATATATCTTTTCATTGCACTTCCAAATGCTCTTCCAGGGTACTTGAAGATAGATGGTTTGTCTACAGAATCATCTTCTAACATCACATGACATTCATAATTCCACGGCACATTTCTATTCTTTGTATTGATATGATCCTCAAAAAAATAAGAACAAAATGATGATGCTTCTTCTACTAAATATGCATTGCAAATTGAACCTTCAGATTTTGCCTTGTTTCTAACATTCAATTTCAACTTACGAAGACACCTACAACAACAATGTTAGGTTTCAATTAGATTAATTTACAATATTACTTAAAGTAAGAAATAATAAAACACAGCAAATTATATGTATTTATCTCTCAAAAGGATACATCCTTCTGAATTACACTTGCCCTGCAATCCTTGCTTCATATGCCAAATGGAGGGGCAAATGCTACATTGAGTCAAAAAAATTGGTGGGAATATCCATTCAAGCTTACAAATAATAAGTGGAATGTCATTCTCTAGCCTTTCCATGTCATCTATTTTGATTGTGGTTGCAGTTATCTATTTTAAAAAGAAACTAAATTCTGAAAGGACCTTCCAAACACTTACTAGAAGCAATTCACGGAATGCAATTGGTATTAAACTCTGCATGAATACATGATAGTCATGACTTTACATTCCAAATAACTTAAGATTCTTCATATCCATGCACCTACCCATATTTGACACATATCCATCAAAGAATTTCAAAATTTTCACCCATTCACATAATATCTGTCTTTCCTTCATATCAAGTGTGTATCAAGCTTTAGGGAATTTTTTTATTTCCTCATTCAGTTTCAATTCAGGATGTCGATGGTAATCATTCAGCTCTTGTCTTGATTTTAAAGTATCTTTTATTTTTCCATCTACATTAAGGATAGTGTTGAAAATATTATCAAAAATATTTTTTTCAATATGCATTACATCTAAGTTATGACGAATTAAATTGGACTTCCAATAGGGCAAGTCCCAAAATATACTACGTTTCCTCCAACCAAATAATTTTCCTATTGGTCCATTACTTTCATTTGCTTCCTTTTTCGTTACATTCTTCAAATCCAAACTCTGAATCTCTATCATAATATCATTTCATGAATGAACTACTGGTGCAACTATCATCATAGTTTTATTTTTTGAAATGCAATTCTATTTCTTCGAAATGGATGATTTGTATGTAGAAACTTACGATGGTTATCAAACCATGCCTGTTTACCACTAAATTTG
>JAREIK010001701.1:0-252841 GCA_029783825.1 Sapria himalayana
AGAAGAAGAAAAGGATAAGAAGAATGAGATGAAGAATAAAAAAAAGGAGGATAAGAAGAAGATAATGATGATGAAAAGAAGAAAAAAATTAGAAGAATGTGTAAAAGAAGATGAAAATAAAAAATTGAAGAAGAAGATTGAGCATGAGAAGGAGGAGATGGAGAATAAGGAGAAGAAGAAGAAGACGAGGAGGAAAAATAAAAAGACAAAGAAGAAGAAGAAGAAGAAGAAGAAGAGGAAGAATAAAAATAAGTAGGGAAGGAATAACAAGAGAAAGATGAAGAATAAGAAAATAAATAGAGGAATGAGAAGAAGAAAAAGAAGAATAAAAAGTAGAGGAAGAAGAAGAATAAGAAAAAGAGGAATGAGAAAAAGAAGATGAAGAAGAATAATAAGTTTAAGAAGAAAAAGTATAGGATGAAGAAGAATAAGAAGAAGAAGAAAAGAGGAAGAAGAAGAAAAATAAGAAGAAGAAGAAGAAAAATAAGAAAAAGAATAGGAAGAATAAGAAAAAAAAATGAATAAAAAAAAGTTGAGGAAGAAGAAGAAGAAGAAGAATAATAATAATAATAATAATAATAATAATAATAATAATAATAAGAGAAAGATTAAGTAGAAAAAGAAGAAGTAGAAGAAGAAGTGAATGAAAAATAAGAAGAAGAAGGATAAAAGGAATATGAAAAAGAAAAAGAAGCAGGAGAAGAAGAAGGAGGAGGAGGAGAAGAAACAAAAAAAGAGTAGGAAGAAGTAGTAGTATAAGAAGTGGAATAAGAATAAGAATAAAGAGTAGAATAGTAAGAAAAAAAATAGAAGAAGAAGAAGAAAAGAAAGAAGTATAAAAAAAGAAGAGGAATAGGAAAAAAAAGAACAAAAAGAAGAAATATATGATGATGATGATGATGAAAAAGAAGAAGATGCACAAGAAGAATAAATGGAAGTACGAGAAGAAGAAGAAGAAGAAGCATAAGAAATTGATGAATAAGAAGAATAGTAAGAATAAAAAAAAAGAAGAATAAGAAGAAAATGAAGAAGAAAAATAATAATAATAATAATAAGAAAAAGAAAAAGAAGTAGAAGAATAAGAAGTTATAGAAAATAAGAAAATGAAAAAAAATAAGAAGAAGAAGTAGTGGAAAAAGAAGAAAAAAAAAGAAAAGAAAGAAGAACAAGAAGAAGTGGTAGACAAAAAATAAAAAGAGGAAGAATAATATAAAGAAGAATAATATAAAGAAGAATAATAATAATAAGAAAAAGATGATGATGATGATGATGATGATCATGATCATAATGAAAAAGAGATAGAAGAATAGAAGAAGAGGAGGAGGAGGAGGAGGAGGAGGAGGAAGAAAAAAAAAGATTAGGGGGAAGAAAATGACAAAATATTGGAGAAATAATAAAAAAAAGAAAAAAAAGATGTAAAATTGGAAAGAAATGATGATGAAGAAATAAGAAGTAGTAGAAGCAGAAAAGGTATAAGAGGAAGAAGTGGAAACAAAGGAAGATGAAAAAGAAGAATGAGAAGGAGAGGAAGAAGAAAAAAAATAACAATAATAAAAATAAGAAGAAAAATAAGAGGAAGAAGAAGAAAGAATATGAAATAAGAAGAAGAGAAAGAACAAGAAGATTTTGATAGTGAGGATGAAGAATAAGAATAATAATTGGAACAAGAATAATAATAAGAGGAGGAAGAAGGGTAGGAGGAGGAGGAAGAAGGAGGGAAGGTGAACTAAGAAGAAGAAGAAGTTATAGAAAAAGAAGAAGAGGAAGAGGAGGAGCAGGAGGAGTAGGAGGAAGAAGTAGAAGAATAGGAAGAAGAAGTAGTAGTAGAAGAAGATGAAGAATAATAAGAATAAGAATATGAAGAACAAGATGAGAAAGATGAGGAAGAATAAAAAAAAATAATAAAAAGAAAAATAAGAAGATGAAAAAGAATAAAAGAAATAAGGAAAAAAAAGTAATAGAAGAAGAGGAGGAAGATGAAAAAGTAGTAGAAAAAGAATAATAATAAGAAGCAAAAGAAGAAGAAAAAGAAAAAAAGAAGAAGATGATGATGATGATGATGAAGCAGAGAGGAGCAATAAGAGGAAGAAGAAAAAATAGAAGAATAAGAAGAAGAATAAGAAGAACGGGAGGAGAAGGAAGAGGAAGAATAAAAAGAATAAAAAAATGGAGAAGAATAATAATAAAAAGAAGAAGAAGAAGGAGAAATAGAAAACGAAGAGGAAGAAAAAGAAGAGGAAGAAAAAGAAAAAGAGTAAGAAGAAGAATAATAAGAAGCCAAAGAAGTGGAAGAAGAAGAAAAATAAGTTGATGAACAATATGAAGAAAAAGTGGAAAAAAAGAAGTAGTAGTAGTTGAATAAGAAGAAAAAGATGAAGAAGAATTATAAGAAGACGTAAAAGAACAAGAAGAGAAAGTAGAATAAGAAGAAAAAAAAAGAAGATGATGAAGAATATGAAGAATAGCAAAAAGAGGAAAAAGAGGAAAAAGAGGAAGAAATAGAAGAAGAGGAAGAATTGGAAGAAGAGGAAGAAGATGTAGAAGAGATAGAAGAGAAAGAAGAGAAAGAAAAGGAAGAAGATGAAAAAGAGGAAAAATAATAAGAAAAATAAGAAGAATATGGAGATAAAGAAGTTTTTTATAAATTTATTGTAAAATAAGAAGTATACCCCACTTAATTGTTCTTCTTCTTTCTCAATATGTTTGAGTTGGTAACACATGAGAATAGTCTAGAAACTTTAACATCATTAAAATCAAGGTATGTATTAAGTAATCTAATACTAATCTTTTCCTTAGAACATAAAAACTCAAAAATGTTAATTTACATGCACTATCTATGAATTAGTTTTAAAAATCCAACAATGCTATCAGAGAATGGTATATGATTATGCATGTAGATAAATTCAGTTTTGATATGAATAGAGGTATAGATTAATATATTTGATTAAATGGATGTGTTCTAACCTATGTTGAGTGAAGAAAACTTCTCTGATATTTAGGTCTTTTAATTATTTGGTTGTGCATTTGGTTGTGTTTGGATGTGTTGATATTCATTAAATTTGGGGTTTTAATTTTTCATTTAATTTTGTTTTTTTATAATCATATGGGGTTTAATATTAACTCTTTTTTTAAGTAGATGATTTTGTGAACCTATTTCGATGAGGCATAGACTTTTGTAAATATTTAAAACCATTATGGTTGTGCTTGCACTGATGAATGGAGATTAGTGGAGCTTGTAGTGATGAATGATGATTATGTTGGAGCTTGAAGTGATGAACATCAACACAATGGAGCTTGTACTGGCTAACAGCAACCATAAAAAAGCTCTTGGTGGCAAAAATCAACTACGGTGCATACTATAGAAACATTTTTTGATGGTGATGTAGAAAAGTCATCGAGCTCAAAAAATAATCATAATTAAAAAATTTTACATAGATTTTGTTTTGGTTTTGGAGGCACTACTATTGAGTCCTTATAACCTTAAAGAGCAGGTTAAGTTTCGTTGAGACACTACCCCAAACCCCAACTTCCTTTTTGAAATTATGCGGATATTATGCTTTTAAAACCATAATAGTTAGGCTGTTGAACCTAGAAATTATGCGATGGAATGGTCATCACATACTTATAGCATGGATGCATGCGATGACATATTCTTATGGATTGATATGATGCCAATTTTTGTGAATATATGTTATGGCATGTATAGTAGTTTGTTGAAATGTGAATAATTTATGTGTGTGAAAAATTGTGTGAAATTTGCATCTAAATATGTGTTCAGATAATGCATCACATATTTGATAATAATATATAAAATAAATTAAACTAATTTCTATTTTAGAGTTGCTTATTTTGAGAAAATTAATAATTTTAATTTGTGTTAAAAACCCTCAATCTTACCAAATACTTAAGTAGGCGAGAGAATTTATCATGAATGAATCTCATGATCTCCATTCTAATTTGTCAGTAATACATGTTGATTAGTATATTAGTCTTGGTGTCTTTCCCCTATCGAACTCATTGACTTATAGATGTACCTAGCACAAACCACCAAAAGATAATTCAATGAATTGTTAAAATGAATCACTTCACCATTTGAATAATTCATTTAAGATTAATCAACATATAATTATGTGATAGTATACACTTTGCTATAATTAATAGTATTCTCATTATATGAGTCAATGCTATTATTTATAGGAATCAAAGTAATGTCATATGTTTAATTTTGTTTGGTACAGCCCATTACCTGGACAACAAGATTAATATGAATCAACATGTCTAAAAAAATAATGGATAGTAGACGTCCTCCCATTGAGGCATATTGTTCATGGTGTATCAAACTAATGATGAATTCAGTTTAAAAATTAGTTGAGAGAACCAATGCTTGAAATAGAATTTTAAATTAATCACCTCTATACAAATTTTCTAGACTTTTAAAATGATTTTTAATCCACTCACTACTATTCTAAAAGAATACAAACTTGATAGAATAAATTACATAGATTGGAAAAGGAATCTTGACTTTGTTCTAATTGTTGAGAATTATAAGTTTGTACTCTTAGAACTTTGTCCGAACAAACCTTATGAAGGGGCAACTAAGGAAGAAGCCAATCCTTATTAGAAGTGGATAAAGATTGATGAGATGTCTATGTGTATTAATATTTGGCTTCTATATCAGATATATTTCAACATTAATATCATTTCATATTGATTGTCTATGATATGATGTCTAATCTCAAAGTAATATTTGAGAATCAGACTTATTCTACCATGCAGAAAGATATGAAAGATGTGATGAATATAAAAATGGCTGAAAACCCAATAAGGGATCATGTTCTAAAGATGATTGACCTTCTTAATGAACTAAAGATCCTTAGAGCTAAAAATGATGAGAATTCCTAAATTTATATTATTATATAGTCATTACTAGATTCATATAAGCAATTTTACCTAAACTACTATATGAGTAAACAAGATTGAACATTGACACAATTTCTTAAGAAATAGGTATCAGCTAAGAGTTTAATCAAGAAGCCAATCTCATGCCCTTATTACTTAAATGACTTCTTCTAATCCAAAAGGAAAGAAGAAGGAAACATTTTAGAAACATGTTCATGTTTCTCAGACAACTCTTACATCGAAAATGTTAATGAAAAAACCAAAGGAAAATGTTTTCATTATAAGTAGTTAGGGCATCGGAAGAAGTGGTATTCAATTTATCTTAGTGATGTGAACATTCTAGGTCAATTTCATTCATTACAAGTTGAGATATGTTTAGGTATAGTATCTATCAATACCTAGTATGTAGATACAAGAGCCACTAATCATGTTTTCAATTCTTTGTAATGGTTCCAAGCACCTAGACAACTAAGTAAGAATGAGATTAATCTATAAATTGGCAATATATGAAGGTGGAAGCAATTGTAGTGGAAGATTAAAATTTTTATTTTAAGAGTGATTGAATTTTAATTTTAAAATATTGTCTTTATGTGCTTTCTATTAGGAGGAATTTGATTTTTGTTTCTAGTTTAGTTAAAGATAAATATTTGTTTTTATTCAATTATTTTATAACAATCTATTTGAATAAAATATTTATTTATTCTAGTTCATTTAAATATAATATTTATATTATTAATATTGTAACTCCACCACTATAATGGCACAAATTAAATAACACATATATTTTAGCATGTAAGAGAAAGCAACCATCCCATTTAAACTAGATGTATCTCTGGCACTTATGCCTAGGTTATATAAATCTAACTTGGATCTCAATACTAGTTAAATATGGACTTTTGGGTTCATTAAAAGTAGAAACACTTCCAACCTATGAGTCTTTCTTAGAAGGAAAGATGGACAAATGAATTTTTGAGGCTAAGGGCTATAAAGCCATGGAATAACTACAACTATATCATTCTGAATTATGTTGATCCATGACTATCTAAGCGAGATGTGACTTTGAGTATTTCATCACATTTATTGATGATTACTCATGGTATGAATATATTTATTTGATATGTCATAAGTCCAACACTTCTGAGAAATATAAAAAGTATAGGGTAGAAATGGAGAAGCATGTCAATAAATACCTCAAGACACTATGATCTGATCATAGTGGTGAGTATCTCTTGAGAGAATTTTTGGGACTACCTTTTGGAACATGGGATTACATCTCAATTGTCTATATTTGGTGTTTCACAACAGAATGCTATGACATAAAGAAGGAATATATTCTTATATATATGGTAAGATCAATGATGAGTTATTTAGAAATGGTCGATTTTTTTGGGGATATACATTAGAAATAGCATCTTACATTCTAAATTTGGTACCATCTAAGTCAATACTTGCTATTTTAACTGAATTGTAGACTATGCACAAACTTAATCTAATACAAATATACCTTTGTGGTTGCCTTGCATATGTGCCGAAGGGAAAAATAGATTAATTGAAATTAAGAACAGAAGTTTGCACTAAGTGTAATTTATTCTATAGTCCAAAGGAAAATAAATTCATTATTATTATCAATGCCAAGTTCAGACAAGAAAGCTATATAATAAACCATAAGCTCAGAAGTAAGATTGTTCTTAAAGAATTGAGAGAAGATAAACTAGCCCAAATACTTTCAATAATAGTAATACAAGAAGAAACATCATAAAGTAATTTTACAAACTTCTCTTAGCTTATTGGAAGGATTGCTGAGAAAAGTGTTCATGTTGAACCTTGTGAAAATGTCACTACATGTTGGCTACATAACTTAAAGGATCATGTTCATGATAGTTTGTAAGAATCAACATCTGCATAGCAAACAACTAAAGATATATAGATGAGGGGAGTGTCTCATTATAGTGGCAGAATTATTCATCAACATTTATAGTATACACTCTTGGGAGGGTCTTATGAAAAAATCTCTAATAAGGTAAATACTGATCCATGTAACTATGATTAACACTTAAAGATAAAAAATGTAGATCTTTGGCAAAATACTATGGAATTAGAAATATAATTCATTTACTCTAATCATGTTTGAGATCTTGCAGAACCACCTAAATGGATAAATTTCATCAAGTGTAAGTGAATATAAAAGAAAAAGAAAGAAATAGATAAAAAATTAAGACTTATAAGGCTAGGCTTGGTGTGAAAGGGTTCACTTACAAAGAGAGAATCAATTATTAGAAAACCTTTTTTTCCAATAGATATGCTAAAGGCTATTTAGATTCTCTCATCCATAACAACTCATGACAACTATGAGGTTTGGAAAATAGATATAAAAACTACATTTTTAAATTGGCATCATGAAGAATATGTCTACATGATGCAATCTAATGGTTTCATAGTAAAAGGGCATGAGCACATGTTTTTCAAGCTAAATAATTCTATTTATGGACTGAAGCAAGCATTTAGATCTTGTAATACTCATTTTGATTAGACTATTAAATCTTATGTATTTGATCAATGCCTAGATGAGCATTGTGTCTACAAAAACTACAATGGAAATGTGTGGTATTCTTGGTGTTGTACATAGATGATATCTTGCTCATTAGAAATGATATGGAAGTATTATCTTTATTCATAGTTTTGTTATCCAGTCAGTTTGATATGAAAGACTTAGGAGAGATTGATCATATTCTTGGGAATAAGCTTTTGCAAAAATGCAAGCAAAAAATATTGAGTTTATCTTAGGCTACATATATTGATCAAATCTTGACCTATTATAGTATGCAAATTTTTAAGAGGGGTTTTCTTCCTTTCAGACATAGAATTACTCTATCAATGAATAATTATCTCAAAACACTTGAAGAGATGGAGAAGATGAAAGTGGTTCATTATGCAACTATAGTAAGAAGCCTGATGTATTCAATACTTTGCACTAGACATGATATTTTATTTACTGTTGGCATGTTCAATAGATATCAAGCTAACCTAATGAAAGAACATTAGACAATAATAAAA
This sequence comes from Sapria himalayana, assembly GCA_029783825.1. Taxonomy (NCBI): domain Eukaryota; kingdom Viridiplantae; phylum Streptophyta; class Magnoliopsida; order Malpighiales; family Rafflesiaceae; genus Sapria; species Sapria himalayana. Next base: position 7,954 of record JAREIK010001701.1, read on the forward strand.
CACAAAATCAAATACTTGAAAGGGTGAAGGATTTTATGTTGATATATCAAAAAGATAGTCTTGTACCAATATGGTATATAGATTCAGATTTTCAATTAGATGAAAATTTGAGAAAGTCCACCTTAACTTGTGTGGTTACCTTAAAAGGTGGAGCTATTAGTTAGAGGATTATGAAGTAATATTATATTGTTGATTCCACCATGGAGGCCAAGTATGTGACTGCCTCAGAGGTAACCAAAGAGGCAATATGACTCATAAATTTTGTGATGGATTTAAGAGTTATTTTTTCTATTCAATTGCATATTATATTTTATTATGATAATGGTGGAGTAGTTGTCAACTTAAAGAAACCTAGAATCCATAAGAAAGCAAAACATCAGTTAATAAAAGATATTATGAAAATAGGAAATATAGAAGTGATCAAAGTAATATTAGTGGACAACCTATCGAATCCTTTTATGAAAAGCTTATTAGTAAAAATATATGAAGGCATGTAAAAAGAATGAGAGTAAGACATCCAACATCATGACTTTAAGTCTAAGTGAGAAATTGTTGGAACCATTTAATACTAAAATCAAATTTTGATTATTTTCTTATGATTGATGGTTGGCTTCATTTTGTTTTTTTGTTTTTGATTTATAATGAGCTGAGATTGTATTTAATATCGATATACATGTGTCATTTATTCTATATAGTTGATGATTTGGTTCATGTAGTTTAGCTTATGCATTAAAAATAAATTTATCAATTTTTATAAAATATAAGTTTACTTTTCACAATATAGATGGGATTAGACACTAACTTCTTATGGTTGATTTGGTAAGATTTTCGAATAGGATTTCGGTAGGTTTATCTTGACTATGGAGAATAGTGAAATTATAACTTCTTGTGTTAGTGTATTTATGTGTACTAAATGGGATGCCTAAGGTATGATTATTTTATACTAACATATAAAATAATTAATAAATATATATACTTGTTAATAGTTATTTGATTCATAAAGGGTGAGATCTATAAAAAGATTTATAAACCTGATAAGTTAGATAACTTTATCAATTGTATGGTAAATATTAATTATTAGAATATCTATCCTATAAAATGGATTATTGATACCCTATAAGAATGATTATAAGTTTTGATATTGTCAAACTATACATGTAGATTTTTATCCATTATGTTTAATAAGTTAAATGGAAAGTCTCAAGGAAATATTAAAAGAGATTAATTTAATTACATTGTCAATATTTTAATTTAGTTGTAAGTGCTAAATAACAACAAGCATGAGTTTTGTTGAATAGGTAAGTAAGTAATAATTATAATTTAATAATGAAATAAATAATAATTAATATAAATTATGATGTAATATAATTTATATTGTGAGCCCAACTATTTATTTTAGCCAGAGTCCCATCTGTAACCAAATTCAGTGTCATTGGAAATTATTTAAATTATATTAACAAATTTTATTTATTTATTTAGAGTATATATGTGTATAAAAACAAAATAATTAATTTGATTGAAATTATATTAATTAATTTTATTAATTGATATTAATTAAAATCAAATTAATTATTTGATTATATATATATATATAAAACAAATTAACATAATCTTTAATATAATAATTTGAATAAAATAAAAGAGAAACATATCGCATCACTTTTGAAAGTCATGTGGTGTTCACTTTATTTTATTTTTTTATGTTTTTGGATTGATAGGAAAATAAGAACGACCCACCTAACCGTTCTTTCTCTTCCTCATAATGGTGGAGTAGGCGACACAAGAGAAGAGTTTAGAAACTCTAACATCATGTGAATTTGAGGTATGTATTATGCAATCTTACACTGAAGTTTGCCCTATAACATAAAAATTCAAAATGAGTTAATTTATGTGCACTACCTATGAATTATATTTTAAAATCCAACAATTTATTCATTATTAGTATTCCTATTACTAATGCATATTTGTTGAATGCTTGTGTTGTTGTTGTTTTTTTGATTTGTTGTTGTTATTGCAAAAGTAAGGCTCCAACAAGGAGAAGAAATTTAATGTCATTTGTCACTTTTTTATTGCCAAGCTCCAGACTCTTTACCATCTAAATTTGAATTTAATTATGCATGTGTATGTAATCAAAATGGTTAATCAACATTTTTACATACATTTGCATGCACTTTAGTGTTTCTTTTAATGTTCGACAGCACCCTTCATATGCGAGGATACATCTGCAATCACATTTTAGTGGATTGGTTGAACAATAACATGGAAACAAAAACTAATGAATAAATTGCGAAGTGGTGCTACTCTAATTATAGCTGCAACTCCTCGTCTTCTTCCCTAGTCTTCTTCTTCTTGTGTTCTACACATGTGTGTTTGTTTGTATTAACTAATCATATGTTCTATTAAACTCAAGACCATGATAACAATCTCAAGATCTGCATGGCAATAGTTGTACTCATTTCATCCTAATAATTCCAAGATTTTCGTTCGGAAGCACAAGGTTTGGTGGGTCAAAGGCCTCATACATGTAACAAATAATACAAAAATTTATTAATAAAATATTTTTTTTGATTAATATTGTTACTATTTATGTTTTTTTATAGATATCAAGGTTTATAGGCTAGTTTCATATTGAAATGAGTTACTATGCATTACAAGATCAAACCTATTTGTTGGGTCGTGTGAGACTAGATCAATTATATGAGAATTAATTACATAAGCAAGTTGGGTTGAGTCCTCTATGTGGGGATGAGGACTAACTATTTATTTATTTATTTTTAACATTAAAGTTTAGGATGATAAGCAAGTTTCATTAGTGTAACTTAAATCTTATGAGTCATTGTTTTATTGTTCTTATTGATTGTTACATGTATACTTTATTCTTTCTTTTTTCTTTTTTTTATAAGTCACAAATGAAAGTGATGTTTTTCATGGTGTCTAAAAAAGAGAAACTAGGCTTTTGCATATTATGGTTTATTTACTATATTTTTCTCACTTTTTTGTTATTATGTTGAAAAAACATTGAATTTTTGTTTTTTTTTGTATAATTTATGTACAAGAAGTTGATTACACTAATTATTTATATAAAGTAATTGGATATTAATTTTTGAAAATTTGTTGGTAAAATTATTCAATATTCTTGTGTAAAGTTATTTGTTTATTTATTTTAATTATCATAAATTTAATATTTTAATAAAAAAATGAAATTAATATTTTTACTTAAAACATGCTAAAAGTTGACACTTTTAAAAGTATCATCAAAAAAAACATCATCAAAAAAGATGATGCTTTCATAAAACATCATCTGTGAGCTAGAGGTGTCAAACGGACCGGGCTCGACCCGGACCCGACATGGTTCAGTTGTGCCTGTGCCTTGCACGGCACACTACAATGCCATGCTCGGCACAACACGCTATAGTGACATGTCCGTGCTTGACATACATGATCACGCACTGAACCTGATCAATACGAGTCGACACTAGACAGGCAAGGCTCGCCGAGCCTCGAAAGGGTGAAGACACGCGGCGGCGTCCTAATTTTTTAAAAAAATTAGGGTTTTGTCCGACCTGAACCAAGCCGAACCCAGTGGTTTTTGGGCTGCCGGCCCATGCCAAGCCGACACATTATAGTAACCATTTCGGGCCAGGCACGACACGTTACAGTAACCATGTCGTGCTTGGCCCTGCACGATAGCCTGGTTGGGTAGCCTAAAACCATGTCGGGCCAGGTCGGCCTAACCCATTTGACACCTCTACTGTGAGCCTGTCAAAAACATCTTGATATATATTGATGCTTCTTTTGAACATGTTTAAGTATCCATGCAAACAATTCTTAGAAAGAATTTTTTGAAAAAAATAATCATTTAGCATTAATGATGCCTAAAAGCATCATTAATGACATTTTTTTGTTATAGTAGCAAATATAATCAAAGCTTATTGAATCACATCAAAAAATATGAACAAAAATGAATTTTGTCTTCTAGTATCAAAGCAAGTCATTGAAAATCATTTTTCATCATTGAATGATGAAGAATATTTCAACCATAATCTAGCAAAATATTAATGAGTTCCATTGAATTGCAATGATCATCATCAAACATGAACATGGTATCAACCATGCTTACTTGTTCATTTCTAGCATACATATTGTTCTTTATTTTTGTAGTAGGCTACAAGAGCTACTCAAATTTATTAGCCAATAGGATGTAGTAGCTTCATTGCATTCATTTTCTCAAAAGGCTTCATATTTCCACTATTTATAAAAGAAGTGACCTTTAGAGTATTTTTTTTATATGCATTTATTAATATATATATATATATTTATTTATTTATTTATTTGTTTGTTTATATATATATATATCTATTTTGATGTGTTATTGTTCTCATGTTTAGAATTGGATGTTTTAGTTTTTTGTTTTGTATCTTTATTTTTATATTTTTTGCATCACACATTTTTCCATTTATTTTTATTGATTCTTTGAGTATTGTCTTAAGTTTAAAAGCACAAGGTTTGGTGGCTCATATACCTCATGTAGGTGATAAATAATATAAGAAGTCATTTGTACAATTATTTTTACTATGATATGTTTTTTTTATAATTGTGTAGATTGACAAAGAGAAACTTTGTGTACATCTTGTAGAGATCAAAATGAACAAGTACATGGCAAACCATTTTTTTCTTTTTTTGTTCCCCCATCTATTTTTGTTCCCCATTTTGTGTTCTCCCTTTTCTTGTTCCCCCACAGTTGAAAACCTTACTCTTGTTTTTTTTTCCAATTATTGCTTCTCTCTCTCCCCTCTTTCCTTGGCCTTTGTTCTCTCCTTCTCAGATCCTTAGCTCCTCCTCCTCCTTGAGTCTTGACTTCATCCTTCCTTTTAGGGCTGTATATATGTATTAATTTTGATTTTCCATGTCTATATATATTTAGATATTTATATATATATATATATATGTGTGTGTGCTATAATGTTGTATATATAGACAATATAGTGCATATGTAATTATATATAGACAATTAGATATGTGTTGTAGGGTATGTGTGTGTGTGTGTGTGTAACAATGCATATATATATATATATCAATTACAATGCACAATTGTATCCATTTTAGTGTGTATATATATATGTGCATTATACACTAAAATAAAAGAAGAAATTAGAAATGCCCAATTTTGTTTCTAAAATTAGGAACGGAATTGAAACAGATACTAAATGGAAATGACAAAAAATGAAATAATTAAAAATGAAAAAAAATCCATTGCTAATTAGCAATGGATTTGTATGTGTTTTTTAATTTTGTCACTAATTATGATGCAAAGTGAGGTGTGAATATGCTTGCATTGTATTTAGTGATTAAAATTTATGTATCATTGTATTTTTAGAAATGGAATATGTATTCATTTCTACATTTAGAGATGGTGATAATTTTTGTCACTAAATAAGAAATGACATACTTATCCATCACTATATCATTAAAAAAATTAACGGAGGAATAACATTCCATCTCTAGATTAGAAACTAAAAAAAATTTCCTTCGCTAAATTATGATAATTAATTTATCGAAGAACATTAGAAAATTTTAACAAGCTTATGGTTTCAAGGGGTTTTCATTTAGATTTCAAGTTCATCTAAACTATTTGTGCATTTCCTTTCCCCATACATTGATCGATGTGCATTTCATCAATAATTGATGTATGAAATTATGGTTTTCATTTTATCCTATATATATTATATTTGGGAATAGCTATATTTGTGCATTTTGATATTACATTTAGTTTGTTTTCTTTTTTAACATCCTTATTGGGTTCTCTCTTATTGTTTTGTTGAATGATTATTCTAATTGATAAATTATATATTTTATATTTTTTTTCACATACTTGGATTTGTTAAATTTTTGTGTTACCTAATTGAGGTATGAATTTTTTGTGCATTTTGTTATTGACCTATAATTTTGATTATAATAAATAATTTGTAGTTTGTTTCCTTACTAGAATTAGATGAAATGTAATAATTTTTAAAAGAATAACTCATACTAATGATGCAACTTTAACTATGAATAATTTATAATTATTATAACAAATACTAAAAGTTTATTTATAATAAAAGTGAAAACCATAAAAAAATTATGAGGATAAGCAGTTGAAAGGATGAAATATAATGAACAATTGTAAAACTGAAAAAAATTATAAGCTCATTTCAAATTTTATATTGTTACTTGATCTACAAATCACTAAATGTGCAATAAAATAAATAACACTTTTCTTTATTTAATATTAAAAAAATCATATTACATGTCACATATGGTAAATTACTATTTATACTACTTGCTTCATATGGATTAGAAGATATTCCTATTGGTTTATTAATGTTCTTCATCATTAGTTGATTTATTTTTGTTATTTTTTCATTAACAAATATAAGCACATTGATATTGAGAATTTATTTATTATTTCTATTATATATAATGTGTTTGTCTAATTAGTTAGTACTGATTATTAATTTAGAAATCAAGAATTATGACATTATAATTATTTTTTTCTTTGTTAATGCAAATTCATCAAATATAGATAAATATTAAATATTTAGTTTCATGTAAATGATAAAAATTCAACTTATATCTTTTGATAAATATCAAAGACATTGAAGCAGCCCACCTTATCTCATTTTAATCTAAAATTATCTAATAATGATGTTACTATAACTTATTTATTAGATTTATGTATTATTATAAAAATGTTACATCTTTATTACAAATAAATATTCATCTATATTATTATAATTCAAAAAATATTTGTGTTATGTGTTATAGGAATATAAAATATTATATGAACTAATCATTAATGGATTAATATAAAATTGAAAGATAAATTTTTGACTAGTGAGTTTGTAGAGGGGGTTGAGGAGTTTATTGACTTTGCTGAAAAACAACTTAAATTTATGGATGAAATAAAAATAAAATGCCTATTAATGCCCATAAATATTAAAATTGGAGTTTCCAATATGTGGACACAATGCAATATCATCTTACAAAAATAGATTTGTTAAAAACTATTATATTTAATATAAACATGAAGAATTAGTCGTGCCACGAATAACTAAGTATTATGTACATTGAAGTTTTGATTTAAATGTTGTAATGGAATTTGCTAATCCCAATGATACATGTGAAGTAATATCGAAGAATGGTATTGATCATTCATTAAATTCGGATGTCACTAATGATATCCCAATTTCATCAACAAAATAATTTTATGAAATGCTGAAGTTTTCAGAAGAAGGGGTTTGACCAGATAATTCATATGACCACTTAAAGTTATGTATGATGGCAAGACTCTTGAATTTAAAGGTAAAATATCATTTTTTAGAAATATGTTATGATGAAATGTGCTAGTTATTATCTGAATTGTTACCAAAGAATATTGTCATGATATATTTGCATGAATTATGTTAAAAGGCAAGATAATTAATTATGAGTTATGTTGTATTTTAATAATTGTAGGAAGTTATGGAGAATATGGTTGTAATTGCTTAACATTGATAAATCCTTTTAGAGAGGTGGAAGAGATTGATGTTGAGCTTAATTACCTTTAGGCTGTCAGAGTGGAGCCAACAAAAATGGTGAGTGTACTATATTGGCTCCCATACATCTATATTTTATCTAGGTATTATTTGGAGTTCTTTATCATCATCTTCCAATTGTAATAATATACTTGATAAGAGGTTGCACGAGGAGATACAAGAAATTCATGATACTTTGCAAAGAAAAAAATGAGAAGATGCAACAAAATAATGAAGAGATAAAAAAAGAATGAAGAGATGCAAAAGAAAATAAAAGAAATGAAAAAAAGAAAAGCTGAAATATTGAAAAGAGATGAGGAAAGAATACAAAGAGATGATAAAACGTAATAGAAGATTTTGAAGATTGAGAAAATAATGTGCAAATTTGTAGAGGCATCATCTATTTTTCAACATTTTGGAGAGGATCCATCTAGATCTCTGGAGGACAATACTCATCAGGACAAGGACTCATAGTTGTTTGTAATGTTTTGTTATTATTTTTTTTGCAATGAATGTTATTGATGTGAAATTATGGTTTTTGTGTTATTTTTTTAAATTAGGATATGAATTGTGTATTGAATTTTATGGACATTTATGTTTGTTATCTGATATGTTATTTTGTAGTGAATATTATATGAATGTAATTTGATAAACAATATGTTGATGTACTTATTTGATTGTAGGTCATATGGTTTATGCAGGTATTTTTATATTGTATACAACATACAGAAGTTGCACAAATGAGACATGTTCCTGTTGTAGACAATAGAAATGGAAATTTTCTAAAATAGAAATGGTTATTGCATTTCAATGTTATTCCTTCACTCATTTAGAAATGGACTATATATTTATATTTTTTCTCGTCATTAAATTTAGCGATGAAATCTAAAATCACATTGCCATCACAAATTTTGCAACAAAAAAAATTTGTTGCTATTTATAGAAACACCATAGCGTTATCCACTTCTAAATATTTAGAGAGAAGCATTTTAGAAACAAATTCTTTCTATTTTTAATTATATCTTTATTTGATCATTGCAATTGAATTAGAAATGGAATAGGGAATTTCTGATTTTGTCTTTTCTTGTAGTGACAAGGCATATATATAGATATGTGTTTTAGTGTGTGTATATACATTATAAGGACAAAGATGCAAACTATATTATATTATGTATATGTATACATAATAATATCTATATATTTATATAGATCAGATCACATACTATCATATATGGATATAATATATGCTATGTATTATGATTATATACGATATAGTGGTTAAGTATATAAATATATAAATGATAATGTATCTATAAAAGTATATAATATCTATTATGTATATATATATATATATATATATATATATATATATATATGAGTGTGTATAAAGGATAATCATATTGTATCTATAATGTACACACACACACACACACACATGCACTAAGGTATATATAAATATACAATGAAGTGTATTATGCATATGTATGCATAGTAATATCTATATATTTATATGGACAGCGGGACACACTATCATATGTGTACATATATATAATTATATATATATATATATTATGTATTTCTGTATGCGCTATAGTAGATAATGTGCGTGTGCGTGTGCGTGTGTGTGCATTGTAATGTATATAAAGACATTACAATTTATGTATATTGTATGTGTATACATAATACATATTCATATGTTTTATGTTTACATACTATATAGATATACACTATTGTATATATGTATATGTATATATATACATTATAGTGCATGTGGAGAAATCTATATGTTTAGATTGTTGAATCTTTTTTATAAATATCCATATGTTAAATGTTGTTATGGTTATATTCTTACAAATTATAATGTATTTGTATACATATTTATATGTTAATGTTATTATGTTTACTGTAGCCATCATAGATTATACACTCTTGCAATGTATTTGCATGGATATTTATATGTTCAAATTTCTCAATGGTTATTATCTCATCGTTGTTTTTTTTATTTTAATTATTCTAGATATCTATATTGTTGAGAAAATTTGAGAACAAAACTCTAATTTATCAAGAAGAAGAAAACTACTCTCTACAAAAAAGAGCACTCCACACTCTCTCAAAGAAGAACACTAAAGGAAAGCTTTCAAGCTTTTATTGATGAAATTAAAAAAACACAAATACAAGGGGGGTATTTATAGGTTACAAGATTCAATATCAACCACACGATTAAATAATAGTAAATTAATCCAAACCATTGAATAAAAAAAACATCTACCTAACTCTTACCTAACTTCCACCAAACTTCTACCAACCTTCTACCTACCTTCCACTAACACAATTTAAACTTTTACTAAAAAACACATTAAATATTTACCAAAACAAAATGGGCTTGAATTGGGTTGGGCTTCAACTTGGGTTTGTCTTGAAGTTGGGTTGACATTGATTTTTAACACTCCCCCTCAATGTCAGCTCCCATTCTCCGCACTATGTTAAGCTGATGGCAAAATATTTCGAGTTTGTCTATACTCAAACTTTTGGTGAACAAGTCTGCAACTTGATCATCTGTCTTGATTTGTCGCATCTCAATTTCTTCTAGCAGAACTTTCTCTCTAACAAAGTGATAATGCACTTCCACATGTTTAGTTCTTGCATGAAAGACTGGATTTTCTGCCAAACGAATTGCCGATTGGTTGTCACAATATAGTGGAACTGAATAATCTACTGATTGATGTAGATCATTCATCAACTGTACCAACCAGGTAATCTCTTGAGCTGCCATTGCTACTGCTCGATACTCTGCTTCAGTTGTTGACAACGATACTGTCGGCTGCCTTTTGCTACACCAAGAAATTGTTCCGGAACCAAGTTTAAATACATACCCAGTTGTTGACCTCCTGGTGTCATGATCACCTGCATAGTCAGCATCACAGTAACCAACTAATTTGCAGTCTTCTCCTTTCTTGTACAAAAGACCATAATCGATTGTACTTTTCACATATCTCAATATTCGTCGAACAGCTTCCAAATGGGGTTTTTTTGGATTTTGCATGTAACGACTCATCACACCAACTGCATAAGATATGTCAGGTCGAGTCAAGGTTAAGTAGATTAGACTACCTACCAATTGTCGATACATTGTTGCATCTTCCAAGTCTTTTCCTTCATGTGCGCACATTTTGGCATTTGGTTCCATCGGAGTTGAAATCGTCTTGTATTTGAGCATTCCAAACCTCTTTAACAAATCTTTGGAATATTTTTGTTGACAAAGAAATATTCATGTATGTGTATGATCAATCTCTAGACCAAGAAAGTGCTTCAACTGCCCAAGTTCCTTCATTTGGAAATGAACTGATAAATTCTCCTTGGTCCGAAGAATTTCTTCCTCGTCATCACCGGTTATGATTAAATCATCTACGTACACTAGCACGATAGCTATCTTTCCTCCATTTGCTTTGACAAATAGGCTAGAATCTGCAGGTGTTACTGAATAACCACTATGTGTCAAAAATTCAGCAATCTTACCATACCACGCTCTAGGTGCTTGTTTCAATCCATAGAGTGCTTTTCGTAGCTTACAAACATATTCAGGATGATCTCGACTTTGAAAACCCATTGGTTGGATCATATAAATCTCCCGATCCAGCTCTCCATGAAGAAAAGCATTCTTCACATCCATTTGCCACAAATTCCAATCTTTGTTGGCTGCAAGTGCAAGTAGAACTCGTACAGTTGTGAGTTTAGCCACTGGACTAAATGTTTCATCGTACTCTAGTCCATACTGTTGAGAGAAACCACGAGCTACCAATCGTGCCTTGTACCTCTCAATTGACCCATCTGAACGACGCTTTAACTTGTAAACCCACTTACAAGATATCGGTTTCACATCTCTTGGCATTTTCACGAGATCCCAAGTCTGATTCCGTTCAAGTGCATCGATCTCTTCTTTCATAGCTGCTATCCATTGAGAATCCTCTGATGCTTCTTCAAACGACTCAGGTTCTACCATAGTTGCTGCTTCAACTATGGCTGCATTGGCATATTTTGGATTCGGCCTCCGTGTTCTTGTTGACCTTCGAAGTTGAGATGTTGGAGTCGACTCTTCAGCTTCACTAGGCCCACCTTCTTCACTTGGTTGCACATACACACCAGTTTGCCAAGGACTTTGAGTCACTTTTTGTTTAGCTTCATCACCATTTGAATCTTCTGATTCTTCTGAATTTGGTAGAAGTTGAACAGTATCCTTCTCCATCTTTTGTTGTAACTTGTCTTCGAATTCTTTTGAGTCTGGCAGCTCCTCCTTTTTCAAGGACCACCAAGAAGATGCTTCATCAAACACCACATTCCGTGAAGTGTAGCATTTTTTATTTGTTGGATCACAACATCTCCATCCCTTTCTCTGGTCATTGTATCCCACAAAAATACATCTAATAGCTTTCTTGTCAAACTTGCTCCGCAAATGATCAGGAACAAAGACATAGCATACACTGCCAAATACTTGAAAGTAGTTAACTGTAGGTTTCATGTTCCACAGTTTCTCGAAGGGTGAGATAAATTCCAACTTTGGTTGGGGAAGTTTGTTGATCACAAAGGCTGCAGTCCTCATTGCTTCAGCCCAAAACCTTCTTGGCACATTCTTTGCATGTAACATGTAACATACTTCGACAAATTTCTGCAAGATGGCGGTTCTTTCTCTCGGCTACACCATTTTGTTGTGGTGTATTGGCACAAGTATACTGACGACGTATGCCACATTCCTTTAGGTATTGTGAAAACTCCCTTGAGCTGAATTCTCCCCCATTGTCCGTGCGCAGGCAATGGATCTTCTTCCCCACTTTTGCTTCAACTGACTCTCTAAACTCTTTAAACTTTGAGAATGTGTCAGATTTTTCTTTCATGAAGAAAACCCACACATACCTTGAGAAGTCATCGATAAATGTCACCATATATCGCATACCTCCAATTGATGGTTCCTTAATGGGACCAAACACATCAGAGTGAACCAACTCCAATGGTTCCTTTGCTTTGAATTCTGATTCCTTGTATGGTAATTGGTGCGCTTTACCATACTGACATCCTGCACATACCGTGTCTACTCATACGTCAAGTTGAGGAAGCCCTTTCAGCATTGACTTTTTCACCATCACACTTAGCTTTGAATAGCTAACGTGACCTAACCGCATGTGCCACAATTCTGTTGTCTCATTTCTTCTTGTCTTGTCTACATATGAAGACTCCACTGACATCACGTACACAGACTCTAATCGTCTTCCCTACATTTTTGGCTTTTCTGAGATCTTGAAGTCTCGAAACACCTTCACATCTTGTGGACCGAAGAGGACATAGTGGCCCAATGATGTTAGTTGAAACACAGATAGTAAATTCTTCTTCATTCCTGGAACATGGTAAACATCTTCAAGTGGCACTTGGTTAGGATTATACCGAGGTGTAATTATTGTTTTACCAATGTGAGTTATTGGCAACCTCGAATTGTCGGCCGTCACCACCACACGATTTCCCTTGTACTCTGACAGGTTTTGCAACTTTTCTCTATCACCCATCATGTGATTTGAGCATCCCGAGTCTACGATCCAGTCATTCTCGTAGTCAATCTTTTCGGGTGTTGTTGCAGTAAGAGCTAATTCTTCTTCCTCCTTAGCGAACAACGATAAGTCATCCCAATCATCTTCATTAGAACTTGAAGTAGCAGCATTACTTTCAATGTGCTTTTTCTTGCTCCAACAATCTTTCGCCATGTGGCCCATCTTCCCGCAGTTGTAACACTTGCCACCAAACTTTCTGCTATTATCTTGATTTTTTGAATCTCCCCTTTGATGAGAGCCATTCTTTCCTTTCATCTTGTCACCATTTGCTTTTGATCTGCTACCATCGTTCCGCTTGAAACTATCTTTGCTTTTGTTGGTGTAGAGTGCTTCTTCTTCACTCTTCAGTGAGACACCACTCATTTGCTTAGCCATTGCTTCTTGACTGGCTAGCAAATTTTCAAACTCAACAAGAGATGGTTGTGTCGGCCATCCTTGTACAACAGCAACAAACCCTCTATACTCGGGTCTCAAACCATGGATAATTATTCTCTTTATCCTGGTTTCTCCAATAGGAGCTTTCGGATCTAACTCCGAAATTTCGCGGCATAGTGACTTCATCTTGTGAAAGTACTGACCAATCGTCATGTCGTGTTGCGTCATCGATAACAGCTCATTCTCGAGAAGCTGCAGTCTTGCATCATTCTTCATTGAAAAGAGTGTAGCAAAAGTATCCCATGCTTCCTTTGGTGTTTTGGCATCCCGAATGTGCTCAAGCATTTCTTCTTCAACTGTGGTTTTTAAGGCAAATATTACTTTGCCTGTTTTAATTTTCCACTTCCGCAAGATGCCATTTGCATCCTCTACTACCGGTTGTGTAACTTCATCACCACCAACAACTTCCCACAAATCTTGACCTTGTAGGTAAGACTCCATACATGTTGACCATATGTTGTAGTTTTGGTTGTTGAGCTTCTTGATCCCTCCAACGACTTGAAGATCAGCCATTTTGTTTACAACGATCTGCTTCTTACTTGGAAAGGGTCACATTATTTCACGGGAACTGTATGAACAGTACCGTATACGTGAATAGTATCGTAAACTGGAATAGTACGTAGTCGTGAATAGTACACCAGGTAAGTTCCCAGGAAAGAGAGGTGGGTCACAATGGACACGCTTAAATCACCAAGTCTTTAGCCAAAACTTATCCTTGACATGCACCTCCACACCACAAACCTTTTCCAGCAACCACAAGAACAACTAGATGCTTCTAACCAAAAACCAATCTCAAGAAATATTTTTTTTTGATGTGGAAGATCAGACAGTGCTGCAACCACAGAGCATACTCAAGAATATCCTAGAGATCTCACAACCTCCCTCCGATACCAAATGTTGAGAAAATTTGAGAACAAAACTCTAATTTATCAAGAAGAAGAAAACTACTCTCTAAAAAAAGAGCACTCCACACTCTCTCAAAGAAGAACACTAAAGGAAAGCTTTCAAGCTTTTATTGATGAAATTAAAAAAACACAAATACAAGGGGGGTATTTATAGGTTACAAGATTCAATATCAACCACACGATTAAATAGTAGTAAATTAATCCAAACCATTGAATAAAAAAAAACATCTACCTAACTCTTACCTAACTTCCACCAAACTTCTACCAACCTTCTACCTACCTTCCACTAACACAATTTAAACTTTTACTAAAAAACACATTAAACATTTACCAAAACAAAATGGGCTTGAATTGGGTTGGGCTTCAACTTGGGTTTGTCTTGAAGTTGGGTTGACATTGATTTTTAACATATATGTCATGTGTCAATTATGGAATATAATAATAAACAAATAATAAAGAATCTTTCCTCGACAACAACCTTTGGGGTAAATCCTTAACAAAATAAATAATCTTATAAATAAAAGTCTAACATCTCATAGCATTCTTCTAAATTAAAAACAGAGGCTGGTGGTAAAGTAGATTAAGTAACATATAATTATTATAATCACATATTTGGGTACACTAGCTTTCAAGGAATTAACGCACTTAAGAGATATATTGAGAAGTGAGGTAAACATTCATATAAAAAACATGGAAAACAATAAATTGTCATTCTCTTTAATGTCATAAGGTGAAAAAGTATTTGTAATTAGTAATATAACTAAGAATTTTACCTTAAAAACCTAGTTGGATAATTATTATTGATGAATTCGTCATTTATTTTTGTGGAAAATGAGAGCTTCAAAAGATTTATAGTGTATTATAACCAAAATTTCAATTGGTATCATAAACTATGACAATTAATGATTGTGTTGATATATATTTAAATGAGAGACAAAATTTGAGTGAGATATCAATGACTTCGATTCATGAGTATTACTCACTAATTATTTGTGGACTTTTATTCAAAATATAGGATTAATGTTCTTCACAACATACTTCATTGATAAAAAGATTGAAAGTTACAAAAAAAAATCATTAGCTTTTGTGTTATTCCAACCCTCCATCATGATGAAGTTATTGCTTAAGCAATATAGACATGTTTGTTAGGATGGTACATTAAAAAACTTTGCACATTGATCATAAATAATGCAATGTTCTAATAATGATATGATAATTTCGAATTTGATAAAGTTTAATGATAGGAATCAATTATTATTAGATTGGAATTTTTTTCATGTGAGGTGTTTTATTCATGTCTTGAATCTTATAAAAAATGATGACAATAATGAGGTTAAAGATTCATTTTTTCATCTTCATGAATATGTGAAATATATGAGAATTTATCATTCCCATTTATAAGTATTTAAAAAATATGTTGGAGAAAAAAAATTTTTTTTAACAAGTTTTTGTGTTTGGACATGCCAGTGAGATGAAACTCTACACACTCAATGCTAACTATTACTTTTGCTCATAAAAAAAATTCAAATGAATGGAGAAACAATATATACACTATATGTTTGAACACGATGAGTTGATGAGTGAGAGAGATTAGTTAAAATGGGAAGCTTGCAAATATTTTAGAAATTTTTTATATCAATACATAACAAATTTAGGGTCAACATATATCATTTCTAACACTTAATTGAAGTAAATGAAACATTGATAATATTTTTAATGTCGAAGACTCATTTATTATTATTAATTTGAAATATTAGTTTTTTTTTGGATTGTAATATATATTTTGAACTTCTTTTTCTATTAAAAATATATTGGGTTTTAAATTTTAATATATGTGTTGGAAAATGGATTATGATAGTTAATAAAATAATTCTTATTTAATATTAGGAAATTGATGTTTTGTGATGCAAAAATAAAAATATTTATGTTTTGATACCTAATTCTTATCTCAAAAATATTTTAAAAAGTAACACAAAAAAGTAAATATTTATGTTAGAGCATCTCCAACAATGCTCTCTAAAATAGCTACTAAAAAAATATTATAATATTATATTATCTATTTTAGTTACTTAATTTTTTAAGTTAACTTCAACAATGATATCTATTTTAGATAATAACTTCAATTAACTATAACTAATTTAAAATAAAAATATATAAAATAATATATAAAATATCATATCATTACCATAATGCCATATTGATTAAATTCAAAAATTTTTTAATTTGAAATTTTAAACACCACTTTTTACAGCGGTCATATTTATATTACTTGTACCACTATTTACATACACTCACACAATCACACACACACACACACACACACACACAATCATACACAAGCACACATACAAGCACACACAAACACAAAAAAAACAAAGACACAACACACGCGCACACACACACACACACACACTATTGATGTATAATTTTTTAATTAAGGATAAATCCATCATTTATACTTAAAAAAAACTATAGAATTATATGAGCTGAATTGAAAACTCAAATTTCTGTTTACGAAAAATATTTAGCCACGTCATCGAATTTTAATATTTTTATTTTTTTTAATAACGATCTTATTTACAATAATTATGAAATAAAAAATTTTAAAATTTGAACCAAGAGTAGCAATATGTTTTATTTTTTTGTGATATGCATATTTATGCCGAAAATTTTTTTTTTTAGGTTATTTAATGTTTAGTGTACATGGTTAGGATAAATCTGAGAAAATATTTTTAAAATAACTAAAGTGAAAATATATAGCGTCTTTACCCTAGCTAGAAATAACTAGCCAAATGGTGCTAATGGAAAATAGCTAGTGTGATAACTAATCTCTTGGGGACAAAATTTAAGGATCGACTATGTAAAATAGCTAAAATAGAATGTTTAGCTATACTCTTAGAGATGCTTTTATAGGGCAACTAAAATCAAAACTTTGATTTTGACACTCCATCATCCTTTTACACCAAAATAACATGAAAATACTTTTGAAATTTGAAAAGTAGTTTCATCTTTCTCAAATCTGAACTTATATATTATATATATAAATCAATAAATATAATTATTTACACACACACATTTAAACATAAATAATATATATATATATATATATATGTATGTATGTATGTATGTATCTATATATATGTTTTATATTTATATTAATTAGTTTATGTGTATTCATATAAATATAAAAATTTATCTTTATTGGTTTATAGATTTATTTAAATCTTTATATTTTATTTATTAGTTTACACACACACACACACACGTGCGAACACACACACACGTGCGAACACACACACATATTTATATAAGTTTTTTTTAAAATAAAATTGCTTTTCAAATTTTGGGTGATTTTCCAATCTGAGAACGGCCAATTTTTTTATTATTTTAAATTTTCGACATGTAAGTGGGGTATGCAAAAAATATAAATATTTAAATTTATATAAATATTTTTTTAAATATTAATATTATATGTTTTTGATGTTTATTTTTTTAATTATTTTTGAAAGGTATTTTTATTATTTAATATGCACATATATATGATGACATAAAAATACTTTTTTTTATAAAATTTATATTTGAGATTCATATAAATACTTTTTTTAAATTTTCATTTAATTTGAAAATTATAAATGCAGCAACAACATGCAAAACCGACCGCCTCACGGGCAGGGCAGCAGTTATGATATATGATTTGGGTGGGACACCTGAACATCGAGTCGCACAGTGCTAGATCCTTTGGCGTAATGCGATCATCCTTTTATTCCATTAGAAGAGGCATATACTTCGACCGTTCGACGCTGTTGACATGGACCTAGACGATTTTGGTGAATTTGAGAAACCGAGTCAGGTTCTCCCTAGAACCCTAAAATTTACTCCCAAACAGTGCAACAAAGCTCAGCCACACTCACCACTAGAATCCGACTTCCGGGAACACATCTCCAAATTAGAACCACAAAAATTAGTGGAACCAATTATACAGAAATCCATAAAGGAAAATGTAGGAGAAAGTGAACCTGATTTAATGCTGGAGCAATCAGCATTGTCGAATGGAACTGTGAAAATGGAAGTTGATTCAAAGGCAGCGATAATACCTAGAAATGAAGAAGATAGTTTTATGTCGGTGGATAATGCACACAACGAAGTTAAAAGTGATCCTATTGTCCGAGAAATAGATGTGTTCCTCACGCCATCTTCAGATCCGGAGGCCAAGGTAAACGCGTCCACGGACATTTTATCTTGATTCTGATATCAATCTGCAATCACTTTTGGTAAATTTAAATAATCATAGTCATTATTTGGAAAAAGTTACTCGACATGTCTTTACACACATCTTTAAATTTTTATTGTCTTGATTATTTACAAAATGAGTTGGTGAACCCAATTCCTTGTGTTTCTCCACAGCTCAATTCCTTTACAAAATGATTATAATTTAAAATTCTGATTCTCCATTGTGATCCTCCTGTAATTGAATTCCTTCAAATTGATGGATAAAATTGATTTAGAATAGCAATCTTCACCCAATATTGAAGAATGCTATTTCAAAAGGATAAGCAAATGCTTGTTTGATATTTAGATGATTTTGGAATGTGATGTGAGAAGCCATTCAACTCGAGGTGAGATCTGTGTTGCTCACATGAATATAGTCATAAAGCCTGAATAGGGGGACAACTAAGCCAATGTAATCTATGTGATTGTTGAGATGAGAACTAGTAACGAGGGAGGTGGTTGATGGAGGAAAAATTAAAGACTATTGAAGTAATGTCTTACATATTTATTTGTATATTTCTTTCCAAAATGGCATACATTTCATGTACATTTTTATGTGGTGTATTTTATACTAACTCAAATCATTTTTCATGTTTTAAAAAGGAAGATAGTGTTTTTTTTTTAAATAGCCATTTATTTTATCCATTTGAACCACACAAATGTCATAGTTTGGTAATATGACCTCAATAAGTAGGCTATAATATAACTTAAACATGAGGAATCAAATAATAATCTATTATCGGTAAATAGTTTTGCATTTCAAAGTCCAAGAGTATGGGTGGATATGTCCCCGAAAATGCATGACTTAGTGGCCAATCTTAGTTAAGTATTATTTGCCTGAATAGTAACTAGGTTGGGTTTGCCCACCAAAGCCAAAAAATAATTTGTAGAATCGATCATGCCCAATTATTTTTAGGGTAGAAGTTTCCCTGCTGCAGCTATTAGAGCAAATCATAACAGTGTGCATTGCTCCTAGGGCTGCAGTTGCTCTGTAACACAAGATGATCCTTCTCTTCAAGCTGTGCTAAATTGCCCAGTCTTCACAAATATGTATGTGGCCTGGTTCTTTAGCTGAGTTGGGCTGGGTTCATTCTAATTTTGCCTCTTGGTTTGAGCTGACAAGATAAATGACTTGTCTCAAAATGTTAAGACTACTAATGAGAGATTTCATATCAATGTTTGTTTTCAATGGGTTCAGATGCTTCTTCATCAATTATGATGTCATTAATTTTAGTGTATATGTAGTCCAACTCCAATAACATTTATTGCTAGTGTTGTATTTTTTTTTTCGTGAATAAAATTATTCAGTAGTTTGAAAAATCGAAAAAATAGAAAGATATTATATTGAGTCTATGTAGATTTAAATGGAGGATTGAAAATCCATAAAATACCCTTCATTGTTAATAATTATTGTTTTAATAAATTGATTTTGATGACTATTTAGAATTGCCTCTCTTCATACTCTTCATACTCTTCATGGTGCCGAGCTAAATCAAAGTAAAAATTACATATCAATGATACTGTTTCATATCACAAAAAAAGCAAATGAAAAATAGTTTCAAACTTATTCTATCTAGAATTGCTTGGTCAGCTTAACCTAACATGAATGGACTCAAATCAGGTTAATTAGAAGATTGCACCATGGGTGCTTGATGATGGAATTCTAATTGGATTGGAGCAATCTAAATTAGGAAACAATTAATCACAACTTTGTTTTTTAAGCTGGCAATTCTCTAATGAAAAATAGGCAAAAAATATGACCAAAAACTTCTCAAATATTTTTTTCTTAGATAAAAATAAACAAAGAGAAATATTATCTCGTATGGAATACAAATCAAAATATTGATAATGGTCAATGATGATGGCAATTGAAAAATCAAATAACATCTATGTTCCATTGTTTTTACTTCTTATATTATGTTAAATTCAAACTTATGTAATTGAAAAATAAATATATGATCTCATTTCCATGAACAAACATAATAGAAACATGCTGTTGATTTTTATGCCTAATAGAAACACTTTTTTATTATCAACATTTACATCTCATAAAATAAAAAAGAAAATGTGAATGATATAATAATTTTGACATATTTTTTTTGCACTATTTATTTCTACCCAAGTGAAAAAAACATGCTCTTTGATTTTAATGCTTAATTGTAATGCTTTTTTTTTCACAAACTTATATTTATAAAATAAGTTTAGTAATTTGTAATTTTGTCATTTCACTATATCTTAATATTATTTTTGAAACATCTCATGTATTAGTCATCAACTTTCACTTTCACTAATTGATGTAGGTTAAATCATACACGATAGTGAAATGATATAATGAAATACAAGAGAAGCGAGATAAACAAATTAAATAAAAGATTTTAGAGTTTGAAAGAGAAGAAAAAAATGAAATGCAATTATTATTTTTGATGAATTACAAGCCAAAATAATACAAATAAATATAAAAAAAAATATTGAATTTGAAATATTTATTAGGAAAGCTCTTATATAAGGGGTTAGATGGATTAGGGTAACCCACAAGTTGGATGCTCCCATTTATAATGCAATTAAATAAAGATTTTCAAAAACAAAAATAATAAATCACAACACTTTTCTTTAAGTTGATGCATAAAAATCTACATCACTAAATTTAGAGGATAATAAATAAGTTGAAGTCTCTTTATGGTCTTTAAAAATTATTTGTTGACTGTTTGACAATATGAATATATATTATAATAATAGTTTTATCATGTATTTTTTCATTGAGGAAGAAATAATATAATTTTATATGTTTTGTCATAATAAAGAATAATGCGAAAAAAAAATGAATACTCAATCTCTTCAAGTAGGTGACAAATATAAAATATCTCACATGTAATCATCACTATTATTTTAAACTTTATATTTGTATTGGATTCAAAATAGTCATTCATCATTTTTTTGATATAAATAAAATTATATTAAAGAAAAATATAAAAATCTATAATATATATTTTTTAGTATAAATTGATGTTCAACTATAATTTAAATTTTTGACTAATTATAAATGTCAATGATCTTTTAAAGAGATTATAAGTCTCTGAGATCTTGTTACATATCTCATTAAATGAAGAGTTGTGTATGGGTAGATTTGTTATGAAAAATCTAAAAAATAAATTATTATATTAATTGTATAAGTTATATATGATTGGTTATTAGTCAAATAATTAAATTTTAATATAATTTACGTACAAGTAGTATAATAAATAAGATGATTCGCATCAAAATAAAAATTAGTGTTGAATCAATATGAGTATTAGCTGGGGCTTAACTCAAATGATCAATTTTTGTAAGAGTATCAATTATATATATTTCTTATAAAAATATGTGAGTTTTATAAGATTATTTATTTGGATATTTAATTGAAAATACTCATTATAATTCATCATCTCTCATGCTCAGAATAATGTTCACCTATAAAATAAGTAAAATTATTATGCCATTAATATTTATTCTAAAAAATAAAAAAAATCTATAACGTTGTCTCTTAATTGGATTTACCTGAAATCTAATAAAAATATATATTTTTTGGCATGTCTTAAAGCATTCAATATCAGTAATACCTTTATAATATATATAATTTTATAATATATACATTATGCTAAATTTTTTAAGGTGTTTCTTGAATTTTCATTTTTAGTTATCTTAAAGTGACTTTGTATTACATATTTTCATATTTTTTTAGATTTTTAGGTGTAATGATCGAGGTCGATCTGTTACTAATAGATATTTTTGTCTTGGGTCTTTCGTTCAGATTATTATTTACCTAGGTTTAAATTATTTTTATAATAATATTCATTATTTTTATTTATTTTAGTTTAAAAGTTTTTGGTATGAGAGAATTTTGTTTTATTTATGTTATATTAGGAACAAAATTTATTTAAAATAATAAGGTATGTGCACCTTTAACCTTGTAAAAATTTAGATAATACAATTCAAAGTTAATAACAAGTTTGTAATCACTAATTGGAATGCTTGTTTATTAATATAAATTTATTTACAGCCTCACATGATATATATAATATAAAAATATATATAAAAAAATGCTTAAAGCTTATTTATAAAAATACTTATAGGATATTTATGACATTTTGAGAGAAGGGAGAAAAAAGAAAATATAAATTGAGTGTGAAAAATCTAAGAAGCACGAACACAGACACGGACACGAGGATACGACATTGCAAGATATAGAGACATAGCAAATCTCAAAAAACTAGAATATGGATACGACTAGGATACGACATGAAAAAAAAATAAATAAATATATTATCCGTAAACAAAAATTTAGATAAATAAAAAAAATGCTTAAATATTATTTTTACAAACAACCAAATACAAACATAAGAAATATTAAAATAAAAGATTAGTATTTTCTTATGAATCAAATAAAATAGCTTCCAGTTCAGGTTCATTAAAAGAAAGATCTGCAATCTCAAGAATTCTAGCATTTTCAATATCTATTGATTCAAAACTATTATCTTCAATTTATTACATTTTAGATTCGTCTTCATTATAGTTTGGAGATCTCATTGACAGAAGTCGGAGATTATTATGGACATAAACTAAGTCTTCAGTTCTTTGTGGTGTTAACTTATTTCTCTTTATGGAGTGAATAAAATTATAAGTGCTCCAATTTCTTTCACAACATGAGGATGAACAAGGTTGTCCTAATAATTTTAATGCAATAGATTGAAGCATCGGTGTCAGTTCCATGAACAATCTACTATTTAATAAGACTCATGTACCACCTGTCATTGATGGAATCACTACAAAAAAAATCTTTCAAAAATGCCAAAAATATAGCATATTCGTCATTTGCTCTTCTCCTTTCATCTTTATTAGAAAAATATCTCTCAGAATATTTTTTTTTCTCTTACTATTTCTAAATTTTGATGCGGTGGAACACGATCACGAGACTCAGCAAGTCATTGTTGACTATAATACATGCAAGTTAAGTTATAACATTAATTATAAAATATTAAACAACAAAGAATATTATTTATATTAAAATTATCATAATCTACAATTTAAACTCTTAAGATTACCTTGGATTTAAGGAATGAGCAAGATAATGTCAAGGTGTGGGGCTTTTATTTCATTTTTTCACCAAGATTTCATTCACAATATAAAAAAACCTATAGGTTAAAATATATAGCAATTCATATAAGTTCAATTATTATTAAAACTTAAAAACTTTCAATCAAAATAATAAAAATTGAAAATTAAATTAAAAGTATACATTGAATTATCTGTGGGGCTTTTATGTTCTATCTTAAACATAACTTCTTTCACTTTTTCGATCATAGAATTCTACCACTTATAAATATTGTGAAGGCAAGGTTTGTCAGTGTCAGCTAATCGAAGCATCTCATAAATAGGAGTTGTAAAGTTGAGGATATAATCCACATTCATCCAAAAGTCTTAATTCAGAATTTTATCCTTTACTTCTTTCACTTTCACTAAATCATCATCTTTATACATTTTTCATTCTTCACTTATCACTAATTGCTCCAAGTCTTTTTTTATTGTTTTAAATCATTTAAGCATAACAATAGTAGAAGCAAAACATGTATCGGCCACTGAAAGTTACTTCAACTTACAATGATTATTAAACATCTATAATCTTATTGCATGATTCATAATAAAATTCTTGATAAAAAAAATATCACTTGAAACTTAAGTGATCCAACCATGCTGTTTCATCATATCATCATATCTTGAGTGTGTTAGTGCACAAATATTCTTCAAAGCAAGATTAAGAGTATGAACCACACACGATATCCAAAAGATATGCCAAAATTTTGCTTCCACAATGTATCCTGCTGCTTTGTAAGCTGCAGCATTATCAGTTATAACTTGAACTATCTTTTGTGGATCAATCTCTTGTATATTATTAATCAATAAATCAGCTATAAAATATTTGTCCTTAGTCTCTCCTTCACAGTTTATTGCTTCTAAAAATATTGGTCAACTTTCAGAGATTACCATGATATTAATAAGTGGTCTTCTTTGAGCATATGACCATCTATTACTATAAATGCTCATTCCTTTCTCATTTCAAGTTTTCTTGATTTGTTCTAATTGATTATTAATATTATTCTTCTCATTCTGCAATAATATTGTTCTTAATGCATTATAGCTTGGTGGTACATAACCTGGAAGTTGACTTGCACATTTAAATGCACGTGCATAATAAGGATTTCTAGCAAAGTGAAAAGACAACCCTCTAGAATAAAATATCCTAGCTATCTCACTGTTAATTACTTCACGTGCACTAATTTTGAATGCATTTTCAATTGATCCCATAGTCTCTTTTCTCCTTTTTAGATCAATTGGATTATCACTAGAAGAGAAATTCTAAAAAAAAGAATCTGTAATGCTTAATGTGGGTAAAGAAACTTGATTAGGATTAGATTGTTTCATTCTTTGTTTAGATTCCTCCATCATCTTTCGTATCTCAATCAAATTTTGATTCGTTACTTTAGTACACGATGCAATCTCAGCCTCTTTAATTTTTAACAAGTGAGTCTTGACTCTATAATATGATTTTATATATATATATATCTGTCTACAAAAATTACATTAAAAAGTAACATTTCCTCCCCCTTTTCCTTTATCCAATTTTGCATCTTTCGTGACATATATCCATAATGGAGCATTATCATCAACATCTTGAATATTTTGTTGATTACTTGAAGGCTCAGAATTACATCTCATTTTATTGTATAATTCTGCATTAAAAAAAATTATGCATTTTAAATAATCTATATTATTTCAAAATTAATGTAATCTAATTTTTTTCTCCATCGATACTATATTACAATTTTTATTATTTACATATTACATTAATTTATTTAAAATAAATTATATAACAAAAACTATTATACTTACATATTATATATTACTAAATATTACATACTGCAAAAAGTATTCATATTTATATATTGCATATTTTAATATTGTATATTTATTATTATTTTTAAAATCATGTATTTAAAATTAAAATAAATTATTTGTTTATTATATTTTGCATATATATTAAACAAACAATAATAATTAAAATATAAAAAAAATAGATTTAAACCCTCTAACCCTTGCCCCCTCTCGTTACTGCTTCTAGCCCCCCCTCCCTATAATAATTAAAATCATGCTTTGAACCCCTCCCCCCTTCTGTTACAGCTTCCAACACACCCCCCTCCCATTGCAGCTTCAAACACACCCCCCTTCCGTTGCAGCTTCAAACACACACCCCTCCCGTTATAGCTTCCAACACACCCTCCCCCCCTCGTTATAGCTTATAGAATTAGGTTACCTTAGGTACTGTCGGCGGTGTGCTCCTCAGCTTCCAACTTAAAGATTTTTTTTTGAGAATTCCTCTTCTAGTGTTAATCCAATTGATCTAAAAAGGAGAAAGGGGATTATGCGATCAATTGAAAATTCATTCAAAATTAGTGCAAGTGAAGTAGTTGACAGTGAGATATCTAGGATGTTTTATTCTGGAGGATTGTTTTTTCAATTTGCTAGAAATCCTTATTATGCACGTGCCTTTAAAAGTGTAAGTTAATTTTCATGTTATGTCTCACCAAGCTATAATGCATTAAGAATAACATTATTGTAGAATGAGAAGAATAATATTGATAATCTATTAGAACCAATCAAGAAGACTTGGAATGAGAAATGAGTGAGCATTTGTAGTGATGGATAGTCAGATGCTCAAAGAAGATCACTTATTAACATCATAATAGTCTCTGAAAGTTGACCAATATTTTTGAAAGCAATAAACTGTGAAGGAGAGACTAAAGACAATTATTTTATAGCTGATTTATTGATTAACACTATACAAGAGATTGATCCACAAAAGATAGTTCAATATATAACTGATAATACTGTAGCTTGCAAAGTAGCAGGATACATTGTGGAAGCAAAATTTTGGCATATCTTTTGGACCCCGTGTGTGGTTCATACTCTTAATCTTGCTTTGAAGAGTATTTGTGCACCAACACACTCAAGATATGATGATATGATGAAACAACGTGGTTGGATCGCTCAAGTTTCAAGCGATATTTTTTTTATCAAGAATTTCAGTATGAATCATGCAATGAGATTATTGATGTTTAATAATCATTGCAAGTTGAAGTTAATTTCAGTGGCCTATACACGTTTTGCTTCACCTATTGTTATGCTTAAACGATTTAACACAATAAAAAGAGACATGAAATAATTAGTGATAAGTGAAGAATGAGAAATGTATAAAGATGATGATTTAGTGAAAGTTAAATAAGTAAAGGATAAAATCCTAAATGAAGACTTTTGGATAAATGTGGATTATATCCTCAGCTTTACAACTCTCATTTATGAGATGCTTCGATTAGCTGACACTGAAAAATCTTGCCTTCACAATATTTATGAGTGGTGAGATTCTATGATCGAAAAAGTGAAGGAAACTATTTTTAAGAAAGAACATAAAAGCCCCATAGATAATTCAAAGCATATTTTTAATTTAATTTTCAATTTTTATTATTTTGATTGAAAGTTTTTAAGTTTTAATTATAATTGAACTTATATGAATTACTATGTATTTTAACCTATGAGTTTTTTTATATTGTGAATGAAATCTTGGTGGATAGATGGAATAAAAGCTACACACCTTGGTGTTTTCTTGCTCATTCCTTAAATCCAAGGTAATCTTAAGAGTTTAATTTGTAAATTATAATAATTTTAATATAATTGATATTCTATGATGTTTAATATTTTATAATTAATATTATAACTTGCGGGTATTATAGTCAATAATGGTTTGCTGAGTCTCATGATTGTGTTCCACCGCTTCGAGATTTAGAAATAGTAAGAGAAAGAAAAAATGTTATGAGATATATTTTTCTAATGAAGGTGAAAGGAGAAGAGCAAATGACGAGTATGCTATATTTTCGGCATTTTTGGAAGATTTTTTTAGTCGTGATTCCATCAATGACAGGTGATACATGAGTCTTATTAAATAGTGGATTGTTCATGGAACTGCTTCACCGATGCTTCAATTTATTGCATTAAAATTGTCAGAACAACTTTATTCATCCTCATGTTGTGAAAAAAATTGGAGCACTTATAATTTTATTTACTCCATGAAGAGATTTTTAATTTATTACATTAAAAACCTAAGAAGATTTTTTTAGTCATGTCCGTGCTTCTTAGCCTAAGGCCATGTGGGTCACATGTTGGATGAATTATCATAATTCAAGATTGATACATAGTTGTTAGTGTATTTTTAACCCTTGATTGACCCCGATGTGTCTAATATATTTAGCACATGCGATAAGTGTAAGAAGGTTTGGCACTTGGCTATATTGATATATTTTTTTGGGATGTTTTGCATGAATTATAATCTTACTCAGGTTTTGGCATGTAGACTAATTGATTAGGACGAAATATTTTTTTTCGACTTTGATATAATTGTGAGAAAGATTTGTTGTATCAATAATTGTATTGATAAATCATATTGTATTGAGGATGTTAAATAATTGTGTTGCTTTACTATGAAGGTAAAGGTATATGAAGTTTCCAAAAGCAAAAGATAGTCTAGGCAGTAGTTTCCATACTGTTGGCATGATGGCTGGATGGTGATGTAGGTGCAACTATGGTACAAAGCAGTTCTCTTGTGATTTTAAGTGTGAGGTTATTTTTATTTGGATGCTTGATATGAAGCCGTGATGATTTGTCTTGTTTTATGTCCATTTAGCATTATTTGAAATTTTCTTTTATTGTGTGACATTTATAAAAGAAAAAAAGATGATTGAGACTTGGCTATATCGATGTGCTCTTCGGGGATATTTCACATGTACGATGATGTTACTCAGGTATTAGCATGTAGACTTACTAATTAGAATGAAATGAGTATTTATGTGACTTAGATACAATTGTGAGAAAGGATTGTTGAAGTACTACCTATAACATATATTGACAAATCAATTGTATTGAAGATGTTAGATGATTAAATTTATACATTTTTTACATCTATACATTGAGAGAGTAATATATTATTTTCAAAATTCAGATTCTTAAATTAAAGATAGATATTTATTTCTTGTGGGCTACTTTCGTGAGAATTTAATTTGTGTCCCAATGTTACATGAGTCACTATCACTTGTTTGAAGAGCCACCACAAGTCTAGGTCAATACATGGATAATGATTAATGCATAACTATTAATACATCTATGATAATTGATTGACCTTGATGTGTCTAAAATGTTTGGTTTTTTTGATATGTGCTAAAAAAATTGAGACTTGGTTATATTGATATACTCTTCGGGATATTTTATATGTACAATGATATTACTCAGGTATTAGCATGTAGATTGACTAATTAGAATGAGATGAGCCTTTATGTGACTTGGATACAATTATGAGAAAGGATTGCTAAGGTGCTACTTGTATCATATGTTGATAAATTGAATTTTATTGAAAATGTTAAATGATTAAATTTGTAACATTCTTTACATGTATGTGTTAAGAGAAGAATATCTTGTTTTGAAAACTTAGGTTCTTAGTGAGAAATCATTTCTACTTCTTTCAAAGATTTATCAAAGAGTGATGTAGACATCTATAATTATATGTGAATTAGGTAGAGTACTACAGTAGCCTTATCATGTATTATCATTGAGAGAGCTACAAGGGTACTCCGAGAGGGAAGAAGCTAGTGATAACATGTTTTTTTTATGGGTGGTATTGAATATTGTATCATGAGTTACCTAAAACATTTTTGAGGCTCATAGGGTGTACAACAAAATAATGGCTCCACTTAGATCGATGCCTCCAAGGGCACATCTATTGTTTTTGATATGCTTGCTTAGGGGTACTCTATACTTTTCTCACAAGATGTTATTTGTTACAAGCGATGTACTTTTATGTCTATTGTTTTTTCCAAGGAAGCACGGACACGGCTCCCTACAGCCGTGTCCACGTGTCCAACACCTGGACACGGTACAGACACGACATGAATATGTGTTCGATACGCCACGTGACATATCATTGTTCAATCCGTATCTGATATGCCACGTGGCGTATCAGACGGTTGCGTTGGCTGCCATATCCATGTCGAGAGTGACCGATGTCCGACGACGTCCAGTGGCCAACGTCGCCGCATGGGCGACGTTGGCCACTCGACACAGAGGGTGGGCATGATTTGAGAGGGGAGGCAGGGGGCTGGCGCGATTTGAGGGGGGAGGCAGGGGGCGGGCTCTATCTGTGGGGATGTAGGGCTGGCAT
The DNA here is from genome assembly GCA_029783825.1 of Sapria himalayana. Classification (NCBI taxonomy): domain Eukaryota; kingdom Viridiplantae; phylum Streptophyta; class Magnoliopsida; order Malpighiales; family Rafflesiaceae; genus Sapria; species Sapria himalayana. The sequence continues at coordinate 38,003 of JAREIK010001701.1, forward strand.
AAATAAAATAAAATATTTTTATAAAATAAAATAATTATAAATATTATCTTATAAAATAAAATAAAATAAAATATTTTTATTTTATAATATAAAAAACATATACTTATTTTATAAAATAAAATATTTTTTTTAAATTTAATTTAATTTAATTTATTTTATAAAATACTTAATATTTATAAAGAAAATAATTTTTATTTTTAATTTTATTTTTTTTATCATGCCGTATCCTAGTTGTATCAGTATTCTTATTTTTTAGAATTTATTGTGTCCTCGTATTTTGTCGTGTCGTATTCCTGTGTCCATGTCCGTGTCCATGCTTCTTAGGATTTTTCTTTTCACCAATTTACTTTAGATTGTTGGATCATAGATGCAAGAGCCAATATACATGTCATAGGTAATTGTATTATTTTTACATTTTTTATTGAGTCTAGAATTTTTGATATTATCGTGTCCAATCACATAATTACACGTGTCAGAGGGCATGATTATATTATTGTTGAGTCATTTGTTTTGACATGTGTTATTTTTGTACCAGAGATTCATCATAATTTATTTTTTGTTAATTATTTTATTTAGCAATAAAGTTATAATATTATTATTTTTTCTTGTATTTTTATTTAGGATTGATAGACTTGATGAATGCTTTTCTTGGGGATTGAGTGAGATGAATTATACATATTTATTTTCCATTTACCAGAGCTTTTCAAGGTACTTGATTACTATTTATTTTTTGATGATACACTCTCGATTGGAATATTTATCTTTGGATAAACTGAATATTTTGAAGCAGTGCATCAATGAGATGATTTCTATTGATTAAGAGATGTGTTAGTTAAAAAATATATATAATGATTTTCTATATGATAAGTTAGAAAGGTATTAAATGAGATTAATTCTATTTGATTCACTTATATATTTGAGGATCATGTAGGATGATTATAAATAATGATTTGTAATATTTTGTTATTTTTGTTGTTGATTATACTTGATATGCATAGTTTTTATTTTTTAAGAAAATATCTCAATTATACATTTGAGAATCTTGTAGGATGATCACACATGATGATAAGAAATATTTTATTATTTTTATTGATGATTATACTCGAAATACATAATTTTTTTAAGCAAATATCTTTAATTTTGTTAATATTTATAAATTTTTATGAATAAATAAACACGTAGTTTTATTATAATATTAAAATATTAAAAAGTAATATTTTAGAATATATTTTTTATTAGATTTTTTTATTTTTTGAGAAACACAATTTGATTTAATTAATATCCTTCGATAATACTCTTGTGCATGATGAGATAATTGAGAGAAAGAATTGATACTCCGATTATATATGAGTGTTCATAATTTTTTTTGAGAAGAAATATTATTAACAACTAATTTTCTAATCTATCAGGTATTTTTGTCTATTTTCTCATGAAATATTCTAAAATATTGTCACTTATCAATATATTAGATTTTGAGAAGTATTAATCTATTAGAATACACTTATTATTTTTCTTATTTATTTGAGAAACAAAAATTGATTCATTTGATATTTTGTGCTGTTATTCAATAGATATCTTGTACTTTTACTCATACACAACACAAGATTATTTCTAATTCTAAATATTTTTGAAAATAAATAATGTTAATTATTAATTTATTAGAAATTATATTATATTTTCTCATTTCATATCAATTTTATTTATATGAGATATTTTTTTTTAATTATGTTTTACGTAAGATTTTTGATTGTATTTATTTTATTTAGATTCTTTTTGATGATAGATAGGAAATAACTGCTCATGCAATAAGTGTATTTATATTGAGCACTCTGGTATTTAGAAATAATATATATATTACTTACTAGAGATTAAAAGAATCATTATGAGTATTGATGTGATGTTTTTTTGAGGATTAATTCTTTTTTAAAGAATTTATCAAAAAAAAAAAATACAACTTTAGACGTTGTAGTGGTAAGTTCATTATCATGTCTCATTGTTGCTCCTCACTAAGGAGTAATCAATGACCGTGCTAATAATATGATATGGCTAGCACGACTAGTTTTGAGGAGAATAGTGAAATATTTTCTTAAAGCTTTGTATTAGGAATAAAAGTTTAGTATGAATGTTTCATTATATGCAAGATATATAGGTGTCAAAAGAGTTGTGCATGGTTTGCCTGGCCTGAATTTTGGTGGCCCAATCAGGCCACCATGTTATATTGGATACAACATGAAATGTGTGCCCGAGCCATGTCTTGCAAACATGTGAACATTGGAGGCTGGTTCAACATGGCCCGACATGGTTCGATGGTCCAGGTTGCTCCATCGAGCATGTTGGTTCGTGTCGGGACTAGCTGGTTGTGGCACGATACAACCACTAGCCAGAGTCTAAATTCCAGATATGCTAATGGCCATGCCAGTGTAGTGCAATGCCAATCCCATGGCTCATTGGCCATTGGCACTGCCTAGTAGCAATGGGCATAGCAGAGCTGTGGCCACTACACTACCACACTAGCACTGTACTGTAGTATGTGCCATTGGGCAGGGAAATGAGCACTATGTCACACAACCACTCAGACTTAGAGGTGTTAAACAAGTTGTGTCATACTGGCATGACTCATTTATGTGTGGCTTACCCATGCTATTATGCCGTTCTAGGCACAACACGGCTACCAAAACAACAAGCCCGACATGACCCATAAGGCTCGTAGCAATGCCAAATCGTATTGATTTCGGTTAGGCCTTAAAGCCCCAAGTGGGAACAATTGCTCAAATAGTTGAACATGGCTTAAATGGCCTATTTTTTTTAAAAAAAATTCCCAGCCTCGTCGGGCGGGTTACCCGACATGGCTTGTCCTTTGATCCATGACCCACCCATGTTCAGTCATGGGTCATTGTGTTGGTGGACCATGCCACATGATAGGTCACATGGGTCGTGTCTAGCCCTACAATAGGCAATGCTCGCTCTAGCCCAACTTGACATGAGTTATATCTTGGGCCAGCATGATCTAATTCCTAGCACAGTTTTGGATCATATCTTGTCGGGCTTGGCATGGCCAATTTGTCTCATGCCTCTTGTTGTGCCCTGACTACTCGATTCACTCGACACTTTTACTCGGACTAACTCTGTGACAATCGACACTATGGAGTGCAATGCACTACGCATCCGGAAAATCAACATGCATTGTATGATATTTATTTGATGACTAATTTATGTGATTAGTTTGTATCTTTAGTATGATTTGAATTATTATGTTTGATTTTGAAGTTAGTGTTAACAGTAATCTCAACATCATAGATTTCGTTTGAGTTGCCATTCACCAATAATTATTTAACTTTATCATGAATATTAATCTTTGAATCTTTTTCGTCCTTTAAACATAAAAGTGCTTTCATGAAATTTAGTTGTAGTCAAAATCTTTCATATGAAATGAAATTTATAACCATAAAAAAAGTAAACTTTGATAATCTAAGAGATCAGTAGATTTTTGTCATCTTAGATAACATGAAATATTTGGACTCATGATTTTTATTAATTATATATATATATATATATATATATTATTATATAATAGGAAGAAACAGTAATCAGTATGTAAGTATCAAGATAATTTTTTTTTCCAGTAATCATCTCATTATTTACTTATAGGTAATTGAATGAAAAAATTATTATTTATGAATATGTTATCAAGGTCTGTACTTGGAGTGACTATAACTATTATATCTAGTATTATAATATGTAAGCATATTATTTAATTTTTTGTGAATTCAATCATCTAGTTCTTATGCTTGGTTTATACATTCAGATATATATTTTAATATAATTTTTATCTCTTTTATTTTAACCTTAAGATCTATATATGTAATCAAACAATAAATAGTTAGAATTGAAATTCAGTAATTTAAATATTTAATTTTTATCTCAATAGCTATTACACTAAATTCATGGTGTCTTATATATTTGTTAAATATATTATTAATATTGTATATATACCAAAGTACAATACAAATGGTGGAAGTATTTTTATACGAATACATGTTTGGTATTTCAGAAAACAATTTAGAAATTTTAAAAATGAAGTTGAAATTTTTTTGTTTGAATCATTAATAATAAATTTGTGATTTTTACTATTAACGTAATTAAATATCACGTGTTAGTAGACAACATATGATTTTTAATATAAAATAGATATAATTTTAATGTCTAATATCTGTTTATAATTTTTTTTGCCCTGTTGACAAACATATAGTATGAAAATCATTTATTTGTTAGGTGTCACAAGGCATTTTAGTAATTTTTTTAGGTTTCGAATACGAAAAAAGTAAATTTTTTTTTTGTACTATTAAGTTATTATGTTACATATATACTTAATGTGAATTATGTCAATTTAAGGCTCGTTTCTAGTTCTATCAAATATATTAATTGTGATACTATTATTTGAAATATTATCAAATATAATATTAAAATTTTATTTTATATATTATTTTTCTTAAAGATTATTATTAGATACTCATATGTGGCTGGATTATCATAAGGATAAAAGATCTCAGAAAATTCTAAAATTTTTTTATTTAGTTTTCTTTTAGAATTGACTTTGTGGTTAATAATACATGCGAATGAAGTATCATTCTGACTAGTGTAGATGTTGAATTTGTTAGAAATCACTCTATTATATTTAATAAGTTTGTTAATTATAAATTATTTTTTTAATTAAATTATTTTATTATGTCATAATTTATTGGTGGACCTAGAAATTCTATGATAATCAGTATGAAAGTATAGCATAACATAAATTATTTTAGAATTATTCAAAAATTTAATTGAAAAATTCATGATAATAATTAATTCTACTATGATTTCTCTTTCAAATTTATTATAATAAATAAAAGTAATCGATGAACTTGAAATTGATTCAACTTCAAAGAATATTGTTATGGTAGTTTGTATGTAATCAAATGCTTTGTGTTTTATGGTGTATTAATTAATATGTCTCTTAAGGTGACTCATGCTACTAATATTGTTACATGTATATATTTTTTTATCATATGTATACTGTGCCGAATCTTTTTTGACATTTTTAGTATTTTATTAATCAATGAAATTGAAGTTTGTTTATTTATAGGTTTTTAAAGTAATGAGTGGATACCATTTTTAATGTAAATGAGTGAATACTATGAGAAAATTTGGTTTTGGCTTTGGTCTTTTTAGTTAAGTTATTGTTTTTATTTATATATAATTTTGATTCATTTTTATTATATTAATTGTTTGATATATTTTAATACATGAGATTTAATTGAAAGTAAAAAGAATGAGAGAAGTGCTATTTAATTTTTATTTTTTTAATTTATTTATTAATCTAAAATGTAAAATTATTAAATAAAATAAATTAATTACAATACAATTATAATTTTATGTGTGCAATAGAAATTATGGATACTCCACCTTGTATTCTTGCATCTTAAAAATACAGCTCATTACCAAGCTAAGATAAGTACATCCACAAAATAATTTTTTTTTAAAATAAGTGGCTGCAAACAAAACATAATGTCAATATAGTAGAGAGAAGAGGAGAGGAAATGAGATTACGAGTTAATTATAAAAAACAAAATATATTAATATGCTATTGATGGAATATTTTTTAAAATATATTTTTTTATTTTCTTAATATTTTATAGGGTAGAAGTTGACAGATATTGATTTTTGCAAAAGAGCAGTCAAATACAATTTGATGGCTAAAATTGACAGATATTCCTAATATCATATTTTCTAAAGATTCATATCATACACTTATATATGACTTGATTATAATGAGGATGTAAAATCACATGAACTTTTAAAATTGTTGTATTATATTTCGATTTTAATCTACATAGTCGATGATCAGACATGAGCATGATGTATCGTCATCTCTAGTTCAGATATTTTAGTATATTAGAATTTTATGCACCAATTTAAAATGGATATTAAAGTTTACAAAAGTTATTATTTTTAATTTATATATGTAATGAGAGCGCTCAACTCATGCGTGTTCTAATTAGTGTATTCCTCTATATAAGAATAATTGATTATTATTTTATTTAAGTTAAAAGAATTTGAATGTGATTGTAACAAATATTTATTATCTTTTTTATTTATTTTATTTATTTACTATTTTTTCTTCACCTAGATGGGAGCACCTAGCATGTGGCCCGCCGCGCTGCTGGTCATGTGTGTGGCTTTATTTTGTGCTTTCATCAAAAAAAAAAAAATAAATTATTTTTTCTCATCTCTTCGGCACTGGGGATCCCAGGAAATTGTAACCTCATTCCTTGTGAAAAATTTATTATTAGCCGCATATATGAATTCAATGTGAAGATTGGCCGTGATGAAATTGTGGATTAGCCTTGGGCTCAATTGGTGCCTACAAAATGTATGCAAATAAAAAGAGATGTAAATAGGATGTGATGATTTTACTGGCTTTTCAATGGAGAATAATAATAATGAAATTAAAAAAAATATGCTCCTTGGCTGACTTGGAATGGTGGCAAAATAATTGAAAAATATTTTTCCCTAGCCAACATAGAGATAATAATAATAAAAAACAGAGACGACAGAAAAATATCTTCAGTTTCATCTAAGCAGAATTAGAGAGAATAGTCACTGCTAGAAAAACAAGTGAATAGAAACAGGAACCCCCCCCCTTTTTCTGAATCAGAGGTAGCCATTTTTAGGATCCATTATTGTAGCATAGATATGGTCATAAGATTCAGATAGTGAAGTAGCACCAACTCAAGCTCAGGTGCTACTCCACTGGAACAAACCTCAGAACAAAGTGTTGGTACTGCACCAACTCAAGCTCAAGTGTGCACTTGTTGCTGCCATAAAAGATTAAAAAAGGCACTTAACTTGCAGAAATTGATGCTGGTTCCATCTACATGTTCTCTGCCAATGGGGTTGCAGTTCCAGTGAATGAAGCTTCTCCCACAATATAATCACGCGCACATTCCACAACAACATGGATATAGAATGGGGAACAGACTGAAATAGTTGTTCCTGACCACAACCTAACATGGTTTTGTTTTGTTTTGTTTTTCCAGAGCGAGTGATAACACTAAATTTATGTAAAAAAGGTGGCAGCATGTGAAAGGTTAGAATCTGAATCAGATCCCTCCATGACGGAGCTGTCCCAACCATCACTAGAATCTTCATCTTTTTTGAACTTTGATAGAGGGACCCAAAGTTTTGTTATGGAGACAGTAAGAGGCACTTTGCCGAAGTATTCATCTAACAGCAGCTTGATAGCACTGGCTCTGCTAAATGGATCATAACAAACAAGCTTGGGCTTCCTAAATCTGCAAGTCTTGCCCATGCAGTATGTGCTTCTGGTGTTGGGTTCCTAAAACAGTTTAAATTTTACCAATTTGATCAATATTAGTGGTGTCAACCGGGCCGGGCCGGGCCAGCACGAGGTGCGACATGATTCGGCCGTGCCTGGCCCGGCATGACACGGTAATTTTCCGTGCCTTGCCTGTCTACCGCACGAACTGTGCCGAGGCCAACCGGGCCTCATGCCTGGCCCGGCATGAGCCGAGAAACTGCCCTAGTGGCAGAAGCTGAGCTCGATGGTTCTGAAAATTGCCAGGGCTCGGGTCAAATTCCACCCACTCCCCCCCCAATCCCCATTAAATTCCATAATGGTTCAAATTTAAAGAAAAAAAAATTAAAATTTTTGAATTTTAGCCGTTGGATTTTGCCTCCAATTGCTATGGAGCAAAATTCGACGGGCCACATGATTCTGCCCCAAAAAAATGAATAAAAAAAAATTAATTTTATTCTAATTTTTATGTTTTTCAAAATCATAAATTCTCATTCTCTAAAATCTCTTTCCTAAAATTCATTCTCTCGGGATTTTGGCTCGGCTTTTCAGGGTTCGTAATGGGCTCGACTTCGTAAGTTGGAATTTTGTTGCACATACTTTATCTTTACAATGTTTTATGTATTTTTTTGTTTTTTTTAATTAGTTAACTAAAACTTTTAAATCTTAACATAATATATAAAAATAATTAGTTTTTTACTTTCTTTCTCTTCTTCTCAACTATTTAATCTATCATCTTGTCTAAAAAAAATCAAAATAATAATAAATAATAATGAAATTTATTTAAATTTAGAAAATAAAAATTTTACATAAAGGTTCGAGATTGCTGAAATTTTTGTTTCTCCGGCTTTCTTAACCTAAACATCTAAAAAATAAAAAATTAGTACTTACTGTAATTTGGACTCATTTTAATATAATAAAATAAAAAAAATATTAAGGGCGAGGAAGAAGAAACGGTACTGTGCAAATATTGTAAGAAAATTTACTTATAAGAGTGTATTTGAGACTGGACATCTTAAGAGATATGCCGAAATATGTACCAAAAAATATGGTGCATTAGATCTTAGACAAATCCAATTGAGCAGTGTATTTTTTAAAGTTGGATTCAGTTCATTCTCAAAGTTTACTTCCTTCATATACTGCAACGAGTTGGGTAGGGAAAACATGACTAAACTTATTTTCTTGATGGGTATTTCGATCAGATTTATAGAAGATTCAAGGGTAGTGAGCATCATGCAGACATATTTTCAGCCTATTTATCGTAGGATTCTTAAGTCCACATCTAGAAACGACATATTAAAATTTTATAAGTTAGAAAAATAAATAATAATTAATGAATTTATGATATATATAGTGGAGTGGTGTCTATAACGTTTGATGTCTGGACTAGTCATTATGATTCATCTTATGCATGTCTTACTGCCACCAACTATGTAGATTTTAAATGAATTATGAATAAAAACAATTTAGGATTATCTGAGATTCTCCATCCTCATGATGACTCAGTCATTTTTGAGTGTATGATGAATATTTTTAGAGAATATAAAATTTAAAATAAAATTTTTAGTATCACATTCAATAACGTATCTAATAATAGAGTAGCGATTAACATATTTATTAGAAATATTAGAGATGTATTATTAAGAGAGATTTTTCATGTCAGATACATGTGTCACGTAATTAATTTGATTGTACAAGCTGGGATGACAGTGTGTTCCCCCTCTTTAGATAACATACGTAATTCACTAAAATATATTCGCATGCCTCGTAGATAACATGAGTTCGGTAGTCTTTATTTGTCTGCGAATTTTAATAAAAAGAAATTTCAATCTGATGTGAGACATCATTGGAATTACACGTACACGATGTTGGAGTCATGTGTTGGATACGAACACGTGATATCTGACTTCGTCAATAGTAAAGGTGACGAATTTATTATTGATGATACTGACCGGGCTATATGAATTTTATTTATGAAATTTCTGTAGATTTTTTATGACACGACGAATATGTATTTGTCAGTTTATACTCTCACAATTTGTATTGTATTTAGATGCATATGTAATATTAGTAGCATATTTAGAAAGTATCGAGTTGATACGATACTTAGCTATATGATTGTAGAGATGAAAACCAAGTACTTAAAGTACTGGTCCACCATTTTATCTCTTTATTGTCTCGCTGCATGTATGGACCCTAGGAATAAGGTGGAAGAGATAGATAATATTATGACTTATATTTTATTGTGTATGAACCTGGAAGACACACCTGAATGGTTCATTCATGAGAAGTTGATTGATCTTTTCACATACTGTGATATCAGGTATGGTGCTGGTCTGTGTTGCACGAATACGCCTAAGTGCTGCCGTGTCCACGTGTCCGACACGTGGATACGGCGACACGGGTCGGACAAGCGTCGGACACGTGTCCGATAGGCCATGGATGGGTTTTGGAATCTGCATCGGGAGGGGGAGAGTTCAAAAATCGAAAATCAAAATTCGAAATTCGAAATTCGAAAATCGGGTGGGGGGTTGGGTTCTGGAGGGGGGGCGGGAGGGGGTTTTGGGAGGGGGGTTTTGGAGGGGGGGAAAATGTTCGGAAAAGGGGGAAGGCTCGGGAGGGGGAGGGGAGGGTGTTAGAGGGTTTAAATTTTTTTTACATTATTTTAAAATACATAATTTTAAATTATTTTAAAATACCTAATATTTATAATTAATAATTTTTTTTTTAATTTTATTTTTTTTATCATGACGTATCCTAACCGTATCCGTATCCTAGTTTTTTAGAATTTGCCGTGTCCCCGTATCTTGCCGTGTCGTATCCCCGTATCCGTATCCGTGTCCGTGCAACATAAGTGCTGGTAGTAGTGAGATTGTGAGTACGGACATGAATATCATATTTGGAGATTATGATTTTTTCATTTAGTTAGTGAGGTGGAACGACGAGTTGTACCGTCGAATAAGATCGTGATTTCTTGGTACTTAGATATTGATTACTGCTTAATCCTATCATTTTTTGATACTAATTATCTTGATATATTATAGTGGTGGAAATCATATGAGTCTATTTTTTCCGTGCTATCTAAGATGGTATAGGATCTATTGATTTTTCCGGCATCGAGCGTAATATTGGAGTCTATTTTTTTCTATTGCAGTGATTGAGATTTCGGATAGGAGATTGATATCATGTTTAGATATTATTGAGACTTTAACATGCATGAAGGATTGGAGGATTCGAGATTTATCATCTAGGATCGTGCTAGGACTGGAACTGAGTTAAAGTGGATGAGTTGATTGTTGATGATGATTCATATGATAGTGATTTTGATATTGAGGTTGAAGATGATAATGATACACCGATGAATGATTGATGAGGTTGCCACTTGATGCATGATGGTTGACGATTGTGGGATTGTGACACACTGACAGTGACACTTATGTTACAGTTATGCTTATACTTATGAATTATGTTTGATTCTGATTTTTAATTTTGATATTTTGTATTCATTTTTATTTATATTGTATTTGCTTAGGTTTGAGCGTTTGACTTTGTGAATTTGTCATTTTTGTTAAAGAAATTTCGTGTTTATTTTATTTTTGTGTTTAAGAATTTTATTAAAAATTCTAAAATTTAATTCCAATAAATTATAATCTATTAATCTAATTAATACATAATTAAAACAAATAACATAAAAAAATAAATTTTATAACTATTCAAATATTTATAATTTACACTTTAAATATTTTTAAACATTATTTAATTTATATTATATAATTACATAAATATTATAAACAAAAAATATTTTTTTTTTATTTTTTTAAACTAGCTCGTACAGGCTTGACCCGACACGGTAAAAAACTGGCTATGCTGGTGGGCTGTGCCATGCCTGGCCTGAAGAAACCATGCCGGGCCAGGCACGGCATGATACAGTAACCGTGCCGTGCCTGGCCAGACACGGTAGCATGGTTGGGTAACCTAAAATCGTGCCGGCCTGTTTGACACATCTAATCGATATTAGATGTTCTTGGAAAGAAAGGGTTGAGTGTTAGTAGTTCAACAAAAAATGCAGCCATGGGGCCAAAGATCAATCTTGAGCTCGCATACTAAAATTTGAAACCCACAATTGCCTAAGAAACAAAATGATAGAACCTTGCGACTTCCTTAGCTTTAATATCAACTGCAAGGAAATAAATAAGACTTCAACCAAACTTTGATACTAAATATTAGGGAAGAGAATCAGATCTACATGCTTTGCCATTTGATTCCAATACCAATTTTTTTTTGTGGACATTCTTGCATATCAGGTATTATGTCGTGTTTTATATCGAATATATTTTGATATCAAATCTAGGGACTTGAGTGTTCGAGAAATATTAATTCAGGATTTTGAAAAGGAGGTATAAAATTCTCATAAAAAAAATAACATACGCTAATAAGAATCAAATAGGAAAAAGAGATAACACACAATTGTAAGAGAAAAAATTATTGCGATAATTTGAAATTGTTACAATATAATGTACTGTTCCATGTTGTTTACTTTCTATTGTATTTATAAAATGATTAAATAGAAATAAAAAATTTCTTTATACTTAAGACTTAAATTACAATAACAAATCATATGTAGTGATTTTGTTCATGTCCATGACACAAAATAACATGGTTATAACTTGAATTCTTAAGTTCATCAGTCATAACAACATAAGATATATTGTGACTACAATGATGTCGTGATACCATTGTACAATGTAATTTCTTTTATGTCGTGACACTACAAAATAGAGTTATGATATCAAGATATGTTATAATTTCAGTTGAGTTGCGACTTAATAATTCAGGTTGTAACTATAAAATTCATGTTATAGTTTCAATTGAGTTGCATCTTCAAAATACATGTCACAACATAAAAACAAATTTTATAATTTCATTTGAGTCGCTGCTTCACAATACAAATTGCGACTCCAAATCATAAGTTACAATTTCGTTCAAGTTACAACATCAAAGAATATGGTCGTAATTTTATTTGGATTATGACTACAAATCATGTCACAACACCGAATACATAGTATGCCAGAGTTCCAGTTAAAACCACAAAAAAAATAAGTAGCCAATTTGTTCATAGTTTTTGTTATGATTTTAAATTCTTGTTGCAGCTTAAGAATTATGAGTTAATCTTAACACGTGTTCTTTAGAATCAAAGAGAAGTTATTGGCTCAGAATCAGCGGGTGCCAATACGTGAAGTTAACACACAGCTTGTTTCTTTCCTACACTCATCTACCTCATGAAAATCTAACCCTTTAGGGCATCATCATTCTTGGGTCACTTGCTTAGCCAGTAGCAAAGCAGGATGTATTTGCTTTGCTCATTTCCTTTTCAATTTCTTCTAGATTTCTATAAGATTGGGATGGGCATTGTACCTCTGAAACATCCTCCTTTCCTAAAACATTGTGTTCTTAGATTGAGTTCTCATGTTCATAAACTGAAAGTTATCAATGGATGTAGCTGATCCACTTTCCATCAGTTCCCTTGCCTGGCCATAATCTGCAATCTTAAGGATGCCACCTCCAAAAATCAACAAATTGCTGCTAGGCCTGAGATCTTGTTGAACAATCATGCTTCTTTGACATGCATTAATGCTGCACAAATATTGTATCATCCTTTTCTTAACCTTGCCTGTCAAAATGCTAGATTTATCATTCCTCTTCGCCTTCACAATAACAAATGCCAATTTCATCCTCAAGAACTCCAAACCAGCTTTACGTCTTCATTATCTCTCCCGAAATATTCATGGAGGTCATTGGGTGAATTCTGAAGAAAATTGAGGATGTGTGTGTGTGTGTGTATGTGTTTATATATAAATATATATATCCTACACACACACACATATTTATGTATGTTTATAAAGAAATGTGTGTATGTGTATATATATAAACTTATACATATATAGAAATATATATATATGTTTATATTTAAACATATATTTCCTATATAATACACACACATATATAAACACACACACACACACACATATATAAATTCATTTAACATGTATATACTTATATACATACTTATACTGTTATACATATATTCATATATATAAACCTATACATATATAAAGAAATGTTAATATATATGTGTGTGTATAGGATATATAAGTTTATATATATAAATGTTTCAATATATGTATAGCCTTAGATAGATATATATATATATATATATATATATATATATTATATGTATATATTATATGTATATTTATATATCTTTTTATATATTATATATATATATATATATTTATAAATATAATATAATATATATATATATATATATATGTATCGACTTAGAGATATATATATATATATGTGTGTGTGTGTGTGTGTTAGATATATAAATATACACACCCAAACACACACACACACACGTATATACATACATATAAAAAAAATTTAAAAAAAATAAAAATCTCACAAAACAGCTTTTCAAAAATTGTAAGCAGTTTTGAAAATGACCAGCTGTTTTGAAAACCATTATTCATTTTCAAATAAACATGATTTTTTGAAAAATCACATTTTTTTTAAAATATAATTCAAAATCAGAAAAAAGTGATTTTCTAATTTTGAATAAACTTAAATAATCAATGTTTTGATGTAATATTTAATAAAATTTAATGATTTGGGGACCAAATCATTAATATTTTTGAATTTGGGTCTCAAAACATAATCATCCATAAAAAAATTAAAAAATAGAAGTAATAACTTTTTCAAATTTGAACAATTTCAATATGTTTTCTCAAGTTGATATGTATATATATTCATATGTAGAAATGTTTGTGTATATATGTGTGTGTGTGTGTGTATTTAGGATATATAAATTTATATATATAAATTTTTCTATTTATGTATAGTTTTAGATATATATATATATGTGAGTGTGTGTGTATGTGTGGGTATACTATATATGGATTTATATATAAATATATTTTTAAAAAATATATATTTATGTGTATATATCTATTTATGTATAGGTGGTTTATATATATATATATATATATATATATATATAAACTAAAAAAAAATAAAACCCCTCAAAACCACTTTTTGAATTCAAAAAGTTGTTTTGAAAATGACTAGTGGTATTGAAAACCACCATTCATTTTCAACCATGGTTTTTGAAAAACCATGATTTGTTTTTTCTACAACATCAGTTCAAATTTTGAAAAATAGTGATTTTATGATTTTGAGTAACCCAAAATGTAATAATTTTATGTCTTGGGATAGTGTTTAATAAAATTTATGATTTGGTGATCAAATCATCAATATTTTTGAATTTGCGCCTTAAAATACAATTAATCTTAAATAAAGTAAAAAAATAAAAGTAATAACTTTTTCAAATTTCAACAATCTCAAAACAAATTTTCAAGTTAATTGTACATATTTAAAACACCTATTTTGGAGGAAAGGAAAAATAATTTTTCAAGTTAAGCATAATATGATCACTGGTAGGAACATAGATAGTAGTTATATAATTATCCTGAATTTTATTAGATATTAAATGATGATTAATCTTGATCTGTTTTGTTTATAAATGAGTGTCGAGCTACATGACTATCATATTAAAGTGTTATCAGTATTTGGATTGATAAGTACTCTTTTAAAAAGTAATTCATCTATTAAAATTCACTAGTAATTAATATCATTGTTTTGTGTTATGCATCTACATTCCATATGATAGTAATTAATATCAAAGTAAGATAAGAGTGTCTCAAAGAAAAATATAAATTTTTTTTGATAGCTCTCTTTTCTATGATTTTAGGAGTCCAATTGGATTTTGAATAAATAATCAATTAAGTATGGAGTGGGAAAAGTAATCTTGAGAGATATAATACTTGAAGAATATAAAGTATTTGCTACTACTCTATCAACAAAAAGTTTTATATATTCTTTTCTAGCAAGGGTCATAATAAAATGATTTTATGTAAGCTCCTGAATGAAGGCAATAGTTTGTCTTTGTTGTTGAATAATTTGTCGTGTTTTGGTTTCCATTTGGAAATAATTATCAAAATCTATCTTTGGTATACAGGAACAATATTGCACATAACTGCATACTCAATTGATGCTAGTGTTAACTAATTTTGCTTAAACATCATTTATAAACCACACCGCCACAACACATGTTCTTTGTCACTACACTGCCATTACACATGTTTGAACACACCGCCATCACTTTGCCATGCATTGTTCACTTGATGCACATGCCCCACAGAGCATACACTTGCAAAAAAGCTCCAATTTCAATACACTATATTGTGCACATTTTACGGACTTAGTCGTGACTGGGTTCATGCTAGGGTTCGAGTTGGTGCTTGGGTTTGTGCCCTAGTTCAAGCCGTGACTGTGCCTAGGTTCGAGCTACATCCTAGTTTGAGCTTGAGCCACACCTTTGTGCGAGCCTCGAGCCATGCTCGTAAACATGCTTGAACCTTGCTTGGTCATGGGTTTTCTCAGACATGCATGGGCGGCTCGTGATACGTTTTGGTTGAAACATGGACAGCCTATCAGGCCTAATTTTTGGCTGGTTGGGCTACCTTGACTCATTTGACATTACTTGCTTCATGTAAATGTTGTTCATTCCTTCTACATTGTTGTGTGCGCCTTCTGCGACACGACATTGCCAAGGATTGGGTGAGTCCACAAATAAACCCTAATTTGACTGAGAGACTTATAAAGAATTTCTATAAGGAATAAAGAATGATCATTACTCACATTACATAATATTCAAAAGACTTATAAATACAAAATTAAATGAATTGAGAATTCCTAGTTCAAAGGTAAAATGCAATTTATCGATTGACTAATATTGGATAAGACATGTGTGGTAACTGCTTTGAGATATTTGAAAATGTAGGAGACATAAATGAGCAAAATGGTAAAATTTATGGTCAATATTGCACCTCATCCAATCAGTGTTGTGATTATGAGCAATATATTTTGCGACCTTTGTTTAATTTCTATCTGCGCTTATCCATATGTTTTCAGATATATGTATTCCAATATCCTTTGAGACCCTGTTGGAGACCATATGAATTTGATCAACACTGTGAAGAGGTATTTGCTTACTGCTATTTTAGCATTCCTTTTGTTCTTGATACTACCTTACTTTTGTGATTTAGTGTCACTGCATAGGAGTACCTATATTGTCATTGACTTTCATGTTCATAAGGTTAGAGTGAAACCTTCGAGTGCTCAAGTGGAGGTGGATTTTTCCATGGATGGCTTTGGCAATTGCTGTGAAAAATCAGCAAGAGGACCCAGAAACCAGGTTTGTACCTAAGCCACAAACAAATTTATGAAAGCAAAGGAGTCCACCGATGGATATGTTTCTAGTTATAAAGTGTCATCCTTTTTTTCTGAGGGTTCATAATTTTTTCAAACATTGATTATGTAATGTTGGATGGATAAAGATGGGTTACGATTGAATAACTGTGCAATTATGTTATCTAATTTGTCTGCTATAGTGAAACCTTCTGAGTGTCTGCTTATGATAAAAACTAAGCTTGTTTTCTGTTTTTTTTTATGGTAAATTTTCAACACAGCATTGATTAGTGCACAAAAATCAAGCGAAATTTTGTTGTAAATTAACTCAAAAAAAACTTTGTAGTGCTTTATTTTTTCTTGTAATGACACTGCATTCTAATCAGACTCTGTCAACTAAATGGCACCCCCCTCTTAAATCTGGCTATGCTGTTGGAGTCCTGATTGGCGATAAGGTATGCATTTCTTGCACTTTGTTGTTTTACTGAACATGCTCTAAATATTGAAGATGATATTTTGGAAAAATAAATATGGGTTGTGATGGTATTAGACTGTCTTATTATTTATATTATATGGCAGCCACTGTTTAATATTTTCAAGTATAAATCATCTGTTTAAGTTGCTTCAAAAATTTTACAAAAACATTTTTAAGAATCTGTCGGAGGTCATGCTTTCCTTCACTTGTGCTAGCAGTTTAGTTCAATTTGTATCATATGTTTTTTTTTTAAAAAAAAAGGAGAGGGAAATCAAGGCAAATTAATGGGAAGGGGGGTGAACGTGGATTCACAACTTTTAACATTTAGGACCCAAATGGTCTTCCAACCACTAGGCTGATCCTGTGATGGGTTACTTCCACCACACATTACTCTAAAATGTACTCCAGCTTATGAATTTTCAATTTTGGTTAAACATTGATTGCCATTCAAAATGAAATCATGCTGATCGTGCATCTAGTTTTCTGATTGTATTGGCATGGCTAGTTGGGACTTGAAATCTTAAATAATAACAAAATAACTCTAATATTGTAGATTTATTGTTCCTTTACACCAATGAAGATTTATTATTTAGATATTATGTGCCTATTGATTAAACATTAGTGTCACAATTAAAACAAATATCTTGTTTGTCTTATCTCCAAATTTTCTTTTATCATGGCATGATAAATGGTTGAAAGCATCTTGATGATTTTTCTTTGCTGACATTGAAAATTGTTGATTTTCACCCAATACTAATAAACATGGAACATGCATGTCATTTATTACTTATATGTGGGTTAATAGATGTAAATATGTAATATAATATATATTATAATAAATAGATAAAATATTAACTGATATGTAGAAAAATTAGGCAAATATAATAATTATAAAAAAATATAATGATAAAAATATTAGTGATATAGATTTTTATAGAATATATGTTGAATAATATACTAAAAAACATGATGTATAAATTATATATAATTTATCAGACTCTAATTGAAGTTGGATTTTATTAATCATTAATAATTTTTTATATACATTTAATAATTCATGAGAGAAGTTTGTTAAAATGATAACTGGTATGAATTCTCATTGAAATTTTAAAAATGTTCTAAATTAATAATTTTAATATAGAAGTATACTCAACTATCTTTTGTTATATGATTCTTAAGATAATTTCTCACCATACAATAATAAAGTTTTAAAAAAATAAAAAATATTTAATGTTCAAATAATTATTAAATAAAAAAATATTTAATGCTCAAATATTTCTGATTTCAAATATATGAACTAATTAAAATAATGTATTTCATATATATAATTGTTTATTATATTGATTCAAATTAGTCATTTAAAAAAAGAAAATAATAAAAATTTGTTAAATATTTTATTCCTTTGATTAACTTGTCATATATGATTTTCATAAATATTTTTTTATAATATGCTATTTTAAGTAATATATTTAGTATTGCTTTTAATAATTTTAAAAATAAAAATGTCAAATTATTTTGTTATAATAATTATAAGTTATTTGATATCCTGAAATTTTTTTTATTCATTTAATAAATTATAAAAGTAATAAACTTTATGTAAATTGGTATATTTATTAAAGAAAAATTCTATTATGATATTAAATGTTATTAGAATACTATTTACCTAATATTAAAATATTGTGCATAGTATTTAAATATTTAATTAGATTTTATCAATAGTAAGACTAGAGAAATTATAATAATTTTAAATAATTAGGAGTGATGATTTTTTCTTTTTGAAATTTTAAAGTTACCATGATATTACTAATATATATTTTTTAATATTTACTTATATATCTTGCATAACTATGAGTTATTTTGATTATATTCAACGTAAATCTTTTAATATATCGGTTAAAAAACATGAGATTATTCAGGTGTATAAAGGGAAAATAAATAGATGTAAATTAATGAGAATTAAAATAAAAATTATAAATAAAGATTTAACAACTAAAAGATTAAGGTTGAACATAATTGTTAACATAGTAAATAAAAGTGAAAGATCTATACCATCGATCCTATGTAGTTATAGTAAAATTTGATTAATGATGATGAGTAAATATCAAATTCTTAATTAATTATGGGTAGACATTTTTTTTTAAATATTAGATGACTATTCGATATTTTTTATTAACTAATTGCTTGTATGAATTTAATGATTAAGATTTATTGATATTTGATTTAATTTTTATATTTATTTTATATTTCTTTTTCAATATTTGGGAGAACCCGACATGTGCCTGCTCCAAATTATATATTTATATAATTATTGATATTTTCAATTTTCTTTTTTATTTATTTTATTTTTTTTATGCTTTGATGAGAGTAGAGGTGTCAAACGGGCCGGTCCAGCACGGCACGGCCCGTTTTTCACGTGCCCAGCCGTGCTACCGTGCCGTGCCGGGCACGGCACGGTTTTTTAAATTCGGGCACGGCACGGCCCGTGGGCACGACAAGGCCGTGCCGTGCCGTGCCGGCCCGCTCGGGCACGGGTGCACGGCAAGGCAGGGCAGGCGGGGCGGGTCGGGTCTGTTTGGACCCGACCCGCAGTCTTTTTACCGGGGGCGGGGCCCGGTTGGGTCACGAGTCACGACTCAGTGAGTCGTGACCGTGAGTCGTGACTCACGACGCAGGCACGCGGGCCGGCGTGCCATGCCAGGCACGGCCCGGCACGTGGTTTGTTCGCCCGGGCCCGGCACGGGCCCGGGCACATTTTTTTCTCGTGCCGGGCCGGCCCAGGCACGGCCGAACCGTGCCGTGCCTCGTGCTGGGCCGGGCCGGCCCGGCCCGTTTGACACCTCTAGATGAGAGGATCAAACTCATAGTTGTCCTAATCATTTTGCTCTCTACACATGGGGCTTTTATATGTTTCTAGATAGAATATTTTTTGAATTATTATTTTTTATTTGGATTAAAGTTTTTACATGGTTTTATGTTAGATGTTTTATTTTTTCTTTGTATGCTCTAATTATGCAAATTGTAATGTGCTTGTGTATTAGGTATGTGTAGTGGTTGCACAATGTTGTTGTGAGCAAATACAAGTGTGTACGTAGTGCATGTGCACAATAGTAGAGTTCAACATGATGACAACGATGTTGATCGCAGTGAAGATGGCGGTGACCGATGGAGTGGGGTGGGGGAAAAAAGACAATTAGGATTCTAGAATTCTATTTGTGTTAAAAAAGATTTCTTTATATTCTTTGGAGGAATCATATATGGTCGTAATTATAGATTATTGAGATAGAGATAGATGAAGAAGAGTTACACTGTCACAAACAAATGTATTCATTGCAGCAAAATTGAATACACCAAAGAGAATAGTTGGATTTTATTTTTTAGAGAAGATACTAAGAGAACTATATAATGGTGAGAGAGACAAGCTGACTGTTGAAGCCATCCAAGAGTCCTCACAAAGTCTATCCACTGTGATACCTACTAGAGAAGAATATACAAAATTCTTCTCTAAGATGTCATCAAATTCTTCATTTCTTTCAAGTTTCACTGCTACTCGGACTTTATAATTAGGATATATCGATATAAGAGTAAATATTCATATTATTTGTAATTATATTTTATTTTTTATATTTTTTTTATTTTGAGAATATTATTACCACTAATAAAAAATGCCTGAAAGTTATTGTCTATGGTATTATTCAGATTGAATCTTTATTATTATTATTTGTGTCATACTTATTCTTAATTATTTTTTTAGCTTATAATCTATAAGTAATATCTTTAGACAATTCAATTCTGATTATTTTTATTTTCATTGAAGTTTATTTGTATGATAGATAGATTTTGTTGAATATTTCATTTGTAAATATGTAGATTAGATTGTATGTATTTTCTTCCACATCAAGATCTCTCTCTTGATTTATGATTATTCTGGATCTATTACTTATGTATTTTAAGTTTGAGTATCTTTCAATGTTCAAATTTAGAATGTTTTACTTTAATCTTAAGTGTATTTTGATCTTGTAGTATGAGAGATGATAGATAAGAAACTTATTAGAGCATCCTACACTATATAATCAGAAAGGAATTTAGGTATGTAATTATGTTTGTTGATGACTACTTGAGACACACTAAAAAATATTATTTCCATTATAAGTAAAATGGCTTTTCAATTTTTTTAGTTTTTTTCACAAATTGATGACAATTTTATTTAATAAAAATATTAGAAAATTAAAAAATGATAATGTATTAAAATATATATTAGGCCAATTCAATATTTATTATATGAATTATGAGATGATACATTAGACTTATTTTGTTTGCACACTTTTATTAAATAGCAATGATTAAAATAAAGAATAAATATTTGATTGAGATGATATAAAAATTTTTACTTAAAATTATATCGAAATAGTTTTATGGAGAAATACTTTCAATCGCAATCTATATTATCAATTGAATATCATATTTTCTAATTTTTTTTGTGCATAATCTTCAAAATCTTACATCTTGGAGAAATATTGCCTAACCTACTTTTCATAATGTTTAGATGTAATTATTTTGTCCTTGATCACATTTTAGGATGAGTTAAATTGGTATCTAGCGCATTTAGTTGTGTTTTTCTTAGATATTCTAATATTCAAAAAATATACAAGTATTTTTCATTATAGATTCATTGGATTTTAGTTAGTATAAATTTTATCATTTTTGATAACCACTCATTGGATTTTAGTTGTTTTTGAATTTATTATCTTTTTTCTCTTATCTATAACTTTGCCTCGACTATTATTTGATAGAGAATTATCTATCGGTTACATTTGATCATGTTGGTATTGAATATGATATTATTTCTAATGAGTCTTTTCATCTACCAATAAATTTTGTTTATATTGAGTCTAGAGAAAGTGAGGGTTCTCGAGGATAGGATCTCATTCATACTTAGATGTTTGAATATTTATGAGTTTGCACTAGTATAGACTCATGCTGAGTTGACAACTAGGATACTTGATTTTTTAGAAATTAGAGTTTATGCTTGCAGAGAGAAACATGCACAACTTAATCATACAAGAGAAGAGCCTACTAAGGAGCCAGATCTTGACATTCTAATTGCTTTTTGAAATTGACAGACGTCGTATTTAGCCTATAATTTCACATATTTTGTTATATTCTCGTATTGTTTATTCTTTTATTTATTATTATTATTTTCATTAATGATACTAATATGTCTAAGTCTTTTTCTGAGATATTATCTCATCCAGGATGACTACAGACTATGATATTTAGGAAGATATGTTGTTAGATGTAGGTAATTGTTTAGTTTGAAAATAAGTTTACATGAAAATGTAGATTACTTTAAGATGCGACTTATAGTGAGGGAATACATTAAAATATTTAGTGTAAAATATCATGAAACTTACTTTATAGTGATAAAATTGGTCATAATATAAATTTTTATTTCTTATAAATTTTCACAGGTGAAGTATATATCAGCCAAATGTAATGAATATATTCTTTCATGATGACCTTGAGACAGAAATGTATATAGAATGACTACCGAGGTTTTGAGAACTACAATTAGGTATAGTTTGCAAATTGCAAAAAATATTTTATGATCTAAAATAGCCACTTAAAAATTAGTTTGTATAGTTTTCACTTTTCACAAACAATCACTTTTTTTTGGAGTACACAAGTGTGTTTTAGTTACACATTTATGTGTATATATTTTTTTAATTTTTAAGAGTACCGATGATAGAAAAATTTTATTGATCATAAAGGTTGATAATATTTTAATTATGAGAGATAATTAGTTATAAATCACTTAATTTAAGAAATGTCTTCATACATAGTCTTAGTCAGAAGATATCGGAAGACTTTGATATTTTATTGATATTGAGGTGACTTATTTTACGAGTAGCATCATCTTGTAACAAAAGAGATATGCATTTGATATTTTTATAGAGATTATTTTTTTTGATAATACTCAAGTAGATATTCATATTGATCTATGTATCAACTTTATTTCTAATGTAATTCATTTAGTTGGCTCTATTATTTATATGAGATTCATAAGAGAAATTAATTATTTGATTATGATTAAATCATATATAACGCATATAGTCAATATAGTCAATTATTTTCTAGATTCATCTTGAAGTAGCTATTCACATACTGATGTATGTAAAAAAGTCTCAAGGATGTGAGATCTCTTTTAGGGATTATGAAACTTTATAGTTAATTGGATATATTTAATTTGAGTTGAGCATCAATATGCATTGAAAGATCTATTTGATTTTATATTTTTCTTAGTGATTATCTTTTTTCCTAAAAAAGTAAGAGATAAATAATTATTTTGAAATTTAATTCTAAGTCATAATTTAGAGTGATAATTATAGTTATTTGTGAGATATTTTGAATATAATATCTACTTGAGGAGGTTAAGTATGTATTTTTTTTTATTGCCTTTTACTATGATAATTAGATAAGACATATGATCTTAAATCCAATTTTCTATGAGCGGAAGAAAATTATTGAAATGAATTTCTTTTTTCAAGAAGTAGATTCAAGATGAAATCATTATTACATCATACATTCAGATAGTAAAATAATCAATATATATTTCACCCTCTAAATTCAAGATTGAAATGAATCTTCAATCTTAATGAGATTACAACTAATCTTTCTTTCATTCTAATTTAGATGTTGTGAAATTGTATGCTCTAGCTTGTTGAAACTATTGATAATTTTAGTTTTTTTTATTTATGTATTTTTCTGTACGCTTTGATGAGTGAACCCAACATATGAGTTGCTTCAATTATTTTGTCCTTTATCATTTCACCCTCTAATATATATATATGAATGTATGTATATTATATTTTTCTTTTTTCAAATTTATTTAGTAGTAAATTTTTTTATATTTTTTTCCTTCTATTCCTTTGTCTCTTTATTTCTAAAATAACCATGTGAAAATTTTATATTGGTGCTGAACATGATATTAGAGAATGTTTTTGATGCAAAGGAGTGGCATTGAGTTTTTGGAAATATTGTGCACCAATGTTTGGCATTGACGATGGTAACACTGCCTTACTGTAGATGTAAAAACACTATTCCTTGGTTTCTTTTTGAAATTTCTGGGTGAAGTGTGGTCATCATATATGTGACTGTGAGATTTTGGTGATTCATAACTAAATTGTAGCCTAAAATGGTAATTTTCATAGTGGTTGATGTGGTGGCATTGATATAAATCCAATACCGTGTGTTTGTGATTAAAGTTGCATGGGGATATTTTTTTTAGATGTTTGGGGGTGAATTGTGATGATTTGTGTATTTTATATTTGTTTGTTGTTTTTTGGAAATTTATTGTGTTTTGTGATATTTAAAAAAAGAAAAAAATTTGGTAGGGATTAGTGTGAGATTGCTACAATTAATTCAATGAGAATTGAGGGCATGTATGTGTTTTATGTGGGCCATGATGCTATGTCGGTTAAGTTTTGATAGTAACTCAAAGTTGTGAGTCATTTATTGGAATATCTATCATACACTAAATTTTAAAAGAAAATGATAATTGATTCATATGTACTCGTACTTCTCTAATAGTTGATTAGGCATAGTGTACTTATTGTATTTAGCTCTTACAAAATAAGCAAGAATATTTGAGATTTGACGGTATTAATATATTTATAGGGATATCTCACCTGTATAATGATATTACTTAACTGTTTCACCTGTATACTAATATTATAAAATAAGCAAGAATATTTGAGATTTGACTGTATTAATATATTTATAGGGATGTTTTACCTGTATAATGTATTATTATAAGATTTGGACACAATTGTGAGATATAGTTGTTGGAGTGATACAAGTGTTGATAGGTGAAATTACATTATGAAGGTTTGACTATCATATTATAGTGTTTTTTATATGTATTAGTTGGGAAAATGATATACTATTTTGTAGATTAAAATTCTTGGTGAGAATATTTTTCTTTTTCTTAGAGATTTACTTGAAGATGAGTCAATTATCTATAATTCTACTTAGATCAGACATAGTTGGTATAATTAGTTAGAGTGATATAATAGTTTCACACCATAGTGGTAGTGAGAGAGTTGACATGGGTATTTTGAGAAGTCGGAAGTTAGTTGTGATATGTTCTTTTTGTTGGATAATGAGACACACAGAAGGGGGTGATGAATGTTGCAACATGAGTTGCAGCGAATGTTGTATACTCTACAGGCACATTTATTGGTTTTATTGCTCTGACTTATGAGGAATACTCTAGACTTCTCCTTGAATGTTATTGACTCAAATTGGGACACTTATACACATTACACATAGTTGTGAAAGGTGCACCTAGGTGGCATGCATGGTGACACTTGGTTGTGGCATTTAGCCTAAGAGGCGGCACCATTTCTTGCCAAAGGTGCTGCTAAGGCATGAGAGGCATTTGCTTCATGGCAATGAGCAGACTTGTGCTTGGCTCTATATAATAAAATAAAATTAATTGTCATTTTCCAACATGATGCCTCGCTTACCTTTCTTTCATGCCATTGTGAGTGTCTACCTTCCTCTCCTTGTTCTTTCCTTTCTCCCCCATAGTTTTAAATTTTGCCTCACTCCCCTGCAACTAAGTCACTTCCCTCCTCTTATTTTTAGGCTTTTGGTATTTGCCTTTTTTCTATAATGATGGATAATGGTAGTATAGTTCAAGTAGACTATAATTCAAATGGAAGAAAAGATTTATGGTAAAAGTATGTTTATTTAGTTAATGAGAAAGATTTGAATACTCTTATTTGTATTATTTGTGATATTGTAACATATATAGACACACATAATAACTTTTTGGTGAATTTATAAATGTTGTTAAGTGTAAAAAATGATGAAAATATGTTAGAAAAGAAATGGAAGAATGTACGAAAAGTGGTGTCACCAATTTTGTTGGCAAAAGGTGGTGTCACCAATTTTGCTGACAAAAATTGGTGTCACCATCTAAATGTAGATTTATTTAAGAACAAGATTAAAATTTGATGAGAAAATTTATAGTAAAAGTTGTGTCACTAATTTTACCAAAAATGATTGGTCAGCTATGTCGAATGGATTAATTGATAAGAAAAAAAAATGATTAATGTTTCGGTTAATATATTTAAAAAGAATTATGTTTATGTAATATATTGATGTTTATTCAATGATTAAGGTGAGAGAAATCTTTGAATTATTTGACAATTGGGTGGAGCAAGTTGATTAAGAAAATATTATTGAAGTAATCACATATACTCACATATTAAAATAAAGAAAATAAATTATGTTTTACATGGAGATTATTGGAATTAAAATAATCACATTTGTATTGGATACTACGTGCCACATATTAACTTGATGCGATGTTAAATGATATTGGAAAATTATCAAACATAAAAAAAACATTAGAAATGACTATATTATTAAATGACTATATTAATAATTGATTGGGATTATTAAAAATGATGAGATAGTTTGCGGGATGGAATTACTTAGGCTTGCTAAAACTTAGTGGGTAACTATTTTGATCATATTATGTCGCTTGTGTGGATGAAAAAATAACTTAAGAAAAATATTTACTAGTTCAAATTAGTTATTATAATAAATGAAAAAATAAATTCGATTAGTTGATAATGAAAAAAAAGGCTCTAATGAGCTACCATTATGAGACAATGAGTAGAGTTAAATATACAATTGTGATAAATTTTCATGAAAATGAAAATAAGCACAAAGAAGTCATGAAAATTATTAATTAAAGATGAAAAATTTTGCTTTATGGTTGGGTATTTTTTGAATCACGAATTATTTTATGATAAATCTAAAATAATGCATGATATATACATTATGAGTGATCTATATAAATGTATCTTGAAATTAATAATAAATATTATTATGCAAGAAAAAGTTAAGGCATGATTTTGTATACTGATGCCCAATGATTGTTTATGAATAATTAGCTGTTAGGACAAGAAATACAAGATCATCTGATAGTTATTTCATTTTGTTTATTTAAATGATTATATATATATATATATATATATTAGAGTTAAAATTAGCTAATTGTTATACTAAGTTATCTTTTAATTATAGTTAAACAGTGGGCTGCTTATGGATCTTCCACTTTTGCAAATATTTGCAATGAAAGTCCTCAATTTAACATTATAGTGTATGAGCAAAATTGTAGTATATTTAAAAGTGTAAATTACTAAAACAAATTATAAGTAATAGAATCTTAAATATTACTTTTAAGTTCAAAGTTAAAGATATATTAATGAGTTTATGTTTATAAATTGATGTAGATTCATAATAAGTTAAGAAATATGTTATTGAACCGATTTGTTTATATAAAGTATAAGTGAGCCTTAAAAAGAAGATATAATTAACATAATATTATTAATTCAATTTCTTTGAAAAATAATAATAACAATGAATGATTTGACATAAAGTGATATTATTAGATCTAGTAAATATGATGAGCTTAGGTTTGATGCTAAAGCTAGAGAAAACTCAAGTTCAAATACAATTCTAACATTAAGGCAGAGGTTAATAACTTGAAGTTTTAGAATGTGACATTCTTTTTCATTAATTGATAAAAATGAAAAAATGATTTATTTATTAGAAGATAATATATATGACTATAAATATGATAAGAAAAATGATGATGATGATTTTTATATTTAGAGGATGAATCATGAATGATATGTGATTATTATGAATATTTTGTCATCTAGATGTTTTTTTATTAATATTTTAAATTTGTATGTCCAAATATGATTTATGAACAATGTCATATTTTATTTTAAATATTTTAGATATAGATATGTGTTAACACTCATGATACTCAATTTTTATATTTAATTTTTTTTAATGAAAGGTACATGATGATTTGATAGAGTGATATTGTTAGATCTAGTAAATATGATGAACTTAGGTTTGATACTAAAGCTAGAGAAAACTAAAGCTCAAATATAATTTTAACATTAAGGTCGAGGGGAATACCTTGAAGTTCTAGAATGTGATATTTTCTTTTATTAATAGATGAAGATGTAGAAATAATTTGTTTACTAGATGATAATATGCAAGACTACAAAATATGATAAAAAAAATAATGATGATTTTAGATTTAGAGGATAAATCATAAATAATATTTGATTATAATGAATAATTTGTCATCTAGATATTCTTTATTAATATTTAAAATTTATATGTCCAAATATGATTTACGAACAATATTAAATATTATTTTGAAAATTTTAGATTTGAATATGCATTAAAATTGATGATACTTTTTTTTATATTTGAATTTTTTTTATGTTAATTTTTGTTTATTGGATGAAATTGAATAATGTTTGATAAAACTTATTAATTATATATATATATGATGTGATTCACTTCATCGAAGTCCATGTCTTAAGTGCACCACAGACTTAGAGAAGACTTTGTGCTTTGGTACATCTTGTGCTTTTTAAAATTAGACATTCCAACTTACTAATTTTTACTTTGTATCTTGTGCTTTTTAAAATTACGCTTCTATGAGTATCTCAACTTATGCTTTTACTAAAATCAGAAAAAAAGAACTAGGGGGTGATCATAAATAATAATAGCTATATAATGCCATCTCTTCATCTGCTATGACCAAGGTGTGCCTTAAGGATGTTCTCCACCCAAACCCCCACAAGGTCACTTGGATTATCATTACAATACTTCATGTCAAGAAGTATTGCTACGTGCCCCTACAACTCAGTTTTTGATGATGAGGTCTAGTGTGATGTTTTGAATATCAGGGGCAAATATCATGATCATTCCAGTGCATTTCAATATTGCGAGTCATCAATTAGGTTATGTGGAATCACATTGCAAAGGGAGTTTTATGTGTTACAAGGAGTTGGATCATAAAAAAGCATAATGTTATCTTGTTTTCCTTTTAACTACTCGATAACTCTAAAGTGAAGCAACTACTTTAGTTTTCATTGAGGTTGCACCTAAATTAAAGAAGTTTACCGATGTGTTTCATGATGAACTCTCATATTTGTTATCTCCATTATAGGATATTTGGTATGCTATCGACTTTGTGCTAGGATTTAATCTCTCAGATATTCCTCACTATCGTATGAACTTTATTGAGTATGATGAGCTCAAATGCCACGTGGAAGAGCACAAAGAAAGATTCGATATGGAAAGCTTGAATCTGTATATTCTTCTTGTATTGTTAACTTTCAAGAAAGACAAAACTTGGTGGATGTGCATTGACAATTGAGCCATCAATTAATACCACTATCAAGTATCATTTTTTTCAATATGAGGTTGAATGACATGATTTGACATAATGATTAAAATCATTATATCTTCTAAGATTGATCTTAAAAGTGATTAGCACTATATTTGAATCTAATCAAGAGATGAGTGGAAGAGTGCCATCATGATGAAGGATGATTTGCATGAGTGGGTTTTCATGTCTTTTAGAATGACGAATGCACTGAGCACTTTTATAAGAGTGATGACTCATCCATAATTGTAACTCATAAAACATATTTTATATCATGTTTTTAAATTTCTATATTATGTATCATATCATATTGTGTATTATAATTTTTTGATAAAGTGAAAAATAAATATAAAAAAATATGCATGTTGTATTGAGATTTAGTGCAGAGACAAATCATGATGATCATGTGATTTATATACGAGGTACATTGGATTCAATACTTATTCGAGGATGTTAGATGTTTATTTTATTTTTGCACAATTCTTTTTTGTCTTAATCATATATATTAAGATATATAATTTCTAATTTAATATTTTATGAGCATATGAAATACATAAAGGTATGATAATTTTTACTTGAAAAGAAGATTAATGTTGAAAATATTATTATAACTTATATTTCGACAATATATCAATAAATGAAAATCTTCATGAATGTTTTGAAGAGACTTCAAATTATTATTTTTTTTGAATTTGGTATTTTAGATTTTTTCACACTAGCTTGTGAAGGGATATTATAATTTCATCTTGTTTTTTATTTATAATTTTATATTTTACACTTATTTATTTCATTATGCATAAGAAGTTAATTTTGGGTGGCTCAATTGTGTTATGCATTTTATTGATGTTATGCGTTTGTAATCATTGTTGTTGAATATGAGTTTTATCAATATTACGTGTATTGTTTTCTAGCATTAATATTATCAGCCATCTCTATAGTAGGGTTTTTAACCAGTGTTATTAGTAGATTTGGATATGCACTTGTGCATGCACACAAATGCACTCTTTTGGGAAGAGTATGTAATTGACCGTGTTGTGCTGTGTAGGCACGAGCATGACTAGAGGTGTCAACGAGGCTGGCTGGCCCGGCCCTGCACGAGGCACGACATGATTTGGCCGTGCCTGGGCCGGCACGACACGAGAATTTTTTGTGCTCGTGCCCGTGCCCGTGCCATGCCTGTCCATGGCACCAACCGTGTTGAGACCAACGGGGTCTCGTGCCGTGCCTGGCCCGTCATGGTATCATGGCCTGTTGGTACGGTACCTCGGCACGAGCCGAGAAACCACTCCAGCGGTAGAAGTTGAGTCCGACGGGCGAGGCTCGATGAATCCCAAAAGTAAAGAAGAATCGTGGCGGTGTGCTGTCGAAACCCTAATTTATTTAAATTAGGGGTTTGGCTTGACCGGGCCAAACCCGGAAGATTTGTGCTGCGGGCTCGTGCCAGGCTGATCTCCACAAAATCGTGCTGGGCCAGGTACGGAAGCATGGTCGGGCCGGCTAAAAATGGGCTTGCCTGGCCCTGTACTGTTCCGTTTGACACCTCTAGGCACGATCCTTTTTTAAGTGGCATGGTTGTGCTACCATGCCATGCCAACATTGCATGACACATATTTTATTAGGCTCGGCATGACCCATTTGATTCGTGCCGGGCAAATTTATGTCGAGTCTTATCGTGCCTGGTTGTGCCGATTCGTGCCTAAATGAAAATATACTAAAATTTTAATTTTATATTAATGTATGAATTGTAATATTTTGAAATTTTAATCTTATATTTATGCAAAAAGAAAATGAAAACTTAATCAAATAAAAAAATAATTTTTAAGTATATTATCAATATGATAAATGACATAATATAAAATATAACTGATAAAAATTTAAAAACAAAAAATATCATATCATATGAAAAAAAATAATTCAAAATATCATCAGTCATTATCATCAATTGGTATTTATAATATGATAGTGAGGATATAGATACATATTATCATCAACATCTATGCTAGAAGGTATCATTAGTGATGGTTTCATTATCTTCGATATTGATTCCCATTTGGTATCATTTTCTTTGAATATGATATACATGTTCGTACTTAAAGTTTGCTATAACTTTTATACATAGTATTGTAATATATAAAAATGTCACTTAATATTTTGTGAATACTATTTTCTGGTTTATGTGTTTGGTTCATGTATGAAGATATGTATTTAATATGTTTTTTATCTTTTTCATTTTAATTCCAAGAACCATATAAGAAATCAAATAATAAAGAGTTGGAATGAAATATTAGAATTTTAAATACTTGATTTTTATCTTAATAACTATAACACTAAGTACATGACATCTATATTTACTAAATATATAACTAATATTACATATCTATCTAAGTGCAATACTCGTAATGTGAGCATGGATAGATAAATACATTTTTGTCGTGTCATAAAATTTTTTCAAGAATTTTATAAATAAAAATCTTATATTCTAGTCCGAATTATCAATAATAAGTTTATCAATTATATTATTGAACAAGTTGGATATCACATATTTGTAGTCAACACATGACTTTAATATATAGTAAGTATACTTTTATTAATGTCTCACATTTATTTAAAATTTTTTTAAGCTTTGCTGTCAAACAAAGACTGTTAAATTCTTATAGTCTCATATGTGTTTTAAGATATTATAATGATTTTTTTATTATTTCTAAGGTGAGAGTATCTTTTATTCTAGCATGTACTATTAGGTTAATAACGTGATATACTGTGTTGCACGGATACAGTTTGGAAGTGCCGTGTCCGCGTGTCGGACACGGGTCGGACACGCGTCGGATACGTGTCCGATACGCCACGTGGCGTATCGGACACTAATCCGTATGAGATACGCCACGTGGCGTATCGGATACGCGTCGGAGACGTATCCGACGAGTTTTCCAGAAACAGTCATTTACCTTCCGACGCGTCTTTACTTACCAACGCGTTGAGGAGCACACCGCCGAGAGTGAGGAGTACGCCGCCGAGCCGCCGAGCCGCCGACTATACCTAAGGTAAGGATTTAAATCTGTATCGGGAGGGGGAGAGTTCGAAAATCAAAAATTGGGAGGGGGAGAGTTCGAAAATCAAAAATCGGGAGGGGGAGAGTTCGAAAATCAAAAATCGGAAGGGGGAGAGTTCGAAAATCGGGAGGGGGGGGGTTTCGGAAGGGGGGTTCGGTGGGGGGGTTTCGGGAGGGATTTTCGGGAGGGAGGGGGGGAAAGTTTCTGTACGGGGGAGGGGGAGGGGGTTAGAGGTTTAATTTTATTTTAAATTATTTTAAAAAATAGAATTTTAAATTATTTTAAAATACTGTATTTTAAATTATTTTAAAATACGGTATTTAAAATATATGTTAGAGTTAGAAGCTGTAACGGGAGGGGGCAGGAGTTAGAGGGTTTAAATATATTTTTTTTATATTTTAATTATTATTGTTTGTTTAATATATATACAAAATATAATAAATAAATAATTTATTTTAATTTTAAATACATAATTTTAAGAATAATAATAAATATGCAATATTAAAATATGGAATATTTAAATATGAATACTCTTGTTAGTATGTATTATGTAATATTTAGTAATATATAATATGTAAGTATAATAGTTTTTGTTATATAATTTATTTTAAATAAATTATTGTTTTATGAAAATAATAAAAATATAATGAAAAATGTAATAAATTATTGATGGGGAAAAAAAAATAAGATTAAATTAATTTTGAATTAATATAGATTATTTAAAATGCATAATTTTTTTTCATGCAGAATTATATAATAAAATGAGTTGTAATTATGAGCCTTCAAGTAATCAAGAAAATATTCAAGATGTTGATGATATTTATATTTAATTTTTTTTTCATGTCGTGTCCTAGCCGTATCCGTATCCTAGTTTTTTGAAATTTGCCGTGTCCCCCTATCCTGCCGTGTCGTATCCGCGTGTCCGTGTCCGTGTCCGTGCCACATAGGTGATATTTACACTAATCATAAAAAAATTCACTTAACGGTCCGTTCTTAATTGTTTTAACAAATATGCTAATAGCTATTTTATTATTAGAAGTATAATTAAAAATTATATTATATATTTTATTCTAAATATCATATTTCATTAAAATTTTCACCATATACTCATATATGGAAGGATTATCACGAGCATAGAGGATGTCTAAAAATTCTAAACTTTTTTTTAATAAATTTTATTTTAAATTTATATAGTGAGCATTGAGACATGCAAATGATGCATCATTACAATTAGTTCCGATATTGGGCGTCATGAATATTATTCTCTTATATTTTATAAATTTATTAATTATTAATTTTTTTAATAGAGTTGACAAGTGGCCTGGGCAACCCAAGCATGGCTTGAGGCATGACCCGACTTAATCATGTCTGAACTCGTGTCTTGCCAGCTTGAGGTATGATTCATGCCGTGCTAGGCTAGGGGGTTTCAGGCCTTATGTCGAGCCATGCATGAATAGACTTCTTGGCTCATTGGCACGATCCAACATCACAGTAGCCTATCGTGTCCTAGAACTTGGGCCAAGTTTCGAACGTGGTCCGAATGGACCATGCCCCACTTGTTTGATTTTTTTATTTAAAAATAATATTTTATTAAAAAAAGCTTGCCCCTCAATGTACACATGGTGGGTTTTTAAAAATAACCCACCATGTGTTTGGTAGATGACATCTCTGTGGCATGGTCCAGGCCCACGTGCACGTGCCATGTGTTGCGTGTGTCTCCTTTCCTTTTTTTAGTTGGGTGCCTAAGCCCTACTTGAGTTGAGCGCCAAGTCAAACATTCTGGAATCGAACTAATTGCTAACCTAACGGTTGAAAAATATAAAAAAATTGAGTGCATCTATGCCATTAGGTGCATTTCTAATGGCTAGGGAATAAGATTCGATGACTTTAGGGTTTCTATTCTTTTTAATTATTAAAAAAAACAAAAAAATAATTTTTATTTTAAATTTCTTTTTATCATATATATAATGTTGAGGGAATTATGTTTTGGGTACATCCCCAGAAATATTTAAAGATTTGAAACTGATATTTTAATATTTGAAAAAATATCATCAAATTTATAATAAATTAAAATTTAGGGGTACTCTATTATGTTTACCCTAAATTACTCTGACCCTCTCCATTCGGCTCTCGTCCTCTCCTATCGAGCTTGTGGTCGTGCTCTTGGAGCTCGACCGAGAGCTTCGTCGAGCTCCAGGTGCTCGTGGTCGAGCTACATTGAGCTTTAAGAGAGAGGGCTAGGGCTGATGGGAGAGGACGAGGGTAATTTAGGATAAACATAATAGAGTACCCCAAATTTTAATTTATTATGAATTTGGTGAAATTTTTTTAATTATTAAAAATTAGTTTTGAATTTTTAAATATTTTTAGGGAAGTATCTCAAAACATAATTTTCTCTATAATGTTTTTCTTATCTCTCTCAGTCTCACTCACACGCACACTCTTACTCTCCTCTCTATCTCAATTCTCTCACTCTCTCTAATAGCGTCTCACCTTTTTCTCTCTCGATTTTGTTTTTGCTTCGGCTTCACTCTCGGGTGTTGACAGTGCACTGTGGTGTAGGCAGTATGAATTTGGTAGAAAATTTGGGTGCAGTGTAGATGCGGGCTTCGGCTTTTTTTTATTCATTCATATTTTATAAATGAGTTTTATTTTTTAAATTTTATTTAGTTTTTTATTAATATCGAATAATTTTTAATTTAGAAATTAGAATTTAGAATATAATTAATTAACTAAAAAAAATTTAAAATGACAAATAATGAATAATAATGGGATTATCATTACAAATAATAATAATAATAACTATACAGTAGAAGTTTGAGGTTGACACTATATATTTTTTCATGGTCTTGACCCAAACTCAAACATTTAAAATATAAAAAATTAGAATATATATAATTTGGACATATTTTAATATAGTACAAAATAAAAATACTGTGTGTCGATAAAAGAATAGACACAATGCAAGTATTATAAGAAAATATATACTTGTATGAGTGCATGTGAGACTATGTGATTAAAGAGACATGATGATTATTACACAAAAAAATATGGTATATTAGATCTTAGTCAAATTCAATTGAGTGACGATGTGTTTGAGCTTGAATCTAGTTTAGTGTTTATATTGACCCTCTTATTATACTGCAATGAGTTAAAGAGGAAAGATATGATCAAATGAATCATCATGATGATTTTTTGGTTAGATTTTTGGAGGATCCAAAGGTAGTCTATATCATACAGACCTATTTTTAGTTTTTATATCATAGGATTTCTAGGTCTACATATAGAAACTATATACTAAAATATTATAAGTTAAAAAAATAAATAATAACTAATGAATTAAGGGAATATAGTTGTGTGGTGTTCATGGTGTCTAATATCTAGATTAGTCCCGATAATGTTTCTTTTGCATGTCTCATTGTTCATTATGTAGATTCAAAATGAATATTAAATAAAAAAATATTAGAATTTTCAGAGATTATTTATCCTCGTGATGACCCGATTATATATGAGTGTGTGATAAGAATTCTTGAGAATATAATATTTAAAATAAAATATACAGTTTCATATTTGATAACGTATTTAACAATAGAGTAACAATTAACATGTTTGTTAGAATTATTAGAGATAAGTAATAATGAGAGATTTTTCATATTAGATGTATGTGTCACATCATTAACCTGATAGTATAAGAGAGAATGATGGTTGTTTCCCCTGTTTTAAAAAAATACGCAACTTACTAAAATATATTTGGATGCCTAGCAGACAACAAAAATTTGATAGTCACTATTTATTTGTAGGTCTAAAAAAATAAGAAATTTTAAATGAATGTGAGACACCCTTGGAATTATATATATTTGATATTGTAGTCATGTGTTTGATACAAATACGTGATATCCCATTACGTTAATAGTAAGAGTAATAAATTTATTATTGATGACAAAGCTAGGATACATGAATTTTTTTTTATGAAATTCTTGAAGATTTTTAAAGATATGAAGAATATGTGTTCGCCACTTTATATGCTTACTACTAGCATTGTTCTCAAATATTTTGATATGTTTAGGAAGTTTAGAGATAACATGACATTTAGTGATATGACTTTTGAGATGAAAATTAAATACTTAAAATATTGATCCACTATTTTATTTCTTAATTGTCTGTCTGCCTGTAATGGATCCTTGGGTTAAGGTGAAAAGAGTAGATAATATTTTGATATATATATATATATATATATTCTCGTGTATGAACTAAGAACACTAACCTGAAGGATTTATTCACGGAAAATTGATTGAGTTATTTATATATTACGATATTAGATATGGAAGCAGTCTAAGAAGCACAAACACTGGGATACGATACGACATGATACGAGGACATGGTAAATTTCAAAAAATTAGGATATGAATACTACATGATAAAATAAAATAAAAATAATTATCTTTATAAATATTATTCTAAAAAAATATTGATAAAATAAAATAAAATTTATAATTATCTTTATAAATATTAGGTATTTTATAAAATATTTTTTTTTATAAAATAATATTTATAATTATCTTATTTTATAAACTAATATTTTATAATTATCTTATTTTATAATAAAATATTTTTTTTTATTTTATAAAATAATATTTTTTCATTTTATTTTATTGAAATCCCACCCCTCTCCCTCCTCGCCCCGCCCCACAGAATCGTGACTCCTCGCTACTCCACAAAATCAAATTTGCCTCCGGCCTACTGAATTGAAATCATGCCCTCTGTGTCTGACACGTATCCATAACTCTGACCTACTATTTGGTCAACGATACACCACGTGGTGTATCGGACACGTATCCGACCTGTGTCCAGCTTGTATCCGCGTATCTGACACATGGACACTCCATGCCACTGCCGTATTCATGCTTCTTTGGTAGTAGTTATAGTCAGACTTCGAGTATGAACATAGAT
The DNA here is from genome assembly GCA_029783825.1 of Sapria himalayana. NCBI lineage: Eukaryota > Viridiplantae > Streptophyta > Magnoliopsida > Malpighiales > Rafflesiaceae > Sapria > Sapria himalayana. The sequence continues at coordinate 75,415 of JAREIK010001701.1, forward strand.
ATTGTATTTGGAGACGATGAAATAATATTAGGTTTTTTATAAAATAAAAATATTTTCTTTTATAAAATAATATTTATAATTATCTTATTTTATAATAAAATATTTTTTTATTTTATAAAATAAAATTTTTTCATTTTATTTTATTGAAATCCCCGCCCTGTACCGCCCCGCCCCACAGAATGCGTCCCCCCGCTACCCTACAGAATCACGTCCTTTCGTTCCTCTACAAAATCAAAAATTTCTTCGACATACAGAATCGAAATCGTGCCCTCCGTGTTCGATACGCATTCATAATTTTGACCTACTATCTGGTCAACGATACGTCACTTGTCGTATCGGACACGTATCTGACCCGTGTCCAGCGTGTTTTTGCGTATCTGACATATGGACACTCCATGCCACTGCCATATTTATGCTTCTTTGGTAGTAGTTATAACTAGTCTTCGAGTACGAACATATATGTTGTATTTGGAGACGATGACTTCTCCATATAATTTGCCAGGGAGAAAAGATTGGGTGACCGCCGAATAGGCGTAAGTTGTTTCAGTATTTAGATATCGATTACTATTCAATGCTATTACATAATGATAATAAAAATCTTGAAATTTTATAATAGTGGGTATCATATGAGTCCAACTATTTTATGCTGTCTAATATAATACTGGATCTATTGACTTCTCTGGTGTGAGCATAACATCGAAGTCTAATTTTTTTTTGTAGTCAATGTAATTTCAAATAGGAGATCGAGACTGCGGTCCGATATTATTGAGGTACTAACATGTATTATGGATTGAGAGGATTTGAGATTGTGCATCCATGATCATGCTAGAATAAGTGCGGATGATTTATTGACAGATGATGATTTTTGGGACTTTGATGATGTTGTGCTCACCGCTAGTGACATTATCAGACACTTACGCGATGATGATCAGTTACATACTTATACCGATTGAGATTGAGTTTGTATTATTATGATTGATGATTTTTCTTTTATGTTATTGTTGTGATTTTATATTATTTTATTTTATTTTGGATTAAATGTAGATTAATAGATGTGTTTTTTTGATACATTTGATTATTTATTATACTTTATTATTTATGTTAATGAATTTATTTTTTTATTATTTATATGAAATAAATAAATAATGTAATGTTGCAACTCATAAAGGATAACTTTAATTTTTTGAAATTTATAAAAAAAAAATTAAAATAATTAATTCACAATTTTGCAAATGATGGGGGTGGGGGTGAGATGGTGAGTTGAGTGTAGAGGTGTCAACCGGGCCGGGCCGGCCCGACCTGACACGAGGCACGACACGATTCAGCCGTGCCAGTGCCGGCCCGGCACGGGAATTTACCGTGCCCGGGCTCGTGTCGTGCCTGACCACGGCACAATCGTGCCGTGCTGTGTCGAGGCCAACCAGGACTCGTGTCGTGCTTGGCCCGGAATGGTACCGTGGCCCGTTGGTACGGTACCGTGCCGAAATCAAATTTTTTTTTAAATTAGGGTTACGGGGGTGCCGAAACCATAATTTTTTTTTTAATTAGGGGTTCAGGCATGCCGAAATCCTAATTTAGTCGTGCAGTGCTCAGCACGACATGGTGGCCAATTGGGCCACCAATTACCACGCCATGTTTGTACCGCTTGACCTATTTGACATATATACTAATATATAATAATTTATTATGCTATTTTTAGGAAGTTTAGACATGACCTATCATTTAATGATATAATTATTGAGATGAAAATCAAGTACTTAGGTACTGGTTAATAATTTTATTTCATTTTTATCTGTCTGATTGCATGGATCCTCATGTTACGGTGGAAAGAGTAGAGTCGAGTGTGAGTCGGTCTTGAAGTCCTAGTTAGGCTGACATGTTCGAGCTTAAACAAGCTTGACCTGGCCCTTCCATGCCGGGCCTGCCATTTTCGAGTCGTTCATTGCCCAACATAGCATGGTGGCCGAAATGGGCCACCAATTACTATGCCATGTCGATACTGGATGACCTGTTTAACATATATACTAATATATAATATTTTATTATGTTATTTTTATTAGTTGATCTGGGAATTATATGATATGCAGATTAGAAGTAGGTCCACATGATATTGTCTATCTTAGAAAACTTAGAAAACTTAATCGAAAGATCTATGGTCATATTTAGTTTTGCTATGCATTTCTTCTCATAGTCTTTGTGGTATATAAAAGAGGTCAATAAACTTAAATTTGTTTTTAACTTCAAAGATTTTGCTACTCAGTTAAGTTCATCTTAGATCTAATATATCATATTTTCTGGTATATTGATTAACATACTTCTTAAGATGACCAGTACCATATATACTTTTATATGCATATATTTTTTTATAATATATATATTACATTAATTTTTCTCAATATTTCTAGAATTTTTATATTTTTATTATCTTAAAGTGAGGCTATGCTATTAAAATTTATCTAGTTTTAGGTTTTTTAGGTAAATGAGTTTGAGTCTAGATCATTATAGAGAACTTAATTTTTACCTCAAATATTTCAATTATGTTGTCATTATTATCTAAATTTACTTTAAATTAATTATTATTAAATTCTTTATTTATTATTTTTTAATTTATATTTAGAATACTTTTTTATGTAATAAACAAATAACAAAAATTTAAAAGCTAAAAAAATGATGTACTATAATTGCAACAATGTCGCATTAATTTATTTGAGTAGAAGTATGTGTCTCACTATTTAAGATATTAGAAATCATAATAGAACTAGCTAGGTCCTAGAAGTTAGGAGAGCATAAAGGAGCGTTGAGAGAAAGAAATAAAAAATAAGAGAAGAGTTGAGAGAATGAAATTATAGAATTCTTTATTCTATATTTATAATTTTTCTAAATTAAAATAATATATATTTTTAAATTTGTAATTTTTTTTTTATTTTTAAAGTGCAAAAAACAAAAAGTTGTTAATTTTTGCTAAAGTCTTTGGAAACAAATCCAATTGATTATAGATTGTACAAATTAATTTTTTTTTGCCGACACACAAAGTGATATGTTGTGCATGTTGCTTTTCGTGTCATGACCCATTATGTAAATTTGTAATGGGCATGACCATGGGCCACATGTCCAATTTTTTTTTTTAATTTGAGCCATATTGCCCACACTAGTTAGTTCAAGAGTTAATGACCTGTTACTTAAGTTCATTCTTTGGAATGTGCCTACTAGGTCAGACACACGTGTTTGGGTCGCATATGAATAATACTTTATAATGACTAATCTAGATATTAAACTTTGAGGATATCATTCTATTAAATTTTTTAAATTTATTAATTTTTAATTATTTTTTTTATTTATATTAGTTAATTATGTAATTCCTACTAGGTGACTTAGAAATCTTATGATATGCAGATTGAAAGAATGTTCACATAATACTGACTAGTCTAGGATCATTCGAAAATTAAATTAAAAAATCCATAGTCAATCAGTTTAATAATATCTATACTCCCAAAGGTATTTCATTATATAAATAAGGATTAATGAAACTATACTTCATAACTTCAAATATTTAGCTGCTTATTTGGGTTTGTCTGGATCTAACATGTGTTTTTTGTTGTATTGATTGATATATCTTTTAAAATAATCAGTGTCACTTACACACACACACACACACACACACATAAATTATGTTGATTCTTTTGATATTCTTAGAATTTTTATTTTTTATAATTTTAAAGTAAGTCTATATTACTAGCATTCACTTAGTTTTACAATTTTTAGATAAATGAGTTTGAGTTGAGACAATTAGATAGAATTTAATTTTGGCATCGGACCTTTCAGTCGAGATCTGGTTATTATTATTATTTAAATTTACATCAAATTAATTATTATTAAATTTACTATTTATAATTTTTTAATTTATATTTTAAATATTATATTAACAATAAACTAATAACACAATTTTAAAAATCAAAAAAATTTGTGTTGTAATTGCCACTGCACCATGTTAATTTATTTGAATAAAAGCTTGCGCTCAACTTTCTAAAACTTTAAAAATCATAGAACTAGATTATATAGGTGTCAAACAGGCTGGGCCGGCTTATCCCGATTTGTGTTGCACGGATACGCCTAGGAACTACCGTGTCCATGTGTCGGACACGGCGACACGGGTCGGACACGCGTTGGATACGTGTCCGATATGCCATGTGGCGTATCGGACACAAATCCGTATGCGATACGCCACGTAGCGTATCGAATACGCGTCGGAGACGTATCCAACGCGTTATTCGGAAACAGTCGTCGTTAACAACAGACGCGTCGTTTACCTACCGACGCGTCGTTTACCAACCGACACGTTTTTTCGATTCTAACGCGTCGGAAATACACTATATATTAATAATTACTCTTACATCTCCAACAAATTGAGGAGCACACCGCCGACAGTGAGTTGCCGACAAGTCGATTGCGGGAAATAGTTGTCAATTGTCATTGCGTCAAATGGGGAGGGGAGGAGCACACCGCCGAGCCGTCGACAGCATCTAAAGTAACCTAATTCTATAAAGGGAAGGAGGGGGGGGGGGGTTTGGAATTTGTATCGGGAGGGGGAGAGTTCGAAAATCGGGAGGGGGGAGGGTGTTAGAGGGATAAAATTTTTTTTACATTATTTAAAAATACAGAATTTTAAATTATTTTAAAATACTGTATTTAAAATATATGTTAGAGGGAGTTAGAAGCTGTAGCGGGAGGGGGCAGGGGTTAGAGGGCTTAAATATATATTTTTTATATTTTAATTATTATTGTTTGTTTAATATATATATAAAATATAATAAACAAATAATTTATTTTAATTTTAAATACATAATTTTAAGAATAATAATAAATATGCAATATTAAAATATGTAATATTTAAATATGAATACTTTTGTTAGTATGTATTATGTAATATTTAGTAATATATAATATGTAAGTATAATAATTTTTGTTATATAATTTATTTTAAATAAATTAATGTTTTATGAAAATAATAAAAATATAATGAAAAATGTAATAAAGTATTGATGAAGAAAAAAAATAAGATTAAATTAATTTTGAATTAATATAGATTATTTAAAATACATAATTTTTTTTCATGCAGAATTATACAATAAAATAAGTTGTAATTCTGAGCCTTCAAGTAATCAAGAAAATATTCAAGATGTTGATGATAATGTTTCATTATGAAAATATGTCACGAAAGATGCAAAATTAGATAAAGGAAAAGGGGGAGGAAATGTTACTTTTCAATACAATTTTTGTAGACAAATATATAGAAGATCATATTATAGAGTCAAGGCTCACTTGTTAAAAATTAAAGGGACTGGAATTGCATCATGTACTAAAGTAACAAATCAAAATTTGATTGAGATGGGAAGGATGGTGGAAGAATTTGAACAGAGAATGAAAAAATCTAATCCTAAGTCAGTTTCTTTACCCACATTAAGCATTACAGATTCTTTTTTTGAGAATTCCTCTTCTAGTACTAATCCAATTGATCTAAAAAAGAGAAATGGAACTATGTGATCAATTGAAAATGCATTCAAAATTGGTGCACGTGAATTAGTTGACAGTGAGATAGCTAGGCTGTTTTATTCTGGAGGGTTGTCTTTTCACTTAGCTAGAAATCTTTATTATGCATCTGCCTTTAAAAGTGCAAGTCAACTACCAGATTATGTTCCACCAAGCTATAATGCATTAAGAACAACATTATTGTAGAAGGAGAAGAATAATATTGATAATCTATTAGAACCAATCAAAAAGACTTGGAATGAGAAATGTGTGAGCATTTGTAGTGATGGATGGTCAGATGCTCAAAGAAGACCACTTATTAACATCATGGTAGTCTCTGAAAGTGGACCAATGTTTTTGAAAGTAATAAACTGTGAAGGAGAGACTAAGGACAAATATTTTATAGCTAATTTATTGATTAACACTATACAAGAGATTGGTCCACAAAAGGTAGTTCAAGTTATAACTAATAATGCTGCAGCTTGCAAAGCAGCAGGATACATTGTGGAATCAAAATTTCGGCATATCTTTTGGACCTCATGTGTGGTTCATACTCTTAATCTTGCTTTGAAGAATATTTGTGCACCAACAAACTCAAGATATGATGATATAATGGAACAATGTGGTTGGATCGCTCAAGTATCAAGTAATATTTTTTTTATCAAGAATTTCATTATGAATCATGCAATAAGATTATTAATGTTTAATAAGCATTGTTAGCTGAAGTTACTTTCAGTGGTCGATACACGTTTTGCTTCAACTATTGTTATGCTTAAATGATTTAAAATAATAAAAAGAGGCTTGGAGCAATTAGTGATAAGTAAAGAATGAGAAATGTATAAAGATGATGATTTAGTGAAAGCTAAAGAAGTAAAAGATAAAATCCTAAATGAAGACTTTTGGATGAATATAGATTATATCCTCAGCTTTACAACTCTTATTTATGAGATGCTTCGATTAGCTGACACTGATAAACCTTGCCTTCACAATATTTATGAATGGTGGGATTCTATGATCGAAAAAGTGAAGGAAGTTATTTTTAAGAAAGAACATAAAAGCCCCACAGATAATTCAAGGTATACTTTTAATTTTTAATTTTTATTATTTTGATTGAAAGTTTAAGTTTTAATTATAATAGAACTTATATGATTTGCTATGTATTTTAATCTATAGGTTTTTTTATATTGTGAATGAAATCTTGGTGGAAAGATGAAATAAAAGCCATACACCTTTACATTCTCTTGCTCATTACTTAAATCCAAGGTAATCTTAAGAGTTTAAATTATAGATTATGATAATTTTAATATAAATGATATTCTATGATGTTAAATATTTTATAATTAATGTTATAACATAACTTGCAGGTATTATAGTCAACAATGGCTTGCTGAGTCTGGTGATCGTGTTCCACCGCATCGAGATTTAGAAATAGTAAGAGAAAGAAAAAAAATGTTTTGAGAGATATTTTTCTAATGAATATGAAAGGAGAAGAGCAAATGACGAATATGCTATATTTTCGGTATTTTTGGAAGATTTTTCTATTAGTAATTCCATAAAAGACAAATGGTATATGAGTCCTATTAAATGGTAAGTTGTTCTTGGAACTGCTGCATCGATGCTTCAATCTATTGCATTAAAATTATTAGGACAACCTTGTTCATCCTAATGTTGTGAAAAAAATTAGAACACTTATAATTTTATTCACTCCATGAAGAGAAACAAATTGACTAATTTTAATATAAATGATATTCTATGATATTTAATATTTTATAATTAATGTTATAACATAACTTGCAGGTATTATAGTCAACAATGGCTTGCTGAGTCTGGTGATCGTGTTCCACCGCATCGAGATTTAGAAATAGTAAGAGAAAGAAAAAAAATGTTTTGAGAGATATTTTTCTAATGAATGTGAAAGGAGAAGAGCAAATGACGAGTATGCTATATTTTCGGCATTTTTGGAAGATTTTTCTATTAGTGATTTCATAAAAGACAAATGGTATATGAGTCCTATTAAATGGTAAGTTGTTCATGGAACTGCTGCATCGATGCTTCAATCTATTGCATTAAAATTATTAGGACAACCTTGTTCATCCTCATGTTGTGAAAGAAATTGGAACACTTATAATTTTATTCACTCCATGAAGAGAAACAAGTTGACACCACAAAGAGCTGAAGACTTAGTTTATATCCATAACAATCTTCGACTTCTGTCAAGGAGATCTCCAAACTATAATTAAGGCGAATCTAAAATGTGGGACATTGGAGGTGATGGTTTTGAATCAATGGATATTGAAAATGCTGGAATTCTCGAGATTGCAGATCTTTCTTTTGATGAACCTGAACTGGAAGCTATTTTGTTTGATTCATAAGAAAATGCAAATTTTTTGTTTTAATATATCTTATATTTGTGTTTGAATGTTTGTAAAAATAAAGTTTGAGCATTTTTTTTATTTATCTAAATTTTTGTTAATGGATAATATTTATATTTAATTTTTTTTCATGCTGTATGCTAGCTGTATCTGTATCCTAGTTTTTTAAAATTTGTCATGTCCCCGTATCCTGCCGTGTCGTATCCCTGTGTCCGTGTCCGTGCAACATAGAATTTTTGATTATAGGCCACCCAATCGGGCTAGGCACGACATGGTATAGTAGCCATACCATGCCTGGCCCGACATAGCCATTAGCCTCGGACGGTTAAGATACCATGTTGGGTCTGGCTCGTACATGCTGGTTATTAAAATTTAATAATTTTTTTTAAAATTATGTTATATTTTTATGTAATAATTAATTAGTTTATGTTTAAAAATTTTTAAATTGTAAATTATAAATTTTTAATACTTTAAATTTTTTTTTTCAATATTAATTATTTTTACTTTTTTAGTAATATAAAGTAGAATTTAGATATAAATTAATACAATATTACAACTTAAATATAAATAAAATTTTAAATCAAATGCAAAATAAAAATAAAAAAAATTATTCAAATTTTAATTTTCAAACATCATTCACAACTAAAACTTAAATTAACACATCGAGTTAGAAATACAAATGACAAAGTCAAACCAAACCAAATACAATGTAAATAAAAATGAGTACATCGAAATCAAAAATCAGAATAAGACATAAGCATAATATAAGTGTCGCAATCCGGAAATTGTCAACCATCAGGCGTCAAGTGGCAATGTTATCAATCATCCATTGTCATATCATTATCATCATTAATATCAAAATTACTATCATATGGATCATCATCAATAATTAATTTCTTCACTTTTGCTGCAGTTTCAATATTATTATGGATGCCTAAGCTTGAATCATCCCAATCCTTCATACATATTAAAGTTTCAATAATTTTTGGATATAATCTCAATCTCCTATCCGAAATTATATTTACTACAACAGAAAAAGTAAACTTCAATGTTATGCTCGATACAGATGGATTCAGTAGATCCTGTGCCATCTTAGATTGCACGAGATAGGTGAACTCGTATGATTTTAACTATTATAATATATCATGATTCTTAATATCTGAATGTGATAGGATCAAATAGTAATTATTATTTAAGTACTGAAGTAGCTTACTCCTATTTTTCAACTCATCATTTCCTACTCACTAACTGAATGAAAACGTCATCATTTTTGAATATGGTATCTATGTTTGTATTCGGAACCTCACTACTACTACCACCATGCTTAGTATCGTAGTATGTTAAAAGTTTAATCAATTTTTCATGAATAAATACTTCAGGTGGGTATTCCAGATTCATGCACGAGGAAATATAAGTCAAAATGTTATCTATCCCTTCTACCTTAACCTCAGGGTCCATGCAGGTAGCTAGACAATAAAGAGATAGAATGATCGACTAATACTTTAAATATTTGGTTTCTATCTCTACATCCATATGGCTATGTTTCGGGTCGGTTCAGCTCAATATTTCTTAAACATTATACTAATGTTGATTATGCATCTGAGTGCAGTGCAAGTGGTGGGATTATAAATCTACGAACACATGTTCATTGTGTCATACAAAATCTTTATGAATTTCATAAATAAAATTCTTGTAGCTAAGTCAGTATCATAATAATAAGTTCGTAACTTTTACTATTGATGTAGTCGGATGTCCCGTGTTTGCATCTAACACATGATTCTAATATCAGGTAAATATAATTTTAACTGTATCGCACATCTGATTGGAATAATTTTTTTTTAAGATTTCCAGACAAACAGAGACTACCAAACTCTTATTATCTGTGAGGCATGTGAGTGTATTTTAGCGAGTTATGTATATTTTCTAAAGCGGGAGAACACAACTTTATCTCCACTTGTACAATTAGGTTAATCATGTGATACATGCATCTAACATGGAAAATTTTTCCTAATGATCAGTCTCTAATAATCTTAATAAACAGTTAATTACTATTCTATTATTATATGCATTATTAAATATGATACTGAAAATTTTATTTTGAATTTTATATTCTTGAAAGATTTTCATCATGCACTCAAAAATGATCAGGCTATCATGAGGATAAAAAATCTCAGAGAATCCTAAAATTTGTTATTTAGAGTTTATTTTGAATCTATATAATGGGTGGTAAGACATACATAAGATGTATCATCGTGACTAATTCAGATATCGGTTGTCATGGATACCACTCTACTATATGTCCTAAATTTATTAATTATTATTTGTTTTTTTAACTTATAATATTTTAGTATGTCATTTATAGATGTGAACCTAGGAATCATACAATATGTAAGCTGAAAATATGTTAGCATGATGCTAACTATTCTTGGATTACTCAAAAATCTAATCGGAAGATCTATCATGGTGATCAGTTTTACCATGACTTTCCTTTCCAACTCGCTGCGGTATATAAAGGAGGGAAACATTGAGATAGAACGAGATCCAATCTCAAAAAACTTACTGTTATGTTGAGTTTGCCTAGGATCTAATTTATCATATTTTTTGGTGCATAGTTCGACATGCCTATTAAGATGCTCAGTCCCGCACGAACTCTTATAATTTAATTTTTTTTAAAATATATGTATTATGTCAATTCTACTTCGGCATTCCTAATATTTTTTTGTTTTATTATATTAAAGTGAGTTCAAACTGCTAAAGTCCTTCTAGTTTATTAGTTTTTAGATGTTTGGGTCGAGACAACTAGAGAAAGCAAAGTTTTGGTATTGGACCTTTGCGTAGAATTTTTATTTTTTAAATTTAAATTAATTTTTATTATTATTTAAATTACTATTTGTCATTTATTTAGACTAGAGTGTTGAGTAGAGAGAGAGAGAGAAAGTGAACATTTAAGAGTTAACTAATTAAAAAACTACCCGTAAAGCAGCGTAAAGCATGTGTACCACAAATCCAAAGTTTAAACATCAATCAAAGTTGAGCTCGAGTTGCTAGTCCCGAAAAGCCGAACTGAAATCCTAATTCTTGAGAGAGAGGGGGGGGGGGGGGGGGGGGGGGGGGGAGGGTTCATATTTTAATAAAAGAATTTTTTTTATAATTTTTTTTTGATTTTTTTTTTAATTTTTAATGATTAATTTGGGGCAGAATCATCTGGGTCGTTGGATTTTATCCCATAGCCGTTGGAGGTGAAATCTAACGGCTCACATTCAAATTTTTTTTTAATTTTACTGTTAAGGGGGCTGGACTTGAACACGGGTTGAAAAAACCACGGGTCTGATTTGGGGCCCGACACCCTAATGGAATTTTCAGATCTTTCGGGGGGGGGGGGGGTCGAGGTGATTCTAGCTCGTGCCAAGTAACCGTTCCAACGGGTCTCGGTACAGGGTTGTATCTGGATCAATTGGTCTTGGCCAGGTATGACACGAGTAGTGCCATGAACAGGCTCGACACGGACACAAGCATGGGTCATTCCAGTGTTGTTCTGTGCCAAGCACGGTCGAATCGTGTCTCGAGTCGGGCATATCCTTCCCGGTCCATTTGGTACCTCTATTAGATAGGTCCTTGGAGTTGGGAGAGAAGAATGAAATAGAAAATAAGAGAAGTGATGAGAATAAAATTTTAGAATTTTATATTCTATATTTATAGTTTTTTTAAATTTAAATAATATATATATTTTAATTTAATTTTTTTTTTGTAAATTTAAAAATTAAAAATCTAGAGGTGTCAAATGGGCCGTGCTAGGCTGGCCTGGCCTATTTTTATTGATCACGACTGTGCTTCTCTGCCGGGCCAGGCAGAACATGGTTACTATTCTGTGCTGTGCCTGGTCCGACATAGTTTCTTCAGGCCAGGCCCGTTGACATGACCAGCTATTTTATTGTGCCGGAAAGGTGGACTCATATGATTTTCACCATTATAATATATCAAGATTTTTAATATCAGAATGTAATAGGATTGAGCAGTAATTAGTATCTAAGTATCGAGAAAGCTCGCTCATATGCGACAGTATATCATATCATTTCCCTCTCGCTAACCGAATGAAAAAAATCATTATTTCCGAAGATGATATCTATGTCCGTACTCACAGTCTCACTACTACTACTATTACTATCACAATATAGTCGTTGTATGTAAAAATGTCAGTCAATTTCTCATGAATGAATCTTTTAGGTTGTACTTTCAGGTTTATGCACGAGGAAATGTAGGTCATAGTATTATTCTATGTTGCACGGATACGCCTAGGAACTGCCGTGTCCGACCTGTGTCCAAGTGTCGGACACGTGGACACGGGTCGGATATGTGTCCGATACGCCACGTGGCGTATCAGATACGCGTCAGAGACATATCCGACGTGTTGTTCGGAAACAGTCGGCGTTAACAACAGACGCGTCGCTTACCTATAGACGCGTCGTTTACCAACTAACGCATTTTTACGATTCTAACGCGTCGGAAATATACTATATATTAACTATTACTCCTACATCTCCAACAAATTGAGGAGCACACCGCCGATAGTGAGTTGTCGACAAGCCGATTGCGAGAAATAGTTATCAATTGTCATTACGTCAAACGGGGAGGGGAGGAGCACACCGCCGAGGTGCCGACAATACCTAAGGTAACTTAATTCTATAAAGGGAAGGGGGGGTTTTGGAATCTGTATCGGGAGGGGGGAGAGTTCGAAAATTGAAACTGTAAAGGGAGGGTGTTAGAGTTTAAATTTTGTTTACATTATTTTAAAATACAGAATTTTAAATTATTTTAAAATACAGTATTTTAAATTATTTTAAAATACATAATATTTATAATTAATAATTTTTATTTTTAATTTTATTTTTTTTATCATGACGTATCCTAGTCGTATTCGTATCCTAGTTTTTTAGAATTTGCCGTGTCCCCGTATCCTGCCGTGTCGTATCTCCGTGTTCGTATCCGTGTCCGTGCAACATAGGTATTATTTACTCCTTACACCTTAACCCTATGGTCTATGCATGCAGCGAGATAATAATGAGATGAAATGATGGACCAACATTTTAAGTACTTGGGTTTTGTCTTTGCAGTCATATGACTAAGTGTTAGGTCAGCTCGATATTTCTTAAAAATGTTACTAATGTTGGATATGCACCTGAGTGTAATGCAAGTTGTGGGAGTATAAACCGATGAACACATGTTCGTCAGTATCGACAATAATAAGTTCGTCACTCTTACTATTGACATAATCAGATATCACGTGTTTGTATTCAACAAATGACTCCAACATCATGTTCGTGTAATTTCAACAGTGTTTCACATCCAATTGGAATTTTTTCTTTTCAAGATTCGCAGATAAATAGTAACTACCGAACTCTTGTTGTCTGCGAGGCGTGCAGATGTATTTTAGTGTATTACATATATATATTCAATGTGGGGGAACACACCTTCATATCTGCTTGTTCAATCAAGTTAATCATATGACACATGTATCTGACATGAAAAATTACTTTTACAAAAATAGCCAGACCATCATGATGATAGAGAAATTCAGAGAATCTTAAAATTTTTTTATTCATTGTCCATTTAGAATCTACATAGTAGGGGGTGAGGTATGCATAAGATGAATCATCATGACTTATCCAGATATCGGACGTCACGGATACCACTCCATTATATGTCATAAATTCATTAATTATTATTTATTTTTTTAACGTATAAAATTTTAGTATGTCGTTCTTAGATATGGACATAGGAATTCTATGATAAACAAGCTGAAAATATGTCTCCATGATGCTCACTACCTTTTGATCTTTTAAAAATTTGATCGGAAGACCTATCAATGTGATAAGTTTGCCAATGCCTTATGTACCCAACTCACTGTGGTATATTAAGGGGGTAATCTTTGGGACAAAGATCGATTCAGTCTCAAAAAATGCACTGCTAAGTTGGGTTTGCCTAGGATCAAATACACAATATTTTTTGGTGCATATTTTGGTATGCCTTTTAAGGTGCTCAATCTCAAACGAACTCATACTAGTTAAATTTCTCATAAAATATTTATACTGTGTAATTTTTTCTTTCTCACCCCTAATATTATTATATTATATTATATTAAAATTAGTCTAAACTATAGAAGTTCTCTTAGTTTTTTATTTTTTAGATGTTTCGGTTGAGATAATTGGAGAAATCAAAGTTTCAATAGTCTCATATATTTGTGTAAGATTTTTATTTTCTAAATTTAAATATGTTTTATTTGTATTAGTCATTTTTTTGTTTGTTTAAACAAGTGGTAGAGCATAGATGATAAAATTAGATTAAAAATCAGAGAGTAGAGGCTAGAGAGAGAGAAAAAGTAAACAAAAATATTAATTATTTTTAAATATTAAGTATTAAATTAAAAATTTTAGTAAAATAATAAATAAAAATTAAAAATACCCGTAAAACAGTGAGGTAGATCACGTGCACCACAATCCACATCAAGATTCAAACTTTTAAAGTCGAGCTCATTTTTGCGAGTCTCAAAAAGCTGAGCCGAATGACGAAATTCCAAGAGAGAAAAGAGATTTGAGAGAGTAAGAATATATGTTTTAGAAAAATATAAAAATTATAGAGAAAGGGGAGGAGTTATAGATTAAAGGAATGATTTTTTTTAAAGTAATTTTTATGTATTTTTTTTTTAATTTTTTATTGATAATTAGGTAGTAAAATAATGATGGCTATTGGATTTTGCCCATTAGTCGTTGGAGGTGAATTCTAACGGCTAAAATTCAAATTATTATATATATATATTTTTAATATCCAACCATTGGCGGGGGATTAGGGCGGGCCCACGGGTCGGTTTGGGAGGAATGGAGTGGATTCGGACTCTTGCCCAGGTGATTTCCGGATGGCAGTGCTGTCGTGCCGCTGGTGTTGGGTGGGACCGTGGGTCAGTGTCTTGAGTCGTGCCGAGTTATCGTGCTGGGCCAGACACGACACGAGATCCGGTTGGCCTCGGCACGACACTTCACGATTGGTGCCGTGGATAGGGACGACATGGCACGGGCATGGGAAATTCCCATGCCGTGCCAGCCCAGGCAGGGCCGAATCGTGCCCTGCCTCGTGCTGGACCAGGCTGGCCCGACCCGGTTGACACCTCTTTAAAAATTTGATAACCTTTTGAATTTTGTGTATCCATTGGAAACAAATGTGATGATTATAGATCGTCAGGATTTATAAAAATGTTTTTTTATTGACATAGAAAGCGATAAGCTTAGCTTGTTGTTCCATGTCATGACTCATTATGTGAATTCATAACAAGTACTGCAATGGGGCACACGGCCATTTTTTTAAATTTGTGTCAGAATTCATGGACCCTTTAGACCATGAGTCCGTTACTCGTGACTCGAGTTCGGTCTTTGGCCAATGATGTACCTTTGGACTGTGCCTACTAGGCAAGGCTTGTGGGTCTTGTGTGGTCCGGCATGACTCGTGAGGCATGGCTGCCCATGGCCCATCACGGCACGAGCCATACCTCGGGCTGGCATGATCCTGGTTCAGGCATGGTTTTGGACCATGCCTGGCAAGGATAATTTGTGCTGTGCCTCGGGCATTGCCCGGGCCGCCCATCTTACATGTTTTTTTTTTGGTTCCATCATTTGTTTTTCACATCATGGGCTTGTGCTATGTCACTTTGAAATGGCATTGTGAATTTGATGTTGCACAGAAAAACATCCATTCTTTGAATCGAAGGCTTTTCAAAGTGGCCGCACTTGTAATCTTTGTGGTACAAACATTATGAAGAATGCTTACTAGCAATGCATATGTGAATTGCTAAATAAAAATGTTTTAGGAATATAAATCCTCATGCATTTTTCTGTGAATTTAATTAATGTTGTATACTTATTTTCTCTGAGCTAAAGGTTGTCCATTGTTGTTCTTGAGGTTTTGTTGTATGTGTCCCTGGGTTCTTTTTTTCTTCTAACTACATCATATAGTTCAGAGTCATTCAAGCCAAAACTTAGCACCAACCTTTGTGAAAATTTGCTGCGTCATATCCTTGGATAAATAAATTATTATTTTTTGATGTTTTGATTGTAATAATACTGAACTATTTTTTGAAGCTTTGACATCCTTTTAATTTTGCAGTTACACTTGAATCCAGCGGATGCAATTGTACAACTTAGACCAGTTATGAAAAATATAGAATCTGGCAATTCCAAAAAAAAGACCAATGTTGTGGAAACTGTATTGCCCAAAGCTTCAAATGGCAACAAACTTATTGGTCAACCAAAGCAGCTGGTTCTTTCTGTCTCTCTCGCTATTCTTATACACACACATTTACATATTTCTTAAAAGGTTCCTAAAGACACATATATGTATATATATGTACACACACACACACACACACCCACATCTAAATATACATGTTTTGGCATTTTGCAGAACAAACTAATTAAACAAGCAAATGATGCAAAGTCCGAAACTGATGAGGTTAACATTTCTTATTCCTTGTTACTGATAATTTGATTATTTATTGTTCTTGAATGGTGAAATTTAAAAAAAAAATGGATTTGTAGTATTTGTTTGCTATATTGGTGTTGTGGCTGTTTGCCAATCGATTAGATTGAAGAGGTCAGAGATTTTGGGTGTCATGTAGTTTTTTTTTAAGCCTGCGGGTTTCTGGATACTAGTCACAATTGCCAGAGTAGAGGGTAGAAATTGAGAGTGAATCAAACTTATATCTTGACAAGTGTACCACATTCAATTTACCACCAGATTACCATGCATGTGGTTATTTTTGGTTTCATGTAGTTGTTATGTATCTATTCTGAACCTTTATGCTCATTTCATTCTGTGAAGTGCAGTGTTGGATTCCACTGAAATACCATGGCTCAAAGAGTGACTTCTCTGCTGGTTATTTCCACAAAATGGTGACTAACGGAAAGTCTCTTATAGAGTTTAAAATGAACCCGTATGTTGATTTCATTTTTAATTTGGAACTATTGTTGCTTTTGGAATGATCCTATGTAGGTGTATCATACTTTGTTGTGGGACTCCTGATTGAATCATGTTGCATCACGTGTAGGTACAACTACATGATATCCTTATGTCCTAAAGTATCTCATAACAATATTCAACCTGGGTTGTTATCTAAAAGGCATGGTTTCCTGGTTTCTGATTTGTTTCTCATCAATTTTTTCTATATATCCAGCTCAGCATGTAAACTCTGCTTGTGATAATATATATGTACAAGATAACTATCTTATACAGAATGCTTGATGGATAAAAAGCAAGCTTAAATTCTCTAGACTTTTATAAAACTATTTATTTAAATGTGATTCATTTTCTTGTAGCAAGTCATATAATTCTTCTTTTTGATGAAATAATTATTTAAATGTATTTCCTCCACTTATGAAAGTCTTTAAAATTGTGAAACTGATGGATTTTGTGTAAAGAGAGAGGAGAGTGAGGGAGGAGAGAAGAAAAATCTGCAGAGGTTTTTTTTTATAAAAAATGAGATAAGTAAAATTTTGAATTCACAATCATATATATATATATGTGTGTGTGTATGTATATATATAGCATTCGGCATTCCCCTTTAAGTTGAGAAGTATATGAAACATATCCTTGATTTAGAAGAGTGGAAAATAAGTTGTTATTTTTTGAGTATTTGTGAAGATGTCTGTAGTTTGTTTCGTGGTAGGTATATAGGATGTATTCATCGAATGAAAATAACATATATATGAATAAAGTAATAATCAATATTTTTTGTTATGAATAATATTAATAATTTACTACAATATGCTTAGTTTGCTCATGAAATATTGGGTTGGCAATAATGTGCTGAGCTGCCTAATTATCACAGTTAAATATCATTGATCTCTGAATTGGTAGACAAAGCTTCTCTAAGAAATATTTGGTTCAATAGAGCTTATAAGTAGCTAATAATATAATTCTATATTTTAACTTTGTATTAGATTCTAAAATAATTTTTAATCTTATGCCTTTCTAGTAGATGAATTACTTGAAAGAAAAATACAAAATTATATGAGTATCTACTTTTTCTGATCTTATAAGTCCAACCTAAACATGAATATGGCCATATGCTCATGATTTCTAAATATAATTTTATCTCTTAGAGTTTTTTTCATATACCTAGAGAGTTTCCTTGAACAAAATAAGTATAATTAAAATTTTGGATAAAAATGTGAAATAATCTCACTCTTGGATTTACTAGATAATATGAAATATAGTCTGAGAGAATAGAAATGTATGTTTAATTAATTAGAAAGTTAGTGAGTAAATTATTTCTCTCTAAAAATGTCTAAACACATTTTTGTGAAGTAATAGTATCAAAACCATTTCAATCAGATATAATTTTTCTTTGCAGGAGTGCCATCACATGATATTTGATGAATCATTTTGTGCTCAAAAAAATAAAAAATTTAATGAAAAATATATTCTAATATATTATTAATTTCTTAATATCTTAATGCCACTTATAGAATAAATTTTTATTATTTTATAAAATTTGTCAGTTGTCACAATAGAAAAAATTCGAGATCTTTATTTAACATTGATAACTATGTAAATTAAGTATAATTATCAATAAAAATAATAAATAATCTTAAATCAACATACTTGGTATTCTTATATGATTCCTAATTGTTTGGGTGAATCAGATGTGATGTGCCCCTTGTAATATCCTTATGACATAAGTTTCTTAGAGAAGAATATCATTTTTAAGATTGAATCATTAGTTGATCATTATTAAATAAAAATTTAGGATTCATTTGAGTTGTAAATAATATATATAATTTATCTCGCTCAATTTCTAGTGAAATCATCTATCCTGTCAGATTGTCCTGCAAAAAAATTTTAGAAGAGAAAATAATATCATGACTTTTTTTGCTTCATAAATTAATTAATAAAAACACATTATAATTAAACTTAAATACATATAAAATACTTCTCAAAAGAAATTTTCCAACATTGATATTATATTGTTTTTTTATCACGTACAATAATATTATTAGTAATGACAATATCAGAGCCTTTAAACTTTAGAAAAGATATAAATATTGTATAGTTACATGTAGCATGAATATTAGTATCCTAGCCCATTGCCCAACTGTTTGGAGAGGAGATGTGCAGAAAGTGTAGTAGATATAGGTATATATGAAGTAGTCCACTTGAGAAAGCATCAATGCAACATCTCCGGTAGACAATTGTAGAAGAACGAACTTGAGTAAGTTCAATGATATACTATTATAATTTCTGAATCTTGAAAAATTTATCATAATTCATGGTATAACATCCAACACTTTTTTTAAACATGTTATGATTTCTCATAGAAATGACAAGTTGTTATTATCTTTTTGTTTTAATTAATCTCTATCAGGTTTTTCAATTGTATTATCATTATTGTGTAACAAAGATATCATACAATTTTGATTCATTATGCTAACTCTATAAGAATTCCATCTCTGCAAACTAATACATTATTTTCTTAATGAATGTATGTAAAGAATACTATAAATTTGTTTATTAAATCTCTTCAATATTGTTTGAACTATCCATATTGGTACTACACTAACTATCTTCTCTCATAGTGGTGTTCAAGTACTATTGTGAGTCATCTCATCTAGAGGTGTCAAGTGGCTGGGCTGCCCAGGCATGACATGAGGCATGACTCTTACTGTGCTGGGCCAGAGGCTATCATGCTTTCGTGTCAGGCTAGGCACAATCTGCATGCCTGGCTTGTTGGCACAGTTTACTGGCATGGTAAACTTGACTCGAACCAGAAATTTGGAACTAGGAAGCGGGCACGATCCATTTTGCTCGTGCCCGCCCTGCTCGATACCTTTTTTAAAAATCTTAATTATTTTTTTTTTTAAAATCTGCCACGTACACATGACAAGTTTTTTTTTAAAGAAACCTACCATGTGGCTAGCCTTGGTAGGTGCTAGGCACGTACACATCTCGATGTAGTGGTTTGTTGAATATAAGTGAGCTATCTCGGTATTTAAATACTAATTAATACTTAGTTATATTACATACCGATAATAAAAATTTTAATATTTTAAATATCCAGGATAAAGCTGGAATGAGAGCATATAATTGTTGGCAGATGATGATTCATGAGATTTGAAGAATGTTGAGATCACCGTTAGTGTTACTATTAGATGTTTATATGGTAATGGTGATTGATATATATACACTATTGTCATTGAGATTGATGATTATTTTTTTTTATTTGGATAATATATTTTGTTGTTGTTTTTTTATATTATTATTTTTTTTGTTTATTATATTTTTTATTTTGATAATAAATTTTTTTCATTTCATGTGAATATAAGAAAAGATTATATTTTTTAAATATTATTGCATTGCGATTTGCATTATTAAAGTTAAAAATTGGCATTACCTGGCATTGTGCGGCATTACCTGGCATGATCCGGCACTAGAGGTGTCAAACGGGCCGGCCCAGCACGGCACGGCCCGTTTTTCACGTGCCCAGCCGTGCTACCGTGCCGTGCCCGGCACGGCACGGTTTTTTAAATTCGGGCACGGCACGGCCCGTGGGCACGGCAAGGCCGTGCCGTGCCGTGCCGGCCCGCTCGGGCACGGGCGCACGGCAAGGCAGGGCAGGCGGGGCGGGGCGGGTCGGGTCTGTTTGGACCCGACCCGCGGTCTTTTTACCGGGGGCGGGGCCCGGTTGGGTCACGAGTCACGACTCGTGAGTCGCGACTCACGACGCAGGCACGCGTGCCGGCGTGCCGTGCCAGGCTAGGCACGGCACGGGCCCGGGCACGTTTTTTTATCGTGCCGGGCCAGCCCAGGCACGGCCGAACCGTGCCGTGCCTCGTGCTGGGCCGGGCCGGCCCGGCCCGTTTGACACCTCTATCCGGCACAGCCTGACATGTATCCGAAACAATTCTGCCCGGACTTGTGCCTTTTGTGCCGTGATGGGCTTGGTAGAATACAAGTCGTGCCGTTACATGCACGACATGACTTTTTTACTAGGCCGTCCTCGGCATGACATGGTGGCTTGACTGGGCCACATAAAATTGGGCTGTGCATGTACGGCACGACCCATTTGACAGCTCTTGTCTCGTCATGATAAATCAATTTGTGAATCAACAATTATATAATAATATTATATAAATAAATTATTAATGAGGAATATATGAAAATGTTCATGTTTTAAACTTTCTTATAAGTGTCATAATAACCAAACACATATGATACACTGATATCAATTGACTATCACAAGCAGATTAATTGTTGTGTTACTTTGTATTCACTTATCATGCTCAATCTTAATTTTAGTTGAATTTTTTAATAAATAATTTATGTAATATTTAAGTCACAATTTAAATCTTCATCAATATAGATTATAGTCCTTACTATAGATAAAAAATAATTGTTCTTTATTTCTACTGAAATATTCATAATAGTCGCACATTAATTTTAATTTTTTAACTATCTTTTTATCTCACCATAATGTACATAACAAAAATAGTTGAACTACATGAGCTCAAAAAAAATGTGAACTGCACTATAATTGTGGATTGCCTCCCATTTTTTTTACAAAAAAGTTTGAAAATTTAAGGTTCTGTGGTATATGTCACAACGGTTCAGTTTATCGTCGCCGCATAAACCAGTGTTGGGTATTTTTTTTTTTACCAAAAATCACATCATTAGACAATTGACTTTCTCAAAAACCAACAAATTAACTTAAAATACCCATTTTACATGGGTATTTTCTTGTTATTAGTGTGGTGTTTCTATCGTTGCCATCAAAATCTACCGGCGATTTTTGTTGCCGGTGCTCCCAGATGGTGCACCTTCACTCCCACACCTTAACGATGGTGTCACTTCCCTAGAGGATGTTCTTTGATACCATGTGAAACTTAACGATGAAATTTTGTGGAGACGAGAGGATAGAGCTAGGAAAGGAAAATAGGAAAAAAAGTTTTTTTTTTTTAAATAAAATTGAGATAAGTAAAGCTTTGAATATACATAAACCTATATATATGGTTTGTAGCTGCCCAAAGTCAGGTGCTCCCAAATAATGAAAAATAAATAAATAAAAAAAAACAATAAATTAAAACTCATCAAAAATAACATCATAGCTTGTCTATCAAAATACAATATTATTATTGAAAAATTATTTATTTTTTTTAAGTACGTAGTGACTGATCCAAATAACTTTAGTGTGATATAAAAACTTGTAGTCGATTTTTTATTTGTGCATAAAGAAGTCTCAAGTGAAAAATTGTAACATGTTATGAATGCATGTATTCTATTAAATATGTACAAGTCTTGATGTCTAAATTACATAGCACATTATATTAAGAATGATATTTATATAAATTTTGTTATAGTATTTTTTATTTATTTAATGTTTATGATGAGAGTATCTAACTTATAGGTTTCCCAAATTATTTCTTTCCATTATGTATGGTGGCCCTGGAAACATTATACGTCATGAGTGTGAATTTATTATTATGTTCATAGAAAAATTAAATAATAAAAATCATTAATCTTTAATAAAACTCAAAGTAAATGAAATATATAAGAGAAATTTTTATGTAATGGGCTAATCATATTATAGTGGCTCATATGTTGGCTCATTTAAAATAAATGAAAGTTATCAATTTTCAATATACTCTAGTAATTGAAATCTATAAGAGGAATCATTATATTATGAGCTAATCAGATTATGATAGTTCATATGTTAGCTAATTTTATATATAATATAAAATAAATAAAAAACATATTGGGTACTCTCATCTAGAATATTAAGATGATGTCTCTTTAATATTTTCATGAAAATATTTGTTGATTAATTTGTTGTAGGAATATAGTTAATTATAATAGTTACATCCTTAACCTTTTTTTTAAAGTAATAAAAATTCATATTTATATATTTTGTCTGCTCATAAAGTATCAGATTGAAATCTTTATGTATTGTTGTTAGACTCAATTTTTAATGGTGTGGCAAAGCATAGTTGCAGTGCCTTGTTTGAGAGGAAGTGTTTCCCCTTCACAAAGGTGCCACTAGGTGTGGGAAGAAATTGCCTCACGACAAGGTGCGCCTTGCTTGAAAGGTGCTTGTCACCCTTTAATAAAAAAAAAATAAAAATAAAAATAATAATAATAGTTAAGGCAAAAAGGATGCTTGTGCCTCCCACTCCGTGTTTGCATGGGTTTGCCTTTCTATTTTCTCGTGTTTGTGTGGGTCTGCCTCCATCTCTTTTTGTGTTTGTGTGGATCTGCCTTTATCCCTCTGTGTTTGTGTGGGTCTGCCTCCCTCCCTCCTCGTGTTTGCGTGGGCTTACATCCCTTTCTCATATAGGTGTCAAATGGGCAGGGCGGGTTAGGCTTGGCCCGAAGCCTGATATGGTTTAGCCATGCATGGGCCGGCACGACACGCTACAGTACCATGCCGGGTGCATGCCGGGCGTACCCTCGACACTGGTCGTGCTGTGTCGGGCTAAGGGATTTCGGCATGTGTGTCATGTCAGGCATGACACGAGTGCCTAGAACATGGGCATGACATGGGTGACCATTACTGAGCGTGGTCACGACGGGGGATGATGTCCCAACGAGCCGACGCCTGACGGGCGAGGCTCGGTGAGCCCCGAAAGTGAGACGGTGGCGCGGCACGTGCTGCTGAACCTCTTATTTTTTTTTAAAAAAAAATTAGGGTTTGGTTCATCCCGAATTAGGCTGATTCGGCTGAACTTGGCGGATTTCGGGCCACAGGGCTGTGCCGGGACAGACCTAATCCGAACTGTGCCGTGCCAGACAAGGCACGCCAGCAGCAGGTTGGGCCCGAAAAAACTGGCCCGGGTCGCCCCTGCCCAGCCTGTCTGACTCCTATACTTTCTCACAACAAGGCCCCCTTCCTCTCTCTTCTTGTTTCTGGGCTCTGTGTTTTAAACTCTTGGTTGTTGTGAATAAATATAAGAGAATGAATAGGTGAAAATGAACTAATGATTTTACAACCTATAAAGACACCTATATATATACAAAAGAATGAAATAAACAAGATGATATTCTAAGAATATCTTAAGGAATAAACCAGAGGATATTATAAGGATATCTCATGATTCTTAACAATCCTACCATAACAATAAGAATATCTCATGATTCTTAATAATCCTACCATAAAAATAAGGTTATCCCATAATTTTTAACAATAAGGAATAAACTGGCAAATCTGGTTGTTTGTCTCCCCCTGAGCAATAAATCCTGGAGGTTGCTCCATATAGACTTCCTCCTGAAGATTACGATGGAGAAAGTCATTTTTGACATCTAACTGATGGAGATCCCAACTGTACCGGGCAGCCAAAGAGATAAAGAGTCGGACCAAAGTCAATTTAGCCACGGGAGAGAAGGTATCGACATACTCAATACCATAGGTCTGAGCATAGCCTTTGGCCACAAGTCAAGCTTTGAGGCGAGCAAGACTGCCATCGGCATTAACCTTCACTGCAAACACCCAGTGACAGCCAATAGCACATTTCCCTACAGGCAACTTCACTAAATCCCAAGTATCATTAGTCTCCAATGCTGCCATCTCCTCCCGCATATCATGATGCCAGCCAGGATGAGACAATGCTTCAGGAATAGAGGCAGGTAAAGAGGTAGAATCCAAAGAAGTAATGAAAGCACGAGATGAAAGAGAAAGGATATGATAAGACAGACAAGAAGAAATAGGATGAACACACTTACGTGAACCTTTGTGAAGAGCAATAGGAAGGTCATCACAGGAGGAAGGAGCTGATGGCGAGGGACATGATGGTGGAGGATCAGAGACTGGCAGATGCGGCCGACGGGAGTATACCTGTGTGATCGGAGGACGATCCAACGGAGCAGGAGTAGAACCGGTCACATGAGAGACATTAGATAGCGTTTAAGATTAGGACATTAACACTGATATTCTTTCTGAACTCTAGAATAGCCAAGGAAGATGTACTTGAGGGCTTTAGGATCAAGCTTGGAGAGCTATTGGCGAACATCATTGATAAAACATGTAGACCCAAAAATTCGGGGGGGAATGGGAAATAAAGGGGTAGTGGAGTATAGGATATGAAAGGGAGTATCTCAGTTAAGTACAGAAGAGGGCATGTGGTTAATCAAAAAATAAGCAGTGGAAACGGCGTCGGCCCAGAAAAGCTTAGGCACATGCATTTGGAAAAGCAGAGCCCGAGCAGTTTTCAAAAGATGACGATTCTTCCTCTCCGACACACCATTTTGAGAGGGAGAATCAACACATGAGGTTTGATGAAGGATGTCTCGCTCACGCATGAATGTTTGAAAAGGCTCAGACAAATATTCTTTAGCATTATCACTACGTAATGTTTGAACAAAAATATGAAAATGAGTTTGAAAAATCATCCATAAAAGTAACAAAGTAACGGAACCCAGTGGGTAACAGGACAGGACACGGGCCCCAAACATTGGAGTGGACTAATTCAAAAGGAGTACTAGTTTATTTATTAACTCGAGGACTTGAACTAAGACGATGATGTTTTGCAAGTTGACAGGACTCACAAGTTAAGGTAGATAATGACAAGAACTAGGGATATAACATTTTTAATAAAGTAAGAGAAGGATGACCTAAGCGGCAATGCAACTTAAAAGGACTCGATGTTGTAAGACAAGTGGCTGCGCTGGATGAAGACTGATCAAGTATATAGAGATCGTCAGACTCACATTCCCTACAAATCGTCCGCTTCGTCACCAGGTCCTGGAAAAGACAATAGCCAGGAAGGAATGAGACTGAGCAATTAAGATTATGAGCAAGTTTGCTGACAGAGAGTAAATTAAACGATAGATTAGACCCATGCAAAATCGATGATAAAGGAAGACATGAGGTAGGCGAGACAGTGCCTGACCCAAAGGCATAGGATTTGGACCTATCTATCAAGGTGATAATAGACTTGGACGAGGTGGGTTGTACGGAAGAAAGTAAACTAGGGTTACCTGTCATGTGGTTAGAGGTGCCTGAGTCAATGATCCATTCATTGGCGCATGATACAACGCAAGCGACTGAGTTACATGTCTGGGCAAGGTTGGACATGACAGTCGGAGAGGACTGTGTAAACTTCAGAAAAGCATGGTCCTTTTGGAACTGAGCAATATCGTAGGAAGAGAACTATGTAACTGGAGTAGGTGGGGTAGCAATGTTGGTTGCGGAAGCAAGAGTGACAGAAGAACCTCGCTGATTTTTGTTCTTTAATTTCCAACATTCCTGAATTACATGACTTGGCTTCTTACAGAAATGACAAATAATCTTGAAGAATGAGTGAGTGATGGAGGTTGAGCATATTGTTGTTTTAACGCAGGTCCACCTTGACCAAGAAGCATAGGAATGAGTGAGGCTGATGACTGAAGTCCTGCAGAATGAGAGATACCTGCTCGTTCAACTCTGCTATATACATCTTCTAATGAAGTGATGGTGAGACTAGAAAGAATCTGAGCTCGAGCAGAGTCATAAGCAGGTGGTAGCATAGCCATGAACCCCATAACAACCATCTGTTCATGTTGCTGCTGTTGGATTGCAATATCGGTATTAAAAGACAGCACCATATTCAATTGTGCATATGCATTTTTATAGTCTATGTATGCTTGCAAAAGGGACATGTCCTGCATCTCAGCCCGATAAAATACTTTACAAACATCAAACACACGGGTGATATTTTTCTTACCAGAGTATAAGAATACAAGATGATCCATCAACTATTTGACCGTCGTATAGTGAATAATGGTTTCGATCACGTCACTATCAATTGAATTTCTGACCTAAATGAAATGACGAGAATATCCCATTACGAGATGTGGCTGGAATCATCTATGGGTGGGTCAGAGGTAAGATGATGCTCCATCTCCATACTTTGAAAATAGATTCGAACTGTATTACTCTAGTCGATGTAGTTTCGACCATTTAGTTTATGTTCTGTAATCTTTGGAAGAACAGGAATCTCGGCCAGAGTGGCGAAAGACATCTTGGAAGCAGATTCAGTCATGATTAAGTGACTGAAAACAGGTTAGTGGCAACATTGATGAAAGCAAGCAATTATCGAATGAATATCCGACAAAGAACACTTTGGCCGAAATTGACGAATGACTAGAAATCCAAGTTTTAGTGCTTGGATCAAGGTAAAGGGGTATATACGAGATCTAAGAAGCACGGACACGAATACGGACACGGGGATAAGATATGACAGGATACATAGACACGACAAATTTCAAAAAACTAGGATATGGATATGACTATGATACGGCATGAAAAAAAATAGAAATATTATCCATAAATAGAAATTTAGATAAATAAAAAAATGTTCAAACATTATTTTTATAAACATTCAAATACAAACATAAGAAATATTAAAACAAAAGATTAATATTTTCTTATGAATCAAACAAAATATCAAACACAAACATAATTTAGATACGGCCTGAAAGATCTACAATCTCAAAAATTCCAACATTTCAATCTCCATTGATTCAAAATCATCACCTTCAATGTCTCATATTTTAGATTCGTCTTCATTATAGTTTGGAGATCTCATTGACAGAAGTTGGAGATTGTTATGGACATAAATTAAGTCTCCAGCTCTTTGTGGTGTCAACTTATTTCTTTTCATGGAGTGAATAAAATTATAAGTGTTCCAATTTTTTTCACAACATGAGGATGAATAAGGTTGTCCTAATAATTTTAATGCAATAGATTGAAGCATCAGTGCCAGTTCCATGAACAATTCACCATTTAATAGGACTCGTGTACCACCTGTCATTGATGGAATCACAACTAGAAAAATCTTTTAAAAATGCCAAAAATATAGCATACTCGTCATTTGCTCTTCTCATTTCATCTTCATTAGAAAAATATCTCTTAAAATATTTTTTTTTTCTTACTATTTCTAAATCTCGATGCGGTGAAACACGATCACGAGACTCAGCAAGCCATTGTTGACTATAATACCTGTAAGTTAAGTTATAACATTAATTATAAAATATTAAACATCATAGGATATTATTTATATTAAAATTATCATACTCTACAATTTTAACTCTTAAGATTATCTTGGATTTAAGAAATGAGCAAGAGAATGTAAATGTGTGTGGTTTTTATTTCATCTTTCCACCAAGATTTCATTCACAATATAAAAAAACATATAAGTTAAAATACATAGCAATTCATATAAGTTCAATTATAATTAAAACTTAAAAACTTTCAATCAAAATAATAAAAATTAAAAATTAAAAGTATACCTTGAATTATCTGTGGGACTTTTATGTTCTTTCTTAAAAATAACTTTCTTCACTTTTTCGATCATTGAATCCTACTACTCATAAATATTGTGAATGCAAGGTTTGTCAGTGTCGGCTAATCGAAGCATCTCATAAATAGAAGTTGTAAAGTTGATGATATAATTCACATTTATCAAAAAGTCTTCATTTAGGATTTTATCCTTTACTTCTTTAGCTTTTACTAAATCATCATATTTATATATTTCCTATTCTTCACTTATCACTAATTGCTCCAGGCCTCTTTTTATTGTTTTAAATCGTTTAAGCATAACAATAGTTGAAACAAAACGTGTATCGGCTACTGAAAGTAACTTCAGCTTACAATGCTTATTAAACATTAATAATCTCATTGCATGATTCATAATGAAATTTTTGATAAAAAAAATATTACTTGATACTTGAGCGATCCAACCACATTGTTCCATCATATCATCATATCTTGAGTTTGTTAGCGCACAAATATTTTTCAAAGCAAGATTAAGAGTATGAACCACATGAGGTTCAAAAAATATGCCGAAATTTTGCTTCCACAATGTATCCTGCTGCTTTGCAAGCTGCCGCATTATCAGTTATAACTTGAACTACCTTTTGTGAACCAATCTCTTGTATAGTGTTAATCAATAAATCAGCTATAAAATGTTTGTCCTTAGTCTCTCCTCCACAGTTTATTACTTTCAAAAATATTGGTCTACTTTCAGAGATTGCCATGATGTTAATAAGTGGTCTTCTTTGAGCATTTGATCATCCATCACTACAAATGCTCACTCCTTTCTCATTCCAAGTCTTCTTGATTGGTTCTAATAGATTATCAATATTTTTCTTCTCATTCTGCAATAATGTTGTTCTTAATGCATTATAGCTTGGTGGGACATAACCTGTAAGTTAACTTGCACTTTTAAAGCACGTGCATAATAAGGATTTCTAGCAAAGTGAAAAGATAATCCTCCAGAATAAAACATCCTAGCTATCTCACTGTCAACTATTTCATGTGCACCAATTTTGAATGCATTTTCAATTGATCTCATAGTCCCCTTTCTCCTTTTTAGATCAATTGGATTAGCACTAGAAGATGAATTCACAAAAAAAGAATCTGTAATGCTTAATGTGGGTAAAGAAACATGCTTAGGATTAGATTATTTCATTCTTTATTCATATTTCTCCATCATTCTTTGCATCTCAATCAAAATTTGATTCATTACTTTAGTACATGATACTATATCAGCCCCTTTAATTTTTAACAAGCGAGCATTGACTCTATAATATGATCCTCTATATATTTATCAACAAAAATTGCATTGAAAATTAACATTTTTTCCCCCTTTTCCTTTATTTAATTTTGCATCTTTCGTGACATATCTCCATGATGTAGCATTATCATCAACATCTTGAATATTTTGTTGATTACTTGAAGGCTCAGAATTAAAGCTCATTTTATTGTGTAATTATGCATGAAAAAAATTATGCATTTTAAATAATCTATATTATTTCAAAATTTATTTA
Organism: Sapria himalayana; assembly: GCA_029783825.1. Lineage (NCBI taxonomy): Eukaryota > Viridiplantae > Streptophyta > Magnoliopsida > Malpighiales > Rafflesiaceae > Sapria > Sapria himalayana. Next base: position 105,150 of record JAREIK010001701.1, read on the forward strand.
ATCTAATTTTTTTCTCCATCGATACTGTAAGACAAATTTCATTATATTTTCATTATTTACATATTACATTAATTTATTTAAATTAAATTATATAACAAAAATTATTATACTTACATATTATATATTACTAAATATTACATACTGCAAAAAGTATTCATATTTATATATTCCATATTTTAATATTGCATATTTATTATTATTCTTAAAATTATGTATTTAAAATTAAAATAAATTATTTGTTTATTATATTTTGCATATATATTAAACAAATAATAATAATTAAAATATAAAAAAAAATAGATTTAAACCCTTTAACCCCTGCACCCCTCCCGTTACTGCTTCTAGCCCCCCCCTCTCGTTACTGCTTCCAACACACCCCCCTCCCGTAATAGCTTCCAACACACCCCTGCCCCCCGTCACAGCTTCCAACACACCCCCGCCCCTTCGTTACAGCTTATAGAATTAGGTTACCTTAGGTACTGTCGGCGGTGTGCTCTTTGGCTTCCAACTTCTCTCCCCCGTTAGACGCAATTACAAACTATTTCCCGCAATTGGCTTCGTCGGTCACTCACTGTCGGTGGTGTGCTCCTCAATTTGTTGGAGTTGTAGAAGTAAGGCATTAATATATAGTATATTTTCACCGCGTCAGAATCGTATAAACACATCGGTTTGGTAACCGACGCGTCAGTTTCGTAACAACGCGTCGGATACATCTCCGACGCGTCTATCCGATACGCCACATGGGGTATCGGACACGGAATTTATTAATGATATGTCACGTGGAGTATCGGACACGTATCCGACGCGTGTCTGTACCGTGTCAACGTGTCGGACACGTGGACACGACTGTCCAGTGCCGTATCCGTGCTTCCTAGTACGAGATATAGGTAGAGGTGTCAAAAGGGCCGGGCCGGGCCGGCCCTTTTTTTGAGCACGGGCGTGCTTTCGTGCCGGGCCAAGCACGACACGGTTATTGTGCCGTGCCTGGCCCGACACTGTTTGAAAAAGCCGTGCCGGGCCAGCTTGGCCGTACGGGCCAAACCAGGCCGTACTAGCCAGGTAAAATTTTTTTTTTTATAATTTATTGTTTTAATTTTTATTTTAATTATATAAATTATTAAATTATATATAAAATTATAGATAATGTATAATATTATATATTTATAATATGAAAATTGTTAAAATTTATTAAAATTACAAAGTTAAAATTTTTTTTATAATGTAATATAAAATTAGTTTAAAATTTATTAGAATTATATAATAGAGTTATAAATTTTTAAATGAAAAATTAAAACAAAAAAATAAATAAATTAATAAATTATGTTAAAAAAATTAAAAAGTAAAAAAAAACATAAACAAACCAAATGAAAAATGACCAATTAGCCATTAGATACCGAAGGTCCGAACCAGATAAATTAAAGTTTCAACGTAAAGTATAAATAAAGCATACAATCAATAAAAAACAAGACATCGAAATCAAAAAATAGTAGATTATCATCAATCGGCATATTATGAGCACCATCAGCCGTAACATCAAAATCAGTATCATATGGATCATCATCATTAGCAATCAACTCCTCCACTATTTTAGTGGATGCGGTTGTAGTCCTAGTCACAGTCTCAGCTCCAAAATGATCATGAATGCTAATCTCGAATCCTCCCAATCCTTCAAACAAGCCAAAGCTTCAACAATATCTGGACGTAATCTCGATCTCTTATCCGAAATCATGTTCACTGTAACAGAAAAAGCAGACTCCGATGCTACGCTCGACACCGGAGGAGCCAGTAGATCTCGTGCCATCCTGGATAGCACGTGGAAGGTTGATTCATATGATTTCCATCACTATAATATATCAAGATTCTTAGTATCAGAATGTGATAGGATTGAATAGTAATCGGTATCTAAGTACCTAGAAAGCTCGCTCCTATGTGAAGGTTCACCCCTACGTTTCCCCCTCGCTAGCTGAATGGAAAATTTGTCATCTCTGAATAGAGTATTCATGTCCGTAAGCACAGTCTCACACCACCACCACCACCATCATACCTAGTATCGTAGTATATGAACAGGTCAGTCAACTTCTCGTGAATGAACTATTCAGATGGCTCTTCCAGGTTCATGCACGAGGAAATGTAAGTTAGACTGTTTCTATCATTTTCACCTTAACCCCAGGGTCCGTGCATGCAGCGAGACAATAAATAAATGAAACCTTGGACCAGTACTTTAAGTACTTAGTTTTCATCTCTGCAACCATATGACTAAGTATTGGGTCAGCTCAATAATTTTTAAACATGCTACTAATGTTGCATATGCACCGGAGTGCAATGCAAGTCTTAGGCGTATAAATCGACGAACATATGTTCGTCGTGTCATAAAAAATCTTCAGTAATTTCATAAATGAAATTTCTGAATCCAGTCAGTGTCCTCAATAATAAGTTTGTCACTTTTACTATTGACGTAGTCTGATATCACGTGTTCGTATCGAACACATGATTCTAATATCAGGTACGTGTAATTCCAACGATGTCTCACATACAATTGGAATTTTTTCTTCTTAAGATTCGCAGACAAATAGAGACTACCAAATTCTTGTTGTCTGCGAGGAGTGCAAATATATTTTAGTGCATTACGTATATTAGGTGGCAACACTGACACACTACATACATACATATAAACATGCATATTATGGCAATGGTTGCTGTGGGCAGACAAACTGACAATAAATTGCAGCTCTCAGACACATGATGCACAGAAATTACAGCATGTAGATGCGTATGCTCCCCTGTAGCAGCAACATGCATACCCAATGTACCCGATGTATGGCTCTCAGACACATGGCTGAGTTAACACACATCTATGACATGATTCTGATACATCAGAAATTATAGTTCAAAAGTGAAACTTCATAACAATATATGCACTTTAGTAGTGATTATACGTAATGCTGCTTGTTGTTTGCTTCATTATTAGCATCTTGTCAGCAAAGCCTCATTTATGTGCTGATTCCTGTTTAACTTTTATGAAATGTGAAGCCTAATTTAGCAAACCATATATGGTTGTTTCAGGTCATTGCTCGCACTGCCACTACAACAACGTATCATAAATTTGCTATCAGAGGTTTCTTCTTTCAAAACATCCATTTGTGCTATTGTTTGGCATTTGTTCAGTGTACTCTGTTCTACCTTGTGATGACTCATTATTTCTTTTCTTTTTCTTAGAGTTCTACGTTGATTCAGTTTGATCGGATTAAGAAATTTTGCCCAGGCAGTTCAAGTGAAGATATAGTTAAAACTCTTCAACAGAATGGGCAACTAGTCCAAGGCCTTTGGGCATTAAAAAGTTCTTTGCTGATCCCTGCTGGGGGTCCACTTGAAATGATTAAGCGTGCAGCAAGAGATTACATTCTTAATTTATTTAGAAAGAATTTGGTGATCAACTTTTCAGATGTTAATGTTCCTTCTAGGCTTAGGGATGACGTGGTAAATTTTCTTAATAAGTTTGCTGTTGAAAGACATATGCAATGGAAGTTTAAAGAGAAAGCAGATACTTTGTTCATGGAACTCTTTCCTCAGGCTGTTAAGGAGCAAGAACATGTATGGCAGATTACTGAGAAAAAATTAAATGAATTATTTCAATCCAGAAAAGCTGGGGCTTTAATCCCAAACCATGGCAACAACCTAAACAATGGCAATCCATCAAATCACGAGAGAAGCACAATCAAAAACACATGTGCCATTCACACAAAGATAATAGCATCAGAGACTCAAGAAGCTTTATTGAAGGTCCTCCCCAAAATATTTCAGAGTCGAAAGGTTTGCAGGTATGGAAAATATTGGGGCAGCTCTTTTGTATATATTTTTTCTGATAGAGTGATAAATGATTCATAAAAAATGGGCAGCTTTCAACTGATATGCCAAGGCTTAAGAGACTTTGCCATCTCCCAGTCCACTCTTCCAAAGGCAGATCCTAGAATTGCAGTAGCTGCTGCTTCTGGCGTTGATGCTCCTCCAGAAGTGCTTCAAGAAGTCATAAATCAAGTAGCGACTAGTATCCATGGGTTTTATGTTTTGAAATCATCACCAGATCATCCAGAATATGATCCTTTGAGGTTTTGCAATTTCATTTTCAGATTGATTTTTAGGGTAAAAACCATTTTCCAAAATTATATGCTTCTGCAAAAGTGGAACGTGTTAAACATGTATTTTTAAAAAATATCTGTAGATTAATATAATATTTTATTTTTAAAATTATGTTGATAGTCAAAAATTTATAGATCCATGATATTAATTATTATGATATTTTTTTTTCATGTAGCCAAAATTTTAATTATTAGGTTATTTTTTATTATTATATTTTATTGATGGACTATGTTGTAATTTTTCACTATATTATAATTTTTTTAATTTTTCTTTTTATATTGATGGAAGTACTCAACTTGTGGATTATCTCAATTATTTTGTTTGTTTTATAAGAGTAGGCTTGTATGATATTTTTCAGAAATCTTGTATTATATTTTTTTAGTATTATTTTATTATTGAAATATAGTATTAGAGTTAAAATTCTAGGCATTACAATCTCTAGGGTTTCTAGAGAACATTGCTACAACAATGCATACATCCCTGCTTTCGACAGTGCCTGCAATAGTGTGTGCATCTCTACACATAACAAAGCACACAACAATGTGTGCAACAGTGTGGCAACTGCTGTGGAAAGATTCTAAAATTTGCAGCAGTGAATTTCATTTGAAATTAGGGTTTTTGGAAAATCCTAATTTGGGAAAAAACCCTAATTTGGGGGAGGTTAATTATGACAGAATTTTATGGTTTGGTGAAAATCAAATTTGGGTCACTCCAGAAAAAGTCATTAAATAATTTTCTAGAGAAGAAACTGAAAGTTTTACCCAATATTAAGAAAAATATATTGATAATTGGAGTCATCTAATGATACTCATAGTTTATTCATTGTGACACATACTTAATTGAAAAGAGTATACAAAATTTATTTCTAATAAAGTAGTAGATTTTTTTGTATTATTTATTATTTATTCGTATATTTATTTTAGATTTCTAGATTATCAATAGTCGATATGTGAATTGATATTATGTATTACTAATATTCATATCTTATTTATTGTCATATTTTCACGATCTAAAAATATTATTGTAATTAATAATATATATTTATAAGTTATTAATGATTAATTTTTAATAATTTTAACAAATATATTTAATAACTATTTTATTAATGAAAGATTATTAAAAGTGATATTAAATATTTTAGTTTGAATTTCATATTCACTAAAGATTCATGGTATACTCTCATATATGGAAGAGCTATCATGAAGATGAAAAATTTTAGAAAATTAATTTTTTTTTGTTAAGCTTTTATTTAGAGTTTACGTAGTGAGTGATGAGATATGTAAATAATGCATCATCATATAGGTGTCAAACGGGTTGGTCTGCCCAGACCCGATACAAGGCATGACCCATTTGAGCCATGTCGGGCTCAGTACGGCATGATCTAGGACCTTGCCCAGGCATGTGCTGAGCAGACTTTCGATACGAATCGTGCCTTGCCATGCCGAGGGAAGTAGGCCTGCATGTCATGTCAGGCCCGACCTGGGTTCTTGGCACATGGGATGATACGGGGCATGATTTGACACATGCCTCGGGGATTGGCCAATCTAGTCTAGATTCAGGATCGCACCTGACCAGATGACCAATGCGACAATGGCGTGACGCCCAACGGGCAACATGACTAGCCGAGCAAGTCAGCAGGAGTGCCTGCTCGGCATTGGGGAGAGCCAGTATCCCCAAAGCACGGAACAAATTGTTCCAAAATTGGGCTGAATTTGGGCAGCGGGCCGTGCCTGGCCTGCTCTCTAGGGTACTGTGCAATGCTAGGCATGACATAATTATTGCAGCGTGTTGTGCCAGACACAACACTTAGGCCCATACATGCATGAAAAAAATGGGTCCTGTCGGCTTGGCACGGCCTGTTTGATACCCGTATATTGTCGCGACTAGTTCATATATCGATATCATAGATATTATTCTACTAAATGTTTAAAATTTATTAATTATTAATTATATTTATAATTTATAATTATTTTATATGTTATTTTTATATGTGTACTTAGAAATCTTATGATAAGTAGACTGAAAGTAAGTCATAATATTAAATATCATAGGATTTTCAGAAATTTAATTGGGAGATCAATGATAATAATTAGTTTAATAATGTATTTTCTTCTAGAATCATTGTGGTATATGAATGAGTCAACGAAACCAAACTAGATTTAGCTTGAAAGATTTCACTATTAAGTTGAGTTTGTCTCGAATTTAATATATCTTATTTTTTATTACATTGATCGACATGTCTTTTTAGGTGTTAAGTTTTACACACTCTTTTATCTATATATCCTTTTATAATATTTATATTATGTCAATTTTTTATTGACATTCCTAAAATTTTTATTTATTATTATTTTTAAGTGTGTTTATATTAATAATGTTTGATTAGTTTTTAAATTTTTAGGTGTTATATGGGTTTGAGTCGAGGTTGTTGGAGATAACATAGTTTATGTCTCAAATTTTTTATTAAGGTTAACATTATTATTTATATCTACGTTAATATTATATTTATAATCAGTAAATTCATCATAAGATATTTTTTAACTATTTATATTTTTAAATAAATTATGAAAGTAAAAAAAAAATAAAACTCAAAACAAATAAATAAGAAAACTAGTATTATAATGCATATCTTTATATTGTAAATTTTAATTTTGAGACAATTTGCATTGTTGCACAGGCACACTCATACTACCTACTATCTCATATGCACAAGTATAAATTATAAATCACAATGAAAAAGTAATATATATCTATGTCTAATATTACAATTATAAAATATTAGTATAGAGGAGGGCACAAAGGAGAGTGAGTCAGAGAGATTCTGTGAGAGAGAGAGTTAGAGAAGAGATAAATTTAGAATAAGAATTTTAAAATTCTTCTTTATTTATAAAGAAAAAAGAAAAGTTGAAAATATTAAAAAAATATATTTTTTTAATTTTTTTGTTTTAAAATTGACAAAAATCATGATAGCCATCAAATTTCAGTCGCAATAGATGTTGTTAGTAATCCAACGGCCACTGTAATACTAAATAAATATATCATAATTTTTTTTTAAATATTTATGTTGACATTGACATCGACAAGCATAACTTGTTGTTCTCTCTATCGGAGTTTGTTGAATGAAAATATAATTGGCTGCATAGAGGTCTCATGTAGAGTTATTGAGTCAGTGGACCATGCTATCAGGCTAGGCACATGGATCATGCTTGGTCTGACATGAAGCATGGCTCACACCATCTTGACATGACACTAGCAATGCCATGGATTGGCACGGTCCAAGACTAAGCATAGGCATGATTTTGGACCGTACCATGCTGGGCCATGCATGGCTGAACCATGCCATGCCACGTGCTGTGCCAGGGTCACCCTAGCTTTTTGAGATCTCTATACAAGTATGTCTTTAGTAAGAAATTATTCAATTTGATATGCTCAAATATATAAAGACTTAGTAGAGATTTGACCAGAAAAAAATTTAATATCTGATTGTTTTTTGTTGATGATTGCTTTAGATATACTTTGATATGTCTCTTTCGAGATACATGACAAGTATATTTTAGATTTTTCATATAATAAAAAAATAATTTATAAAATATTATAAAATTAAAAAATGACTGCATAAGTACGAGGCAAATACATGAAGTTGCAATTGGGGTTTAAGAGTATTCGTTAAGTAATAGAATATTAGGATTGACACATCTCATAAAGTTACAATTGGGTTTTAGGAGTCGTGATATGAACTATGAAGTCATGACCTGAACGGAGTCGTTACATGATTATGTGGTTGCAACTGGAATACATGTATTTTGATGTAATGAACTATATTATAATGTCATGACTAGATTGAAGCTACTACATATGTTTTGGTATTATAATATGTATTGTGAAATCACGATTAGATTGAAGTTACTATATGTGTTTTGGGTTCATGGCTTGTATTATGAATTTGTGATTGGACTGAAGCTACTACATGTGTTTGGTGTTGTAACATGTATTGTCAAGTCGCGACTAAACTGAGACAGCTATATTTATTTTGGCGTCATGATTTGTATTTTGAAGTTACGACTTAACTGAAACTAGAACATGTGTTTTGATATCATGACTCTATTATGTGGTATGTCATGATCTTGCCTTGTGGATTTCGCGACATCATTGTAGTTACAATTTGTCTTGTGTTGTGATTGATTAACTTAAGGATTTAAGTCATGATCTTACTTTTTGGTGTCGTAATTTTTAAATAGATTTATTATTTCTATTTAAGTATTATTTGTAAATGTAATATATAGAGCAAAATACTGCAATCATAGAAGTTAGTAAAATTTTTTTTTTTTTGCAATTACATGTTCTCTCTATTCTCCCTACTTATTCTTATCTATCTATGTGTGCATGTAATTTTTTTTCTGAGTTATTAATATTCCACCATCCGAAATCTTGAATTTATCAACTCGGACACTCGAATTCCTGGATTTGATATTGAGTTATACTCAATATCAAGCACGATCTAATTCCTGAATCCAAGGAGGTCCGTGTCGCAAGATTCGGTATCGGGATCAAATTACTTAAGCAAGTAAATTTACATTTTATCCCAAATTTTGATATCAGAAGTTGATTGAGATATTAACTAAGGTGACATGATTCTATCATTTGGTTTTAGAGTTAAGTGTGATTTCAATATATGGTATTCAAGCCAAATATAAGTTGTTTTAACAATATATAAAAGTTATTTTTTCATATTTATATTTTTATAATTTTAATTATTATATATTGTATATATTTAAGATTTGTTTAGAATGTTGTAATAATATTTTGTATATTTTAATAATGAATTAATAAGATATACAATAAAATAACTATGATTAATTAATTTAGTGAAATATTGTTTTAATGAGAATATAATTTAAAAAGTTAATTTGCAAGTAAAAAAAAAAAAAGCTAAATGGTTAGGTTGTAATTATGTTATTTTCAATCCTCAGGCCAAGGGTTCGAACTTTGAATCCCGTCAATTATTACTTAATTATTTTTAAGTGGGCATGCACTATGGGTGTTTCTCTAAAAACTGCCCGGTTCTCCCGATCCCCACCAGTCTGATTGCTGGTCTTACCGATTCAATTCCGGTTTGATGGTATACCAGCCCGATTGACAGAAACGGACCAGTTTGGTGACCAGTTCGATCGGCCAGACTGATCCCTACTCTAGTATTTTACAAATAGATGAAATATTTCATGCTATAGAAAATTTAGAACAAGTCTATATCTGCCACATATAATCTTACTAGGAAGTATATTGTATGCATCTTCAAAAAGATGCATAAAAAGTTATATTTGTATTTTCTGTCTTCAAAGTTAAATATTTGTGATGTGTATGCATCAACTTTAAGGAGGGTGTTAAATTTTTGAATGAGTTTTATGCTTTATTTTATTTATTTTTATTGTTCTATGGAATCACCTGACATGTAAGTTACTTATCTCCTGACTCCTGTTCCCTGAACCCTAATCAGATTTAGTATATGTGATATATATATGCAGCAACTTGATTTATAGCCTTGCAAAGATATTTTTATTGTTCAACTGGAACAAATATAGTTAGTTCTTTTTTTTTGAATTTTCTAAGACATTTCATATGAATGTATCGTGCTGGATTTATAGCCTTGCAAAGTGGGTTCTTTCTTCTAGGGATAGTGCCAGATAGAGAGCTTGTTTTTTTTAATCCAAATTTAGTATATGTGATATATGTGCAGCAACTTGATTAAGGGTTGAAATGTTTACTCTTAATGTATTTTATTTTTTGTTTTTATATCAGTAAGTGTTTCATTGATATTGGTAATCATTTTTCATGAGATGGATATAATTATCTCCATTGTTACTTAACATTTTTTATGCAAAATTTGTGGCAATTGGAATGCAGGAAAATTGTAATTGACCTGCTGCTGGCAAGGGGACCTAACGGGAAGTTGAAAAAAGCCGAAGTTCTGGAAGCTGCGAGGCTTATCCTTAAAAGAGGAGTGGCAAACATTGAATATAACAAAGTAATGACTGATTTCTGTGAATCTAAGGGATCTGCTTGGACCTTGAAGAACATTGATGGACAATCATGGTGATCTCTCTCGAATTAGTCCTGCTAGCAGCACATGGATAATGAATGATTTATTGCAATGGGACGAAATCCAAGACTGGCACTTGAACCTCAAAGTGAACCGTTTGGGTCCAATTTGAACCGAGAAAAATTATCATACACAACTTTGGTTCCTAATCTGCAGTTCTGCACTGTTGCTGATCAAGTAGTCCTGTTACAATTAATGAAAATCTTCTCACCTAAAGAATGAATGGATGGCAGCAAGATCAAAGACAGATTGTATCCCATTGTTCTTTTTAATATAGCAGTAGATATCAAATTTGTATTTCTATTGAAAATGAAAATCTTTGTTTGCAAGAAATTAATGTATAACAATTTCAAGTTTAATGTTGAAAATATAATGGGGGAAATTATGTTTTTGGGTGTTCTCCAAGAAAAATTTAAGAATTTGTAACTTATCATTTTAAATTTGAAAAAAATTCATCAAAATCTTAAAATATTGAAACCTAGGACAATCTTATGTTTATACTAAACTATCCTCGTCCTCTCCCATTGGCCATCTCCCATCGGCCCTAGCCCTCTCCCATTGAGCTCGACCGTGAGATTAATTGAACTAATAGAGCTTGTGGTCGTGCATCTGGAGCTTGATCAGAGCTCCTTCAAGCTTTAAGAGCTTGGCGTCAAGTTCTAACTAGAGGTGTTAACTGGGTCGGGTAGGCTCGGTCCGGCACAAGGCAAGCCACGATTCGGTCTTGCCAGGGTCGGCCTGGCACGGTAATTTTCCGTGCCCGGGCTCGTGCCGTGCCCGACCAAGGCACAATCATGTCGTGCCGTGTCGAGGCTAACCGGGCCTCGTGCTGTGCCTGACCCAGAATGGTACCGTGGCCCGTTGGCACGGTACCTTGGCACGAGCTGAGAAATCGATTTATTTTTAAATTAGGGTTTCGGGCGTGCCGAAATCCTAATTTTTTTAAATTAGGGGTTCGGCGCGACGGCGCGCAGCCGAACCCCTAATTTATTTTATATTAGAGGTTCGGCCCGGCCAGGCCGAACTCGGCGGATTAGTGATGCGGGCTCGTGCCGGGCTGACCTCCACATAACAGTGACAAGCCAGGCATGACACGATACAATAACAGTGCCGTGCCTGGCCCGTCACGAATGCACGGTAAGCCGTCTAAAAACGGTCCGGGCCGGGCCGGCACATACCGTTGGACACCTCTAACCAGTTCTATATCCATGGGTCTTGGAGAATTTTTCTAGGATTTTGGAGCTGAAAATGAGTGTTTTGGGGCTAGGGTTTTTTTTGCATGTAAAACTATGTTTATATAAAGCCTAAGGTCATTTTCAAGTAAAAACTGAGGACAACCTTGGACACTGATAAAATATTACTGTTTGAACATCCCTGGATCATACTTTTTATCCGTAAGTTGGATTTTGACGTTCGACATGTCTATGAACTCATATCGACGAGACCTAAAAAATAGTATTTTATTCAACCCAAAATTATTTATTCTTATAAAATTTAATAGGCCACACCTACTAATTATTAGTAAAACTTGATCAAATGTATTAAAAACTTATATTATTTGGTGCGGGTCGTATATTCTATGTGAACTAGAATTGTTTTCATATGCCTTATTTGTTCTTCTTCAATAGAATTACTCCTCTATATCTTCATCTGTAGCACAAAAATATTATCTTGAAATAACTCCTTGTATGTCAGATATGGACTTTTATTTTGTGATAGTTTTTCTTGACTCTCATATAATAGAACTTCATGATTTTTCAAGTTCAAATGATAGTACAAAGGGATGTTGCTATAAGATCTAAATAAATACCCACTACTATGTAGTACATTAACTTCTTCCACTTGATAAATAGAGTCAAAATTAGTCATCTCCTACAATAGCAAGGTTACAAATTAGTTGAAAAATGTACCCATCTTAGCTTCCATCATTGACAATTTATCTACTACAAATATTTTAGCTTATCTTATTCAATTTTCTTGGTTGGGCTACATCTAGATCTCAGAGTAGTAGTTATCTATAAAAGCTAGCATCCAATAGTCTCCTAAGTTCGGAGAGGAATGAATTATTAGATAGTTTATTCTACACTTCATTGCTTATTTCTATTATTACTATTATCTTACATATTTTATCTCTCATCTCTATGTTGCAATATATTTTTTCTCATTCTCTCAATTTTTAGGTCCATAGGCATTGGGTTAGTCACAAATCTTTGGATTATAAAATATGATGGCTACAAAACAAAAAGAAAGAAAACAGAATAAAATACAGACACAAAACAAACAATAAATGAAAATGATTATCCAGTTAACTATAAAGAAAAATATCTTTTTTCAAAGATAGTTACATCAACTCATGTTGACCAATCAAACTAAATAAAACTTTGGTAAAGATGTCAAAAACTTGTTGTGGCTTTGTTACACTGCCAAAACTTATTGTTTGTGATATGATCCTAAAAGTTTATTGGATGATTGATTTTGTCCAATAGAGATCTGTAAGTATAAGAGTCATATAAGTAGTAAAGTAAATATAAGTATAGATATCAATCCCTTAGATTATATTAGTAGTTTGACAGACCTATAGTGAACTAACTACTACTTGGATTGAGAAGATGAACTTGGGTCTTGGATATATACTTTACTCAATGATTGGGTTACTTCTTTATGTTTGATAAAATTTCTTTAATATTAGGACAATGTTATATTCGATTGTTGGATAAAGGGTGAGATGATGTGGACTTTTTCATTTTTTATGGCATATAAGATTATTATCATCCTTAGAATTTCACTATTAAGGATGTTTCTCTTGTAGTTGTGCCTTTGGTATTTAATTATCAAAATTATACTTACTCTATCCATAGGTCAACCATACTTCTAATCATATTAGACAATATACCATCTACCTTTGATTATTACTTTGAAGATGTATATTTATTGTCCAACCTCAATGGTCAGCATAGATATGAAATAATATGGTAATAATTATGTTTGAGTTGTAGACTTTGTAAACATCATAAATGCATCAATTAACATAAGTCTTCCTACTAATTTTACATATTAAAGTCATAGAAGAGGAAATGATTCTTGAGGTGTTACCACCTTATGTAATACCTCCATTTATATATGTAATGTGACTAGCCAATCATTGCCAATAATAGCTAATACATGAGCCACATCATAGTGAAATCTTTAGGTTAGATGTTCTATATAACTCATTTATCATTTAAAAGTTTTTTATTCTAGAATATTCATAATGGAATGGTCATAAATTTATTTGTGCTAGATGTGTCAAATGGGCAGGGCTGATCCGGCCCGTCCATTTTTTTCTTGGAGGGCAGGCCCGGCACGGCCCGTGGCTCAAAATCTTTCTAGATTCAGGTTAGTTCTAGTTGGGTTAGGTCGGGCATTTTTTTAAAGAATTGGGGTTTCGGGCGCTGCCATCGACCATCGGGCATTGCTACGCCATCCCCCCGTTGGGCACCACTCGGTGCGTGGTCACTCATGCTATGCCCACATGCCAAGCACCCGTGCCGTGACTAGCAAGGCACGTGTGCTAAAAACCCTCGGCACGACATGGCACGATTCATGTCGAGGGTCCGCTCGACACGGGCTCAGGCATGATACTATAGCATGCCGTGCCGGGCTTCGATCCTGTTTGACACCTTTAATTTGTGCTTTCTGCTTCATGAATGGCATACTAGCATTAATTAAATTTATATAAATTTAGTGTTTCTATGCATATATTTGTCTCACGAGACAAGAATAGAATGAATATAACTTCCTTTGGATCAAATCTTATAAGTATATCACATAACTTACCTATCACTATTCTTTATGGCCAACATGTATAAATCTATATTTGAGTGAAACCCTAAATATTTATTCTAAATAATATTTATATCCATCAATATCCAAATTATAATATTATTACAATTCAATATTATATAAATACAATAATCATACATAAATACATAAACTTATCATAAACTCTTATTTAGCCTAATATTGGAGAAGAATTCACTCAAGACATTATATATCATGGCTGGTGTGAGGATCTATGTATCAAATCTAGTTTCCAATCAATTCTTGCTTTAGTTAGACCTGATTTAATTCCTAAATAGGGGATGTAAATCATATTGCATGGCCTTGACCATGAAATCTAAATCCCCCTCTCTTATTTTTATTTTAAATCTCTAAATCTTTCATTTATATCATGGAGTGATATCAAGCAAATGTGCAGCTCTTTAAGCTGGAAGTCCACTGAAACTACTTGGTTTACATCATATTTCACTATTCTTCATTTTATTCTATAAAAATCATCATTCAATAAAATTCTTTCATTTAAAGTCAATATTCAATGAAAACACATCATAAAAACAATACAAAATAACCCCAAAAACTTAGTACTTTGAGTGCCAAACAGTAGCCATAACTCCGCTATGTGTTATAGGCCATGATTTATTAGTTGGATGGAAAGAATAATATATAGGCTCTACATATTTTCATATTCCTATATTTTTATGTTGCATCTCCCATATTTTCATATTCCTATATATATATAGGCTCTACATGTTTTCTATGAAAGGCCTTATATGAATTGAAATGACATCTTGGAGCTTAGTTTAGAAGTTAGATGAAAAAATATATATTTAATCAGTAAGTTTTTTTGAATTAGGTTTGTACATACTAGTCACTATGTTTTACTATTTAAATTCATAAAAGATCTATCTATAAACTACAAAAGGTTATTTATGACTTAAGGTAGAGGTTGGTTGGAAAATTCTCTTTGGTTAAATATTTTGGAATATGAATGTGTGTTTTAGATTATTGTTGTTTTTATATATGGTTCTGAGCAATATGTATCTTACAAGTAGTAGAGCTAGATTAAATTATTGTTATAGGCCATGGCGAGTAAGATATTTATGAACTCAAAAAGCTTCTCCAAACAAGAATTTTCATGACTATTTGATGATTTAATTTTATATTTTTTGGATAAATGTGGCACATGCTAGTATATAATTTATGTTCTCCATGTAGGAATATGCATTGGATATTCTTTCAAAGTGTGGTCTTTTTAATTATTTTATAACCAATAATTCTTTTGATTCAATTATAGAGTTATCTTATTCAAGTAATACAATTGACTTTATTGGAAATGAGAGAACTTTAGAAAGAATTAACTATTTGATAATTATTATACTTGATATTACAATTACATAAATTATCAATATAATTAGTCATGTCCTAAATTTTTCTAGAATAGCCCACATTCTTTGATATGCGAAAAATGCACCAAAGCTCGAGAATGATTTTTCACAACCAAGGATTAGAATTGAGATTAATATCTCATAGAAATGATTTTTCATATTTATATAGAGATAAGTATAATACTACAAGGAAAACTATGAGTTTATTAGATGATAACTTACTAGAAGATATTAGAATCTTAATTCAACTTGTTGTCACTTTTTATTGTGATAGTTAGAGTATAAGATATATTTCTTCCAATAACATTTATCATGATTAGCTTAAGCGCAATGACAATGATTATTATTTTTTTTTATAAAAAATAAAAAATGATTTGATTCTTATAACTAACTTGCTTTACAATAGTCATCCAAACATAAGCTTTCTAAAGTCCATCACAATTAATTATGTTCTTCCAAAATATCCAGTTAGTGGTTTTAAGGCGTCTTACTAAGACTTGATATGGGGCCATGCTTATATATGACATCATGTTTTTTTTCATATGGTCTTAGGAGAGTTTTCATATGATCATCACCCTAGAATTAACTAAAGCTTGGTACAAATAATTCTAAATATTTTTCAAACAAAAATTTCCACCATATAAAAAGCATTTTATTGATAGGATATCATCATCTTTTCATCTATAAATGATCATAAACATCCATGTGTGGCGTGAAATCTATTCAAAGCCTTTGGAGCCCCACATTTTTTGGCTTTTACCTTATCCTTTGTATCAATGTACAATTGGGTTGTAACCATAAAAATTATCTTCTATCCACCATCAATCTTATAGATTTCCCATTTTGGCATCTATTCTTGTAAAGTTTTATGATGAGTAACTATACAGAATCTCATATGTCAAGAGACAAATCTTTGAGATTTATGAGGTCTAAAGTGGATAATTTCTCATGTTATTCGAAAAATTTATTACAAATAATATGGGAGACAAATAATACAATCAATAATGTACCAAACTAAACTCAAAGGGAGGGCTAGGTAAAAATAGACAAAGAGAACATTAGGGTGTAAGATAACATAGAAATTACTAGAATGCAGAATATTTGAAAGAGATCTCACTTTGCCCATGGTTGATTAAGCTCATTGATATGTGTGTGTGTGTGTGTGTGTGTGTGTAGACAGAGAATAATATCCAATCAACATAGTATATTTTAGTGTGATTGAGTTTATATTTTTAAATAATATGAAGTTATTGTTATGAAATAAAAGTCACATCAATAATTTCAATTAGAAAATTCAACCTCAATAGTTATAAATAAACTCGAAAAAAACAAAATGCAAGCTAAAAGTGATTTGGGATTGAGATGAAATAAAATGAGGAGATAACCTTTTTTTATAAGAAAAAAAATTAAAAATCCATAATGAATTTCTGATGTGGAGTTTATTAACTTCACCTACCAGTCCTAGCCACACTTTGACCAAACATTCTTCCATTTGAAGCTTACCTTCCTCACTTGCAAACCTAGTGCTTTCTTTTGTTCTTGTCAAGTCATATGAGATTCTACACCTTACAAACTTATCAATATTAATTAGCTTGGTTATAACATCTACTAGATTTTTATCAATAACAATCTTTACATATTCACATTTTCTTTTTCTACTTTTTCTTATATAAAGTAATATTATACTCCGATATATTTTGTCTTTGAGTAAAATGTTGGATTCTTTGCTAAATGTAAAGGCTTTGATTATCATAAAATATAGAAATTTTATTTTGTTTGTATTCAAGCTCTTCTAATGATATCTACAATCATATTGCCTCTTAACTAACTTGTATAGTTGTAATATATTCTACCACTATTATTGAAGTTGACATAATAGAATATTGTTTTGAAATATAACTTACAACTCTTATAACAAGAGTAAGAAAAAAAGCTTATGATAGACTTTTTATTGTCAATATTATCAGCATAATCTATATCAACATAGCATCTAACAATAAGGTCTAAAACTTTATAACATTATGCAGTATTTGGGGTTCCTCTAATATTTTGGAGAACCCTTTTCATAGTGCTTCAATGCTTTCTAGTAGGATTTTGTCATAAATTAACTAACAATTTTCATTATTTTTGTAATGTCTAGTTTTGTACAAATTATTGCAAATATTAAACTTCTTACTACAAATACATATGATACTCAAGACAACTTCCTCATCTTTTCTTCAGTGTAGGATACATATTCGATGATGACTTAAAATTAATAGGAAGTTGTGTACAAATTAGTTTAATATCTTGCATGTTGAAGCATCACAAGAACTTGTTAAATTAGTTCTCTTGAAATAACCAAATCCTTTTATTTTTTTATCTCAATAAATTCATATCCCTAGAATATTGTTTGCTAGTCCCAAGTCTTTCATATCGAACTCACTAGCCAAATGTACTTTAAATTTTCAAAATTGATATTTATTGAGATTTGTTACTAAAATGTCATCCACATATAATAATATAATAATTAAGTCATTTTCATCTTCAAACCTCTTGTAGTACATAAAATAGTTTAAACTAGGTCTATTATACCTAAGACTAATGATGAAAAAAACTTAAATCTTGTATACTAACACCTTGTGTCTATTTAAGATCATATATAGATCTGTTCAACTTACAAACTAATTCTTCTTACATATTTTAGCAAAACTTGTTAGATAGAGTATATAATTTTTTTCTTCAATTTCTTCATGAAGAAATATATTTTTGATATCTAAATACTCCAAATATAAATTGAACATATCATACAAAACCATAACTATTCTGATTATTATAAGAGGAATTATTAGGAAAAAAATTTCATTAAAGTCAAATTTTTATTTTTGAGCATATCTCTTTACTACTAATCTTAGACGATACTATTCTATTTGATCATTGATATCTTGATTGATCTTGTAGACTTATTTATTATAAATGACTTTTCTTTCATATGATGATAATACTAGCTTCAATATCTTATTCTTATGTAGAGCTTTATTTCTTCATATATTGCTACTATCTATAGAGATGTATATGAGCTACTTATAGCTTTATAACATTTTAATAGTTTTTTATTCTCTATTAATAGACAACATATGATATTATTCTCTATCGCATACTCTGAGTGCCAAGCTGATAGTTTTATATCATGAGTAGACCTATTAACTTCTAGTGCCTCAGACTCAACTTATTTTTGTGCCCCATGCTTTGGTGCTTCCTTCATAGAAACTAGAGTTTCTTGTGCCAAATTATTTCCTACTTGTATAATTGAAAATTCTGAAACTTTTTTTTGATATGATATTAATTTCATCCATTCATTAATAGTGATATTAGATAATTTTTGGCTAATTGAGATATGCTTTATGTTTTATTTTTTATGTTTTTATTCACAAGAACAATATGCACAAAGATATTTTACTAAATTTCAGAGATCAATCAACAATTGGAAGCAAGTATACCTAGTATCACAATTTATAATGGAGGGGAATTTGATGATCATTAGTAGTGAAATGGAAGAATCATTAGATGTTTAATATGTTAGGAATGATACTTGCTGTGTTTAACGCTATTGATATTTGAGGGTAAAGTTTTTAATATAACTAGCTGCACTTTAAATAAAATTTTCATTAAAAAGTATATTGAGAAGGCATGATTTGAATTTCTATCCAGCATATCTAAGCTTGAAATACTTCCATATACATAGATATCATGTTTATATTCTTAATTTTTGGGATCATCCTGGAGAGTTTGATGGTTCTTAGTCCAATTACACACTTAATGTTTTAATATTCATAAATAATTAATAAATTATAACAAAATTCTTGAAATCCTTATGATATACCAATATAAATTCATTTCAAATATATTTTTTTGTGCTCCTCCATGTATTCTAGCAAATTAACCATGAGCACCCATTAATTTTTTGTGTGCTTCATGGCTAAGCATACCATGCCACATGTCCACAACACCCTAACTATGTGCGCTATCAAAGGAGGAAGAGAAGTGAAAGAGAATAATGTTTTCTTGCATGAATCAGAACCCTTCAAAAATATAGAAGTTATTCCCTTCAAGAGCACAAGTTGTTCTTTGGTTCTTAAACAAAATAAGAAACTTCCTCATTTTTGTTTTTTTACTTTATGTGTTGTATCATGTAAAAAAAGAAAACTCACACCCCCTTCCCATTTTTTATGTATTCTCTCTACTATCTCAATAGTTAACGTGCTACACATCTTTTTTTTTCTACACCACGTAAAAAATGAGAATAAATTTATTATTCAACACCACATAAAAAATGGGACATTAAAATTAAATGAACTTTAATTTTAGATAAAAATAGATTTAATTTTATTTAAATCAATTAACCAAATTTGATTGACTGACCAAGTCTACCCAACCTAAGAAACCCCATCATTTCTTGAATATTATTCTAAGTCGCATCCATATAGGGAGTTCAACTTGGTGTCAAGCTTCTAGAAAATATTATGCATGTAATTTTTAATGTATACTCTAAACATTAGATTCGATCCAAAGAGAAAGTAGTAGATGTGATAGATCCTAATAATCATGATGTTAATGTCACATATGTAGCACTCTTATAGTTATCTGACCAACTTAGTAGATATATCACCATAATCTTGTAAGGTACACAAAGTTGGCAATGTTTTTGATGGTGTGCAAACTAAGTCATCATTCATTCTATCCAATTTCAAATTTATGGTTGAATATTATTTCTTCGAGATCACTCTAAATGAATTCTTTGGTTTATGCATTCATCTAATTAAAAAAATGTAAGATATTGTGTTAATATTGGTTGATAAACTTTTTATTAAAACATATTAGCTATTCAAAAAGTTAATTGAGTTGCACTTTTCTTAGGAGAAAAAAGCAAGATGCACAATAGTTACTAGGTTACATTCTATTAGAATTAAAATTTTTGCAATTACAATAATAAATTATTTTTTAATGCTTTATTATGTTTTTGATAGAGTTCTTAATGAATGCATTCAAGAAGTTTTTATTAAGTAGCATGGAGGCTATGTTGGCAGAGATATCAAAAGTCACTTATTTAAGTTTTAAAAGTTTTATTTGATTTTAAGTAAACCTAGATATTATGCTATAATAGATTATAAAATTTCTCAATGTTATAATACTTGATAGTATAAACTCCACTTGAAAAAGGAATTGGTGATCACTGTGCATGGTTTGAGGCTGATTTGGTTGGGTAATTCAATAATCTCAGATTTGACAAAAGTTAGATGAAGCCATTATGACTCAATCAAAATAGTTGAATAAACTATACTCACATCGTGGCAATTTAGCAATTAGATTTATCTAAATGATAATTCTGATTCTCAAATTGCATTTAGGTGCTTGATATGTTGTTTATAGTGTCTAACAAGTGATAGACATGACATTCATTTTACTATGTCATTATCCTAAATATCAATAAAGCCCTATGGAATCCCACCATAAAGTTACCAAGAGTTTTGATAATTGACATATATACAAGATAATGAGTTATGGCTTCTTCATTGAACGTCATTCAATTTCATATGGTAAGGTTCATAATATGCATTTAGGTGCTTGATATGTTGTTTATAGTGTCTAACAAATAATAGACATGATATTCATTTTACTATGTTTTTACCCTAAATATCAGAAAAGTCCTATGGAAACTCACCATTAAGTTATCAAGAGTTTTGATGATTGACATACATACAGGATAATGAGTTATGGCTTCTTCATAGAACATCATTCAATTTCATAGGGTAAGGGTTAGGATATGCAAATTTTCAAGTTAATTGAATCAATCTAGTAAAACCTTAGTCTTTGGATGATATGCTTCTATCTTGGGCTCATCCCTAACATAATATCCCTAATATAATATTAATTTTGAGGCTTTGGCCTTTCATGTTTTTATCAATTATGAAGATAAACCTTTAGTCTTATGGATATAATATTTAGTTATAGAAACCCTTTTAATTGTGATACACAAGTATTATTTAGACAAATGTGTGATATTATTTTTTATCATCAATGCATGGAACATGTTCTAGATCATTTCATGTTTGTAGAGTTAAATAAATTAGGTTGTTGACATATTCATTAAATCTTTGAATGATATTTGAAATTGTATTGTGTGAAAAACTAGGATCAATGAAGTTGTTTTTCATTAGCTAAGAGAACACATGTTTACTTTACTTCAACCATAAGGTTTGTTTTTTGTTGAAAATATTCTAACATCTTATCTGCAATGATGTTTGAACATAATGTTAAAATATGATATCTTATAATTATCTAAAATTAAATTTATGTTTTCTTATGTTTATTTTTCTTTATTAAATTTCTAAGAAAACAAAGACATTAAGTTTTTTCAAAGAGTTAGTTTAATTGGCAATTGAAAACTTAGGATTATGGTTTGCACCTTAAGAAGCTAAGTTTGATTCTTATCTCTAAATTAAGAGTGTCACTCATCTGGACGTAGCAGCTGAACATGAATCAAGGGAAAAACATATCTCTTTTAAGTTAAATTTTTTGAATCATACTTCTCAAAAATAAGACTTTTCGAAATTAGACATATTTTACAAATAAGGTGTTTGACACAATGGTTTTTAGAACCAAGGGAAAACAAAAGCCACATTTTCTATTCCTTTCATTCTCATTCTCTCACACACATCATCTCATAATTAATTCAAAAATCAAATGGTCAACCCTCTCTATAACATCATCAAACATATACCATTTTTTTACATATTATATTGAACAACTATTACTTGTGTATACATCCTTTATTGGTGTCCATTAGTTATGGTTGATATAGACTAATTTTTTATTTTCGGACCATTCTATTGATCTTTGGAAATGGCATGGATTGAATTCTAGTTAAGAGGAAATATAACAAGTGAAATAGAATGTGTCATGACTAATCTCTAACTTGAAGCAGTGCAATAGTTGGTCCACTTCTCTTCTAGGCCAACAAAAAAAATATTGGCAATCTTCTTCACATATCCCCATGTCAACGGGAAACGAGCTTCCACCTCACCACACTTCTTGTCCTTATCATCCACAAGTGCTAGCCCTTCTTACTTAGATGTGAGTTCAAATATGGCAATCCCCCATGTTATACTAGAGAAATTTGGCTAAGGAGTTGGGAGATGTAGTGCACCCAGTCAACATCATCATTTATTAGTACAGAGATCCATATAAGGATCATGGGTTGAGATGATGCACATCTTTCCTTTGCAATGGGAAATGGTGATAAGATTTACATCATTAAAAAAAAG
Organism: Sapria himalayana; assembly: GCA_029783825.1. Taxonomy (NCBI): domain Eukaryota; kingdom Viridiplantae; phylum Streptophyta; class Magnoliopsida; order Malpighiales; family Rafflesiaceae; genus Sapria; species Sapria himalayana. Next base: position 127,889 of record JAREIK010001701.1, read on the forward strand.
CATTACATCATCACAAGCCTCAATGAGCATGTTGATTGCAAGATCTAGCATGCATGAACTTGGTCTTGCCCACGAATAGATGATAATCAATCATCTTGAACTTGTTGATAAGGCACTCAATGTATCAAGATTTGTACCAAACTTTGAAGTTCTTTATGATCCCTTCATCAGTTGGCAGCATGTCACTGACCAAGTCTTTATGCTAAGCTTCCATGTAGTACTTATGCAACTCACCCCTTTGATGCTGCTAAGTCAACCCTCTTGAGTTTACTTTGCAAGTGATACTCAATTTCTATTTATAGTTTAAGAGCAAGTGGAACTCAAAAGAACACTAGAAAGAAAAATATTTAGTATTCAAGAAATAAGTTTACGAATTGATGATTTGCTAATGAGGTCATCTCTTCTTTAATTTATATCAATGAAAGTGTCTAGAACCTTGGAAGGTTCTAGACACTTTCATTGATAACATGTTTTAAATATTCTATAATTTTACATGTTTGAATATATGGGTGTATAAATATTGAGCGCTATTATATATGTTTATATATTCTACTAGTTTAGATAGAATATATTATTTGTGTTTAATGTATATATATTCTGTAATTTTGGATGGGCAGAATATATATGTATTGACTATTGAATTTATAACATGAGTTTGAGTATTTTATCATTTTAATATATATATAATCATACTTCATACATAATATATATAGGAAATCCAAAATACTTATAATTTTAATGAAGTTGATTATATAATCATAAAATATTTGAAATAATGAATTAAAATTAATTAACTGATTATTATACTAAGAATTAATTCTAAGAATATTCTTGATTTTCAAGTTGAGTCTGAGTTGGTCTCAAATACTATACATATCTTCTTTCTCTACATCAACTTACTCCCAATAATTTTTTTGTTGCATGATAATGATGATGATGACGACATATTCATATTCTTTAAATAATAGAAAAAATTTATCATTACTAAATTTTGCCAACTAATCTTTTTTTATTATTTTGTTTTTGAATATGAATATTAAAAAAATGGATAATTATGTTTTAGTGCCCAAATCTAAAAATGTTGTGTATTTAGTTTTGGTGTACCAAACACCAATATTCTGAAAAATATTTTTTCAAAAAATTAAAAAAAAGTTTACTAAAACATAAAATAATTGTGTTTTTGTACATTGAAAATCAGAAACCCAATTTTGCCCCCAACTTAAACGTCAACTATTAAAAAAAAAATAATACAATAATATAATTTAAATGCATTGCATTTGTGAACCACAAGACATTCATACTCACTTGTTTGACTTTGCACAATAACCTCAACTCCCCGACTATACAAAACAATTCAAACAAATCACGAAAGTATTTAAATATATATAAATATATTCGATGTATTAGTGTATATTTAAACATAAACACACACACACACACACACACACACACACACACAAACATAAATATATGTGTGTGTGTTTGTTTGTGTTTGTGTGTGTGCGTATACTTGTATGTTTGTTTATATTTATATATTTGTGTGTGTGTGTGTGTATGTTTATTTATGTAGATATATATATATATATATATGTGTGTGTGTGTGTGTGTGTGTGTGTGTGTGTGTGTGTGTGTGTGTGTATTTATATATCTATATAAATGTATGAATATAAATATATATAGATTTATATATCTATATATACCTATATATAGGTGTGTGTGTGTGTGTGTACATTTATATTTATATATTTATATATTTATATATTTATGTATTTATGTATTTATGTATTTATGTATTTATATATTTATGTATTCATGTATGTATGTATTTATGTATGTATGTATTCGTGTATTCGTGTATTTATGTATTATGTATTATGTATTTTTGTATTTTTGTATTTTTGTATTTTTGTATTTTTGTATTTTTGTAGTTTTGTATTTTTGTATTTTTGTAGTTTTGTATTTTTGTAGTTTTGTATTTTTTTATTTATGTATTTATGTATTTATGTATTTATGTATTTATGTATTTATGTATTTATGTATTTATGTATTTATGTATTTATGTATTTATGTATTTATGTATTTATGTATTTATAAATATAAGTATATATCTATCTGAGTTGAAATTTTACTTTTTGAGAATTCTCATATAACACAATGTTTGTGATTTAGAAAAATTCATATATAACACAATAAATCATTAGGTGCATTTACTTTTTGAATTATGATAAATAATTTTGAAAATTTTAATTAACTTTATATAATGTGAAATCCCGAAAAAAAATGAAGAAATAAATAACATGATTTGATTCCAGGAAAAAAATGGGTAAAATAGTAATTTTGCAATAAGAAAAATAAATTAAAATTTTTAAAACCCTGATGAGAAAATAGATTTCGTTATTGAATTTGTTTTTGAAAATATAGATACAATGACAAATTTCGTCAAATTCTGAGGAATTCAGAATTTAATTATTTTTTTATTTATTTAAATAATTTTTAAAATAAATTAATAAATTAATTTAAAAAAACACACAGCTATGAAAAGACCACGCCATGACATCAGCACGTGGCAGTGCATGTACGGTCTAGATGTTTGAAAAAAAATATTAAAAAAATTATTATAATAATAATTAAAAAAATAAATAAAAATGACGTGAATCCAGAAAACGACATGATGCCTGACAGGGAATGAAAAAAATAAACTTTGGGAGAGGGAGAGATATAATCACTATTCTGAGGAAAGTATATAAATGATCCGTTGATTTTTTTTGATCGTAACGGATTATTCTATAGTTGGAATATAATAGTCTAAGAACAAAAATTGCTCAACCAATGATATCTTTAGTTTGACAACAATTTTATAAAGTTTTCCTGAAATTTTTAAAATATAGTTGTTTTCCACTTATCGGAATTTCTTTCTATTTAAAGACTAAATGATCAAATTTTATATTTCAATTTGAATTGTTATAAATATCATTAGAAATAGTTAATTATTAAAAAATTTCTATGTTTCATTTAGTAAAATTTAGTGCAGGTAAATTTGGGTTGAATTGTTATAGTTGTGTTCGAAATATCGTTTAATCATAAATGACATAATTGTATTTCATACGCACGGGAACATTCCATATACATGGATTGGTGCAGTCATGATTGAGACGTCATGATTGAGTTGTGCGGTATTTTTTCTGAAACATGACTATTATAAATTTGCGAACTCGAATTGAGACAATCTCCATACTGAATTACGTGGTAGTTTTTGGAAAATATACAAGGAAAAAAAATTTTGTCGGAGAAATGTACAATATGTTTTTCAAATGAGGTCCATATTTCTCGGAGTAAATTCAAAAAAATCATATTTTATTCGAAAAAATATCCAATATGTTTTTCAGAGGAGGTCCATATTTTTCGAAATAATTCCAAAAAAATAAATAATTCTCCAGATATATATATATATATATAAATAAAATATGACACACTTGGCTTCGGCATGTGTGAGAGAGTCGATGAGACTCAGGAATATATGCATATATAAACATTTCATCTATAATTGCAATCATATAAATATTGTACTTGAATAGGCATTGATATATATGCATGACATTTTACGTGCACTTAGGTAGGAAGTAACTCTAGGAGTTTACCTCAACTAAGCTTTGCTCACTCCATTGTGTGACCCGTCTCATGTACAAGTCCAATGTAGATGATAGATCAACATGTGGAATCGCACGTGTGAAGAAAAGCTGGTTGTGACATAAATAATATATTATATGTTTTTAAATCCGCTGAGCAAATAAGAAAAAAAAAATGTGTTCACTATATTTGGGAATATTTTATTTTATTGCACATTGTATTGATTTGATGGGATGAAATAGGACCCCTGGAGGATGAGGTGTCACATATAAAATCCATTAAAAGCCATTTATCAATTCAAACAGAATTTATCTTTTTATTTGGAAAAATTATGTGAACGTATTTCCAAATGAAAACATTAAAAAAAAAAATCACCCTTAACTCAACTTCTCATATTAAAATAAAAACTACCATAAATTATAAATATTTATGTTTTGATTTTCTAAAAATTAGAAACCTGAAAATACCCTTATCCAAATATATAGATATTTACTATAGATTTCTGCATGTTGTTTATATGGATATATTGTATATATACATACACTTTATATAGGTACAAGTATTTATATTGGTATTGTATATACATATATACATACATATACTATATATACATATCTATATGCACATATATTATATATGTAGCATTTACTATATATGTACTATATACATGTGTATTTATTGTATATAAAGATATATATAATATAAATTTACTATATATATGTATATATTTTATAGATATATGCATACTGTATATATGGATATATTGTATATATACATACACTCTATATATGTACGTGTATTTATATAGGTATGTGTATATATATCATCGTATACATATTGTATAAATACATACATAAACTATAGATATACATATGTTGTATATAGATGTAGTATATATTATATATGTACTATATACATGTGTATTTATTGTATATATAGATGTATATACTATATATATGCATATAATATATATATATATATATGCATACTCACTACGAAAAAAGATGGATTTAGTAATAGAAATTAGAAACGCTCAAATACGTTTCTAAAATTAATAATGGATTAGAAACAAAATTTACAAGACCAGGAAATAATATAAAAGAAAAAAAGTTTCATCGCTAAATAGTGACAAAAATATTTAAGTTATTTTAATCCTATGCAAATAGTAACGTGATGTAAGGGTAAATCTTGCGTGACATTTAGTGATGAAAACTTTTGCATCTATTTCTAATTAGGAAATGGAATGCATATCCATTCCTATTTTTTTGCGAGGCAAAATAATTCCGTTGCTAAATGAGAAACGATATGCATATTCGTTGCTAATTCATTTAAAATGATACTGCGATGAAAAGGCATTCCGTCGCTATTTTAGTGATGAAAATAATTTCATTCGCTAAAATATGATAATTAATTTCTGATGAACACTTTGAAACTTTGAACATTCCTAAGGTTTCGAGGATTTTTGATTCTGATTTCATTCAAATTATTTATGGATTGTCTATCCTTCATATATTGATCGACACATATTTAGTCTATATTAGAGGAATGAAATTATGATTTTTATTTTATATCATATGTAATATATTCAGAAATAGCTATATTTGTGCGTTTTCACGTTACATATAATTTCTTTTCATTTTTAAAATTGATATTGGGTTTTATCTTATATGTTTTGTTGAATGACTATAAATATAATTGATGGGTTATATATTTTTATATTACTTTATATATTTTTCTCATATTTTGATTTGTCATATTATTTTTGTACCCTTATTGAGTTATATTTAATTTTTTGTATTTTGTTATTGACCTATAGTTAATAACAACTCATATTAATAATAATACAATTATTTTGCATTTTGTTTCCTTAATAAAATAATTGGAAATTTAATAATTTCAAAAATAATAACTCATATTAATAGTGCAACCTTAACAATAAATAATTTATAATTTTTAAAACAAATACTAAAAGTTCATTTGTAATAAGAATAAAAATGAAAAAAAAAATTATGAGGGTATACAATTAAAATAGTGAAACGTGATGAGAAATTGTAAAACAAAAAATAAACTAAAAGCTAATTTAAAAATCTATATAGTTATTTTATCTACATTTTACTAAAATTGTAATAAAATAAATAATACTTGCCTTTATTTAATATTTAAAGAAATCATATTACATGTCACATGTGATATATGACTATGTATACTATATACTTTATATAGATTAGAATATTTTCCCATTCATTTATTAATGTTCTTCGTCTATAGTTAATTTATTTTGTATGTTTTTTCATTGATAAATTTTAATATATTGACAATGATGATTTATTTATTATTTCTATTATATGTAATATGTTTATCTAATTATGTAGTACTAATTATTAATTAAAAAATTAATAATTATGATAATGCAAAGTTTTCTTTATTTCTTTATTAATGCAATTTCATCCAATATTAATATAATAGAGGTGTCAAACGGAACGTGTCAGGTCGGGCTAGCCTGTTTTTAGTCGGCCCGGCCCGGTTGACACCTCTAAATAAATATCAAATATTTAGTTTTATGTAAATGAGAAAAATACAACTTATGTATTTTAAAAAAATATTTATGATGCTGGAACAACCTGCCTTATCTGATTTTAATCCAAAATTATCTAATAATTATTATACCACAACTTATTTGTTAGATTTATACATTGTCGTATAAATTTTACTACATATTTATTACAAATAAATCTTTATGTAATTTATTATAATTCAAAAAATGTTAATGTTGTGTTACAAGAAAGGAAAATATTATACGACATGATCATCAATGAATGAATGTAAGACTAAAAGATGAGTTTTTAACTGTTGAATTTGTAGATGTGATAGAGGAATTTATTGTCTTTATTAAAAAACAGCCCGAATTTATGGATGAAAAAAAAAGATGTTCATACAATGCTAGTAAATGTCAAAATCAAAGTTTTTATGATTGGACACAGTGCGATATCACCTTGCAAAAAATTAATTTGTTAGCGACTATTATGTTTGGTATAAACATAAAGAATTATTTATGTCACAATATAATTAAGCATTATATACATAGAAATATTGATTCAACTGTTGCAATGGAATTTGTTAATCCCAATGATGTATGTAAAATAATTTTGAAGAATATTATTAGTTCTTCATTTAAATTTGGATATCACTGATGAAATCTCAATATCATCAGCAAAATAATTTTATGAAATTCTATGACCACTCAAATTTATGATGGTTTCGGAAGATAATCTGTATGACCAATCAATATTATATGTAGTGGCCAGACAATGAATTTAAAGATAAAATATTATTTTTCAGAAAGGTGATATAATGAAATATGTTAGTTGTTTTTTGAATTATTATCAAAGTATAACATAGTGAGAGTTTTTATAGCACAAAGAAGTTAATCCGAGATTTGTGTTTGCGATGGAAAAAAATACATTGATGTATTAATGGCTGCATGATATATTGAGGCATAGACAGTGAATCAATTACATGTAATTTCTATAACTATCCTCGTTATAAAATAGATATAGAATATAAAAGGTAAAAAATAAATATTTCTCACAAAAAGATATATTATTTTCCATTGACTCTTCATTTGTAAAGATTGTCTGTAACTAATACTTCTACAAATGGTATGTGTTGGCACAAATAACATGCTATTAAAAATGACATGATACGATATTACCTTATTATAAAGATATATCCTTCTTGGAATCATTTTTAAATTTGTCATTCATCTTTTGCAGATGAAAGTTGAAATGTTAGATTAGAACTTTGCACATATAGATTTCAGCCATTTGGACAAATAGGGGAACAATACTCTTCATGGCCAGTTATTGTTATACCTTATTATATACCACCATGGATGTACATGAAAGATGAATATATATCTTTATGTGTTATCATACCCAATCTAAGAAATCCAAAAGATAAATTGGATATTTTTCTATGGTCCCTTAAAGAAGAGCTCAAAAATTTGTGGGAAGATGGTATCGAAACATATGATATATTTATAAAGTAGAACTTAAAAATATGAATAATGCTTTTGTTGACATAAGTAAATTTCCTACATATTCAATATTATTTAAATGGAGTACTACCGAAAAATTAGCTTGTATTTATTGCACGGAGGACTCATATGTGTTATTTATCAAACAATCGATTCTCCAATCACTATCTTAATACCCTCTTTCTTTTTGTTAGGCTGACTGTTAAAGACTAAATAAGACAGGAATTGCGGCGTTTACGCAGCTGTATCTAATATATCTGTAACTGTAGCTAACTAATATGGGTTACATATACCATTGAATCCCCGCAATAGGAAGAGGAATAGCGCAAGGTCCGACCTTTTTCATCTAAGGGGTAAATATGATGTTAGGACCAAGGGCAGCGGTTACATCCCGGTAGTTAGCTACAGCGGTTCAGTGTCAAATGAAAGCTAAGCGGGAATGCTACTTCACTTCAGACAATCAGGAAGAAGCAACCTTGCTTAAGACTTGGAGTTCAAAGTTAAATGGATCAGATCTAATGAGTTAGTTATTCCTCCCATATCCTCCTTTCTTAAATAAGGCAATTTCCCACTAATCCTCTGTCCTGAGCCTTTTGTTATTTTTATAGGAATCCCGATCTAGGCTGTTTGGCTGACATATCAAAAGGGTAAGATTCCATTCCCGAGGGGGTGAGGCTGCCGCGCTTGGTACGGTGAGTTGCTAACTATGGACCAAAGATAGGGGCATATGTGATATCAATTCTTGTTCTTGATGCCCGACCCATGAAAGAGCTAAAGAAATGTTCTAGTCAAGTCGAGAGTAGATAATACGTTCCAAGGGTGAAGCTCGCGCGATAATAGGGAGTCATCAAAGTATGAGTCCATACACTTGCTAGCTGGATCGTCAAAGACTTAATTCCATTTCTTAAGACCTTCCTACATATTCAATATTATTCAAAATCATAAATTCTTACATGTAGAATATCCATTTTGGATGAATATTGATGCATTTAAGAAAGACCATAAAGTCATTATTAGTTTATCACCTTTGTGGTAAGGCAGGGAAATATTAGAAGTAATTGAAGATATGAGTTTAAAAATATTATGGATATTGATGCAGATTGTATTAATGTACAAATTTTCAAAGAATTATCTCTGTGATTAAAAAAACAAAAGTATCTTTTGGGATTTGTCTTATTGAAAAATAAATCTTATTAGACACAACTTAGATGTGATGCATATTGAGAATACCTTTTTTGATAATATTTTTTAATACTATAATGAATTTGGAAGGAAAACCAAAAGATAATGCAAAATCAAGAGAGAATTTTGAGAGTTATGTTCACGTCCAGAGTTACACATGAATGAATCAATGAATAAATTCCCTAAGACTTATTATAGTCATGAAAAGGATGCAAAGGAAGCTTTGTGCAAGTAGTTGTTGGAGCTCAGGTTCCCTGATGGATATGCATCTAACATGCGAAGATGTGTTGATATGAAGAAGCATAAATTATTTGGAATGAAAATTCATGACTGTTATGTATTCATGCATAGGTTAATACCCATAGCATTCTATGAATTACTTCCACAAAATATTTGGAAAGTATTGACTGAAATAATTCTTTTTTTTAAGAATCTCACTTGTAATGTTGTGAGAAAGGAAGAAATAGAATAATTACAAAATGACATCCCTATTATTTTATGCAAACTTTAGCATATTTTTCCTATTATCTTCTTTGATTTCATGAAATATCTCACAGTTCACTTTCCTTTTAAATCCATGATAGCAGGTCTTGTGCTATATTGATCAAAATAAAGCCAAAGTCAAAGTAAAAAAAATGTTAATTTGGTAATCTAAAAATTTAAATGTATGCACCAAATATTTTTTTTCTAAATATCTATTTCAGATATCTTAGAAAATTAAAAAATAATATTCGAAATAAAGCCAAAGTCAAATGATCAAAATGTAATATCAACTTGATTGAAGAGACTTCAGTATTTTGTGTACACTATTATTGGCCATAATTATATAATCAGAATAACAAATTATTACCAAAGAATATATATAGTACGGGGGATAGGTCAGAAAAAAATGATATGCTTTTTATTTTAGACATGTGGGCAGATCATATGGTAGAGCAACATCTAAATATTCTTTGGATGACCTAGAGTACCATGCTACACACACATACATTTTGTTGAAATATGAGAAAGCTACACCTTATACTGAGTAAGATTTATAATAATTTCATAATCTCATTTATTTGTCATTGTATGCGATATAATATTTAATTATTCAAAATACCTTCAATTTTATTGTTGAAGAATATTTGCTCAGGAATTACGGAAAAGTAAACATTATATTGATAATGATTCAATTAATGCAAGGCTTGAAAAGGATTTTGTAAATTAGGTTGAAAAATATGTTAGTATATAACTTATCATTCCTGATTAATTACGTACAACATTATATATGTATGAATTTATCCTTTATCATTTTGTATGTACAATTTTTTTTATCAAATATCTGTAATAGACAAATGAAAGATCTTGCAAAAGGACCATTATGAAGTTTACAAATGTATCCCATACATTATATAAATGGATATAAATTTCATATTTTGAAACTTGATTCAAATATAACTACAATGAATAGTGGTGCTTGCATTAAAGGATCTAACTATACTCCATGTACTACTAATTTTCATAGTCGACTTATTGAAATTCTACAAATAGAGTATCATGCTTTACCCATTAAAAGGATTATTCTGTTTAAGTGTGAATGGTTTGATCCTATTCCAAATATCAATACTATAATTCATTATCAATACAATCTTATTGATGTGTACCATAATAAATTATATCATGAGTACAAGCCATGTATTCTTGTGCTACAAGCCAAAAAGTGTATTACATCACTTATCTGACCACAAGCATAAATTCATGTGATTAGTATGTAATATATAAAATAAAACATAGATCAGCTGTTGAAGTTGTTGAAAAGGATGTTATAGTCACTCCATAGTGTGTATCAACATTTAATGAGAATAATGTTAAACTTCATTCAATCATCCATGGAATAGATGATGGCCTTCAAAATTTACTTGTTGAAGGTGAAAATTTATTTGGACATTGATGATGACAGTGTTGAAAAAGATAATGAGGATGAATTAATTGCATAATCAGATGATGATGAATATGTAGATAGAGATGATATCTTAAAAATTTTTAATGATGCCTAGAAATTCATTGATTATCTCATTAATTTTTTCATTCACATTTTGTAATCATTAAAAAGTGGATGTTAAATTAAAATATTTTAATTATTTTTTTATGTCAATGTGTTTATCATTGTCTTGTTATTAAAACATTTTCATATAATATTTTTATTATCTCTATATATTTTGATATTTATGTAACTTGATATAGGTATGGAAGGTAACTAGAAGTGTCAAAAGGATTAGGCTGGGCTGGGCCGGCCCATTTTTTGGTGGCCTAATCGGGCCACCGTGTCGTGTCAGGCATGACACGACTTGAGAAGCATCGGCTCGACACAGCACGACTTGAGAAGCATTGGCCCGACACGGCACGACTTGAGAACCATCGGCCCAGTGCGGGCTACTGACCCTACTCATACCTAATTCATGTTGGGTCGTGCTTGGACTTGTTAGGTCAGGTCGGGTCGTACCCCAATTTTTCTAGCTGAATTTTAAAAAAAAATTCTAATTGGGTCCCCATGCTAAGTTACCATATCGTCGGACTAGTCACACGGGTCGTGCCCGACTCATCATGAGGCACTGATCATGCCGGCCCAGCAAGGCACAAACTGTAGCAAGGGTCGGCCTAGCCCGACTCGCAGCACCATTCCAAACCATGCCATGTCGGCCTAGGCACAACTGAATTGGGCTAGGCTTTGAGCTGGGTCTGGGCTGCCCGCCCCGTTTGACACCTCTAGAGGTAACTATTCAAGTCATTGATGATCTCAATATGTGATGAGGGGACGAAGAAAGTCAATCAATAGTTCGTGAAGGAGAAAATCGACATGTATTTAGTGACAACAATATTACAAATGTCTTTCTACATTCTCCTATACGTATGGAGGAAATCTTAGTATCACCTCATCATAACATATATGGATTTACTGTCACAGATATTCCATCTTCATTTTTTTTTTTCACCAGAAGATACTAACAGTTCCGTACCACCTAACTTAGGAGGTCCATGCATTGGTACTATAGGAGCAGCACCAGTAAGATATTCACAATCCTTAATTTATATGCCAAGTAATGAGAAATTATTCATTAGGCACACAATTGACAATAAATAGTACGATACTTTCTTAAATTTACTACATCTATTCATTATCTTTTTTCATGTTTTTCATTTCAATTAAATATAAAATAATATGTGAATGAAATTCTATATATATTATAATTTTTGAAATTTGGTATTTTACAATAATAATAACGTATGATATTGCTACTTATTGAACATTATCATTTATAATATTAAAAATAAACTTTAACTTAATAGCAGCAAAAGTGTATTTTGTTTATATGTATATGCACGTAAAAATTTTAAATTACTAACAGTTTATTTCTTATGTTTCTCATACAATCAGGAAGATATTTAAAGAGTGACTAGTTGTAAAAGGTATAAAGTAAAGCAAATTGCTCCCAAGTATGAAAAAATTTTATTGGAAAGAATTTGAGGTACATCTTTCATGCATTTACTTGTTTTTCAACTTGGTATGATATGATATACTATAAAAATAAGTGCATTATAATGTACTATTGTTTTATTTGATTTTGGCAAAAAAAATAAATAAATGAAATAATATTTTAGTGATATCAGTGAAGGGTGCATGAAAACATGTGGTAAGTATGAGATATAATGACAAGCTTGGTAAATAGAGAAAAAGTTATGATGGAGATGCAAAGCCTAATAGTGTCATACTTAGCATTTGGATAAAGTGGTGGAAATACTAAAATAGTGAGGAGTTCAAGGTCTTGTCCTAGGTGGCCTCACACAATCCTCATCAAAAAAGCAGGTGAATGATCAAGACATTCAAAACATATTGGTGGTTCAAAGGTGACCTACCAACATTCGATAAATATAGTATAATTATATTTTATTTTTTTCATTATTTAAATTTGTATAATCCAAAGGATAATGTATGCGTAATAATGAATGATGCACCTTAATAGTAACTAATATGTATTTTAAGAAGGCTGACTTTTGGACGTCCACCAACACTATTTGAGGTATTCAAGTGAATGCACATGAAAAATGATGGATCATTTATGGACAAACATTCAAATGATATAAATGTGAGTATTTCATTTTGTACTAGTTGATTCATTTGACAATTACAAATAATAAATGAAAAAAAATTAAAATATTGATTATTTGGCATTAACTATAAATAAAATGCAAACTCAAGTATATTTTTTACCACAACTAATAATTTATTATTTATGAACTCGATAAATATAATTACCAATTTTCTTTTTTAAATATTTTATAATAGCGAGAGGATAGTTTCTTGTGCTAGTATATAATTTTATTTAATAAAGTACATAGATGCAAAAGATTAATGTTGCACATATATACTTTCAAGTTGTCATATTATAGCCGAAAAAATGGTGAGTGTACAGTTTTGGTATCCATGAATCTATATTCTATCTAGGTTTTGTTTAGAGTTCTTCATCATCATCTTCCAATTACAATAACATGTTTGATGAGATATTGTGCAAAGAGATGCAAAATATTCAGGATATATTGCAAATGAAAAATGAGGAGATACAAAAAAGAAATCGAGGAATTGAAAAAGAGAGAGGCTGAAAGATTAAAAAGAGATGAGGAAAGAGTAAAAAGAGAGGAGAAAAGATTGAAAAGAAAAGAAAAAATGCAACAGAAGATTTTGAATATAGAGAAAATTATGTGCAGGTTGACAGAGCTATCATCTATTTTTCATTATTCTAAAAATGATTTGTCCAGATCTCCATATGATAATATTCACAAGAAGGACTCGTAGTTATTTGTAATGTGTTATTAATTTTTTGCAATGTATGTTTTTCATCTAAAATTATGATTTTTGTGTTAATCTTTTTTTAATTACTTAATAAATTGTGTTTTCAAATTTATGAATATTTATGTTTATTATCTGATAGTTTATTCTATGGTGAAGAATATGTAAATATTATTTGATGAATAATATGTGAATGCGATTATTTGCTTGTATGTCATATAGTTTAAGTATGTAATTATATATAGTACATATCATACAGAAACTACACAAATGGAATATATTCTTGTTGTAGATAATAGAAACGGACAATTCTATTTCTAAATATGTTTTCAAGTATGAATGAATTCTTGTGTTTCTTTGATGATCTGTAGATGATTTAGAAATGGGTTATCCCTTTCTATTTTTTTAGGTTTCAAATTTAGCGATGAAATCTAAGATCCCTTTTACCATCGCTAAATTTAGAGACAGAATCCAAGATCCCTTTACCATCGCTAAATTTAGCAACGGAATTCAAGATCCCTTTACCATCACTAAATTAAGCAATGAAAAATATCCATCATTTTTTATAGAAAAGTCATTGCATAATTCATTTTTAAAATTTAGAAATGGAACTAATTCGTTTCTTAATTTATCGCTATTCAACCATCAAGACAATTAGAAACAGAACTGAACATTTCTGACTTTATCTTTTCTTGTAGTGAATGTGTATATAAATATATTGTATATATATATACACTCTAAATATGTACATGTGTTTATATAGGTATGTATATACAATATACATGTATATATACCATTGAATACATAATGTATATATACACACATAAATTGTAGATATACATATATTGTATATATACATACACTATATACATATATGTATTTATATATTTGGTATTGTACTGTGTATACATATATGGACATACATATTGTATATATACGTGTGCTATATATGATATATATACACATACTGTATATAATATACATACACATACACAATACATACTGTATGTATAAATATATACTTACTTTTTAAATTTTTTAATGTGGGTAATATCTTTTTGTCACATTCACTACATTTTTGCTCAGACTCTTATTATTTCACTATTCAAACAACCTTAGCTCAATAATTTTTCAATTTCAAATACATTGTTATTTAAATGTAAATCACACAAGATTTTCATCAAAGATTACGGTGCACAATTGTCATCAACATCAAAAATTTTAATTTATATTGCATAATAATAAATAAAATAATTCTTACTAAATGTGATGTGAATCATAATTTCACCCCAAGGAAAATATTACTAAATTGTGAGGAATTTATTCAATTTTCAAACAACCATTTCTCTAAGTCAAGAAATGAGAATATTAAGAGCATCTCCAATGAGATCGCTATTTATTCAATTTTAGCTATTTTAGTCAACCAAACATAAAAAATATTCTCCGACCAACTCTCTATTCTATTCTCTATTTTTTAGTTTACTCAAATATCTCAACAAAGTCAACCAAACATAAGAAATGAGAGTCTCTAAATTTTTTCTTTCCTTTTTTTCTCTCTCTATCTCTCTATATGTTTTGAATTTTCTAAAATTTTTGAAAGTGAGGTGTAAAACAGAAAGTGTGGTTGGAATGTATTCTAAAAAATTAATAGCTAAATTAGTAAATTTAATATTTAGATATATTTTGAGTAACTATTTTATTATGTGTGGTTGGAGATATATTTAACATTTGAAAGAATATAATTGTTAATTATTTCATAACTACATATCATCGATCACCTCAATAACATTTAAGACTAAGAATTGGACACAAACCTTCCATACAAAGCTATGCTCTATGTTAAGAAAACATCACATATACTTCTCAATAATTACCTACACTGCACCAGGCCTGCAACTCCGCAGATTCTCCAACAAGGCATCTAACAAGTTTCCACGATCGACTCCGACTCAAGCAACTCCTCCCAACAGCGCCTCTGCTCTTCTTCCTCAACAGCCCTTTCCATCTCCATGATCTTCACCATGCACTTCACCTTCTCTCTCGTTCTCTCTCCTCCAAAACTCCCCAATTGCAATAATACTTCCCCTGCTCCTGCAACCTTCGCCAGTCCTTTGAACCTCATTCCCCCAAGAGACATGGCGTGCAACAGAAATAAACACCTCTCCTTAATTAGCTCGCATTCCACCTTACTCCTCACAATCTCCACCATAACATCCACTGCCCCCGCATCCAGCATGGCGTTTCGTCCATCACCGCACGACCCTAAATTACAGAGTATTAGTAAGATCTCGCTCTTCAATTGGCCCACCTTGAGCATACCCAAAAGGATTGGGATTGACCCAAGTCTAATCAGCTTCGTCTTGTTGCTCTGTGATAGTGAGAGATGATACAGCGCCATGGCGGACTCGCGACAAGCTCGATCGCTATGGGATCTGAGTAAGTGCAAGAGCGGAGGTAAAGCACCTAACACGCCGATTGCTGTTTTTGTTTCCCCATCAAGAGCTAGGCTGAAGAAAGCGCCGGCCGCGTGTTCTTGAGCTTCGGGAAATCCTCCCTTAAGTACATTGATCAGAAAAGGAACGATCCCAGACCTTAAGATCTTCATTTTGTTTGGTGTTTCCAGAGACAAGTTAACTAAGCACGCCACGGAATTCACTTGAATAGAAGTGTATCTCGAAAGTGACAGATCTCTGAGGGCAGAGAGTACCCGAGGAGTACAGAGATTGATTCTTGGACCAGAGTCTGTTCTCGTCGTAGTTCGTAGAGACACAAGGGCTTCTTCGATGTCGAACTCGCGCTGGCTTTGAAACTTTGTCAGGAATTCCGCTTCTTCGTTTGTTTCTTCCAGGTTTACGTTCTCCATCTCGGATGAGGACGATGAGCACGTTCTCGGATGACGCATTGATTCTTGAGGCGGGGTCGAGAATGTAGCATCGAGGGACTCGTTGGATGAGGGATAAAATCGATGACTGTTTCTCGTAGGAGCAACAATCCCCATTTTCGTACTAACAAATTTCTCGGCTGTGAAAAAATCCAGTGGCTTTGGTGGATGTCGAGAACGGATTTTGCACCAGTTGATGATTGCAGCCTTGAGGGCTAAATTGGGGATAACCGAAGAGAAGATCGGCACGGTGCCATCAATTAGAACAGGAGGGAAGCCGAGGATTCTGCAGGCGTCGACACAGGCCCTCTCGAAGGTGTGACCGGATGAGACGACAACGGGGTCGCCCATGAGGTGCCCAGAAATGGGGCAGACGAACTCCCTCGGAGGCTCTTCTCGCTTGGGATGGCGCCTTGTGGACTTGTAGAAGGATATCATCTTCCATTTGTGTTTATCCTTTTGCTTCTCCGGTTCTTTAAATTCCATGTGTCAACTGGTCTCTGCCACTCCGGTTCTTCAAATATCTAATGCAGCTGGAAGAAGATTATAATTTTTGCTAGCTAACGCCACCACTCTTAAATTAATAATGTTAATTTAATAAAATATTTGATAAATTAATGTTAATTGAATACTGAATATAAATATATTATTTTATAACTATAAATGTTTAATGTTGAAAATGATGTATTTTACATATTTATCTATTATTATTGTATTACATATTATTATCCAACATAAACATAATTTCTATTGACATTTTTTTTTCACTATAATTATTAATTATAAAAAAATAAAATCACTAAAAATATATCAATAAATAAATCATAAATCTAAAAAATATAAAAATATTTAAAAAATAACAAATAAAATCTAAAAATCTTTAAAACTATCCAAATTTTTAATATAAAAATAAAAATTAATAAACAATTAGTTAATTTATTATTTCTTCTCTTTTAAAAAAATTGTTGAAAATTTTCAGTCTTCAACATTAAGTAGGTCTCTACCTAATTAAATTTTTTAATTAATTTTCAGCCTTCAACATTAAGTAGGTCTCTACCTACTTAAAAGTGTGGAAAATTTTTACTTGTATAGGTCTCCATCGAGCTCCATGAGCTCGACCACGAGCTACATCGATCTCATGGTGCTCGTGGTCGTGCTCTTGAAACTCGATTGAGAACTCATTCAAGCTCATGGAGCTCAAACTAGAGCACCATCGAGCTCGTGGTGCTCGGCTGAGAGCTCCGTCGAGCTCCAGGATCTCGACCGAGAGCTCCTTCGAGCCCCCAGAGCTTGACGACGAGCTCGATGAAGTTCTCGGTTGAGCTCTTTGAGCTCTAGAAGAACACGACGAGCTCCAAAAGCTCAATGGAGCTTGACTCCAAGCTCCTGGAGCACGATTGAGAGCTCCATCTATCTCTTCGTCAAGCTCTACTAGAGCTCCATTGAGCTCGTCGTCGAACTCCAAGAGCTAGACGGAACTCTAGGTCAAGCTACTGGAGCTCGTGGAGCTCTCAGTCAAGCTCCAGGAGCACGTTGAAGGTAGAGGTATCAAACGGGAAATATCGGGCCGGCCCGACCATGCTTTCGTGTCGGGCCAAGCACGACACAGTTATGTGGAGGTCAGCCTGGCACGGGCCCATGGCACGAATCCGCCGGGGTAGGCCCCGTGGGGCCGAACCTCTAATATAAAATAATTAGGGGATTGGCTGCGCGCCGTCACGCCGAACCCCTAATTTAAAAAAATTATAGTTTCGGCGCGCCCGAAACCCAAATTTTAAAAAAAATTAGGTTTCGGCATGCTTGAAACCCTAATTTAAAAAAAAATTAGGGTTTCTGCACCCATGAAATCTGAATTTTAAAAAAATTAAAGTTTCGGCGGTCCCGTAACCCTAATTTTAAAAAGAATTAATTCTCGGCTCGTGCTGGGCCAGGCACGGCATGAGGTTCGGTTGGCCTTGGCATGGCACAACACGAGTCCTGGCACGAAAAATTTCCATGCTGGGCCGGCTTCGGCACGACTGAATCGTGCCGTGCCTCGTGCCAATCCGAGTCGACCCGGCCCAATTGACACCTCTACCAAATACTACATAATGTTATAAAGTTTGACCTTAATGTTAGATGCTATGTTGATATAGATTATGCTGATAATATTGACAATAAAAAGTATATCATAAACTTTTTTTTTTACTCTTGTTATAAGAGTTGTATGTTATATTTCAAAACAATATTCTATTATGTCAACTTCAATAATAGAGGTAGAATATATTACAACTATACAAGTTAGTTAAAATGCAATATGATTGTAGATATCATTAGAAGAGCTTGAATACAAACAAAATAAAATTTCTATATTTTATGAAAATCAAAGCCTTTACATTTAACAAAGAATCCAACATTTTACTCAAAGACAAAATATATCAAAGTATAATATTACTTTATATAAGAAAAAGTAGAAAAATAAAATGTGAATATGTAAAGATTGTTATTGATAAAAATCTTGTAGATGTTATAACCAAGCTAATTAATATTGATAAGTTTGTAAGGTGTAGAATCTCATATGACTTGACAAGAACAAAAGAAAGCACTAGGTCTGCAAGTGAGGAAGGTAAGCTTCAAATGGAAGAATGTTTGGTCAAAGTGTGGCTAGGACTGGTAGGTGAAGTTAATAAAGTTCACATCAGAAATTCATTATGGATTTTTAATTTTTTTTCTTATAAAAAAGGTTATCTCCTCATTTTATTTCATATCAATCCCAAATCACTTTTAGCTTGCATTTTGTTTTTTTCGAGTTTATTTATAACTATTGAGGTTGAATTTTCTAATTGAAATTATTGATGTGACTTTTATTTCATAACAATAACTTCAGATTATTTAAAAATATAAACTCAATCACACTAAAATATACTATGTTGATTGGATATTATTCTCTGTCTACACACACACACACACACACACACACACACACACACACATCAATGAGCTTAATCAACCATGGGCAAAGTGAGATCTCTTTCAAATATTCTGCATTCTAGTAATTTCTATGTTATCTTACACCCTAATGTTCTCATTGTCTATGTTTACCTAGCCCTCCCTTTGAGTTTAGTTTGGTACATTATTGATTGTATTATTTGTCTCCCATATTATTTGTAATAAATTTTTCGAATAACATGAGAAATTATCCACTTTAGACCTCATAAATCTCAAAGATTTGTCTCTTGACATATGAGATTCTGTATAGTTACTCATCCTAAAACATTACAAGAATAGATGCCAAAATGGGAAATCTATAAGATTGATGGTGGATAGAAAATAATTTTTATGGTTACAACCCAATTGTACATTGATACAAAGGATAAGGTAAAAGCCAAAAAATGTGGGGCTCCAAAGGCTTTGAATAGATTTCACGCCACACATGGATGTTTATGATCATTTATAGATGAAAAGATGATGATATCCTATCAATAAAGTGCTTTTTATATGGTGGAAATTTTTGTTTGAAAAATATTTAGAATTATTTGTACCAAGCTTTAGTTAATTCTAGGGTGATGATCATATGAAAACTCTCCCAAGACCATATGAAAAAAAACATGATGTCATATATAAGCATGGCCCCATATCAAGTCTTAGTAAGACGCCTTAAAACCACTAACTGGATATTTTGGAAGAACATAATTAATTGTGATGGACTTTAGAAAGCTTATGTTTGGATGACTATTGTAAAGCAAGTTAGTTATAAGAATCAAATCATTTTTTATTTTTTATAAAAAAAAATAATAATCATTGTCATTGCGCTTAAGCTAATCATGATAAATGTTATTGGAAGAAATATATCTTATACTCTAACTATCACAATAAAAAGTGACAACAAGTTGAATTAAGATTCTAATATCTTCTAGTAAGTTATCATCTAATAAACTCATAGTTTTCCTTGTAGTATTATACTTATCTCTATATAAATATGAAAAATCATTTCTATGAGATGTTAATCTCAATTCTAATCCTTGGTTGTGAAAAATCATTCTCGAGCTTTGGTGCATTTTTCGCATATCAAAGAATGTGGGCTATTCTAGAAAAATTTAGGATATGACTAATTATATTGATAATTTATGTAATTGTAATATCAAGTATAATAATTATCAAATAGTTAATTCTTTCTAAAGTTCTCTCATTTCCAATAAAGTCAATTGTATTACTTGAATAAGATAACTCTATAATTGAATCAAAAGAATTATTGGTTATAAAATAATTAAAAAGACCACACTTTGAAAGAATATCCAATGCATATTCCTACATGAGAACATAAATTATTTACTAGCATGTGCCACATTTATCCAAAAAATATAAAATTAAATCATCAAATAGTCATGAAAATTCTTGTTTGGAGAAGCTTTTTGAGTTCATAAATATCTTACTCGCCATGGCCTATAACAATAATTTAATCTAGCTATACTACTTGTAAGATACATATTGCTCAGAACCATATATAAAAACAACAATAATCTAAAACACACATTCATATTCCAAAATATTTAACCAAAGAGAATTTTCCAACCAACCTCTACCTTAAGTCATAAATAACCTTTTGTAGTTTATAGATAGATCTTTTATGAATTTAAATAGTAAAACATAGTGACTAGTATGTACAAACCTAATTCACAAAAGCATACTGATTAAATATATATTTTTTCATCTAACTTCTAAACTAAGCTCCAAGATGTCATTTCAATTCATATAAGGCCTTTCATAGAAAACATGTAGAGCCTATATATATATAGGAATATGAAAATATGGGAGATGCAACATAAAAATCATCTTCTCAAGATCATGAAGAAAAAAAATTATTCTTTCCATCCAACTAATAAATCATGGCCTATAACACATAGCGGAGTTATGGCTACTGTTTGGCACTCAAAGTACTAAGTTTTTGGGGTTATTTTGTATTGTTTTTATGATGTGTTTTCGTTGAATATTGACTTTAAATGAAAGAATTTTATTGAATGATGATTTTTATAGAATAAAATGAAGAATAGTGAAATATGATGTAAACCAAGTAGTTTCAGTGGACTTCCAGCTTAAAGAGCTGCACATTTGCTTGATATCACTCCATGATATAAATGAAAGATTTAGAGATTTAAAATAAAAATAAGAGAGGGGGATTTAGATTTCATGGTCAAGGCCATGCAATATGATTTACATCCCCTATTTAGGAATTAAATCAGGTCTAACTAAAACAAGAATTGATTGGAAACTAGATTTGATACATAGATCCTCACACCAGCCATGATATATAATGTCTTGAGTGAATTCTTCTCCAATATTAGGCTAAATAAGAGTTTATGATTAGTTTATGTATTTATGTATGATTATTGTATTTATATAATATTGAATTGTAATAATATTATAATTTGGATATTGATGGATATAAATATTATTTAGAATAAATATTTAGGGTTTCACTCAAATATAGATTTATACATGTTGGCCATAAAGAATAGTGATAGGTAAGTTATGTGATATACTTATAAGATTTGATCCAAAGGAAGTTATATTCATTCTATTCTTGTATCGTGAGACAAATATATGCATAGAAACACTAAATTTATATAAATTTAATTAATGCTAGTATGTCATTCATGAAGCAGAAAGCACAAATTAAAGGTGTCAAACAGGATCGAAGCCCGGCACGGCATGCTATAG
The DNA here is from genome assembly GCA_029783825.1 of Sapria himalayana. Lineage (NCBI taxonomy): Eukaryota > Viridiplantae > Streptophyta > Magnoliopsida > Malpighiales > Rafflesiaceae > Sapria > Sapria himalayana. The sequence continues at coordinate 150,140 of JAREIK010001701.1, forward strand.
TATCATGCCTGAGCCCGTGTCGAGCGGACCCTCGACATGAATCGTGCCATGTCGTGCCGAGGGTTTTTAGCACACGTGCCTTGCTAGTCACGGCACGGGTGCTTGGCATGTGGGCATAACATGAGTGACCACGCACCGAGTGGTGCCCAACGGGGGGATGGCGTTGCAATGCCCGATGGTCGATGGCAGCGCCCGAAACCCCAATTCTTTAAAAAAATGCCCGACCTAACCCAACTAGAACTAACCTGAATCTAGAAAGATTTTGAGCCACGGGCCTTGCCGGGCCTGCCCTCCAAGAAAAAAATGGACGGGCCGGATCAGCCCTGCCCATTTGACACATCTAGCACAAATAAATTTATGACCATTCCATTATGAATATTCTAGAATAAAAAACTTTTAAATGATAAATGAGTTATATAGAACATCTAACCTAAAGATTTCACTATGATGTGGCTCATGTATTAGCTATTATTGGCAATGATTGGCTAGTCACATTACATATATAAATGGAGGTATTACATAAGGTGGTAACACCTCAAGAATCATTTCCTCTTCTATGACTTTAATATGTAAAATTAGTAGGAAGACTTATGTTAATTGATGCATTTATGATGTTTACAAAGTCTACAACTCAAACATAATTATTACCATATTATTTCATATCTATGCTGACCATTGAGGTTGGACAATAAATATACATCTTCAAAGTAATAATCAAAGGTAGATGGTATATTGTCTAATATGATTAGAAGTATGGTTGACCTATGGATAGAGTAAGTATAATTTTGATAATTAAATACCAAAGGCACAACTACAAGAGAAACATCCTTAATAGTGAAATTCTAAGGATGATAATAATCTTATATGCCATAAAAATGAAAAAGTCCACATCATCTCACCCTTTATCCAACAATCGAATATAACATTGTCCTAATATTAAAGAAATTTTATCAAACATAAAGAAGTAACCCAACCATTGAGTAAAGTATCTATCCGAGACCCAAGTTCATCTTCTCAATCCAAGTAGTAGTTAGTTCACTATAGGTCTGTCAAACTACTAATATAATCTAAGGGATTGATATCTATACTTATATTTACTTTACTACTTATATGACTCTTATACTTACAGATCTCTATTGGACAAAATCAATCATCCAATAAACTTTTAGGATCATATCACAAACAATAAGTTTTGGCAGTGTAACAAAGCCACAACAAGTTTTTGACATCTTTACCAAAGTTTTATTTAGTTTGATTGGTCAACATGAGTTGATGTAACTATCTTTGAAAAAAGATATTTTTCTTTATAGTTAACTGGATATTCATTTTCATTTATTGTTTGTTTTGTGTCTGTATTTTATTCTGTTTTCTTTCTTTTTGTTTTGTAGCCATCATATTTTATAATCCAAAGATTTGAGACTAACCCAATGCCTATGGACCTAAAAATTGAGAGAATGAGAAAAAATATATTGCAACATAGAGATGAGAGGTAAAATATGAAGATAATAGTAATAATAGAAATAAGCAATGAAGTGTAGAATAAACTATCTAATAATTCATTCCTCTCCGAACTTAGGAGACTATTGGATGCTAGCTTTTATAGATAACTACTACTCTGAGATCTAGATGTAGCCCAACCAAGAAAATTGAATAAGATAAGCTAAAATATTTGTAGTAGATAAATTGTCAATGATGGAAGCTAAGATGGGTACATTTTTCAACCAATTTATAACCTTGCTATTGTAGGAGATGACTAATTTTGACTCTATTTATCAAGTGGAAGAAGCTAATGTACCACATAGTAGTGGGTATTTATTTAGACCTTATAGCAACATCCCTTTGTACTATCATTTGAACTTGAAAAATCATGAAGTTCTATTATATGAGAGTCAAGAAAAACTATCACAAAATAAAAGTCCATATCTGACATACAAGGAGTTATTTCAAGATAATATTTTTGTGCTACATATGGAGATATAGAGGAGTAATTCTATAAAAGAAGAACAAATAAGGCATATGAAAACAATTCTAGTTCACATAGAATATACGACCCGCACCAAATAATACAAGTTTTTAATACATTTGATCAAGTTTTACTAATAATTAGTAGGTGTGGCCTATTAAATTTTTTTAATAATAAATAATTTTGGGTTGACTAAAATACTATTTTTTAGGTCTCGTCGATATGTGTTCATAGACAGGTCGAATGTCAAAATCCAACTTACGGATAAAAAGTATGATCCTGGGATGTTCAAACAGTAATATTTTATCAGTGTCCAAGGTTGTCCATAGTTTTTACTTGAAAATGACCCTGGGCTCTATATAAACATAGTTTTACATGCAAAAAAACCCTAGCCCCAAAACATTCATTTTCAGCTCCAAAACCCTAGAAAAATTCTCCAAGACATGTGGATCTAGAACTGAACAACTGGTCGTTTTGACCCATTTTTAGGCCAATTAGGTTTTATCCAGATTTTGGACCCTCTGAATTCATTTCCATGCTCTTTTTCTTCAGATTCCTCACCGTTTGAAAGATATGACAAAAATAAGTTTGGTTGTTGGTTGGATCAACTTTTCTGGCAACCACAGCAATGTTAGTAACAAGGTAAGGGTACTGCAGTATTCCTTGTATCTTGTGATTTCTATTGATATAAAGTTTTTATATTTTGGTTGACGTTTAATTAGTTTTATATTTTTAGGTCATTTACGGTAATTACCAAAAGGGTTTGGACTAAAACTGGATACCAACTTGTTATATTAGGAAAAATTGAAGTTGAATTAGTGAAATTGGATATTTTTATGAGTTATTAAAAGATTTAATTTCAAAAAATTATTTTCTGGGTGAAAAGCCTTAATTTTTGGGTACCAGGTATATAAGGCAAACTATATAATTAGACTTGTCGGAGTCTAATCTAGATAGTTTCATAGTTCTAAAAAGTATTCTAAAACATTTAGGGAATCTCAATGTCTTTGGTTTAGTTATTGGAGTCTAAATGATATTTTTATTATATTACAAATATTCACGCTGAGCTTGGAGATGATCCCGTAGGGAAGCATCATTGAGCATCTGTAGTCTATGAGTGTTTATATGTTTTTAATATTTTGGTACATGGATTGAGGTTTTAAATCACTTTGAAAATTATCTAATTTAAGAAATAGATTTTGAGATTTTTTTTATGATTTTAAGCATGTCAAATATTTTTAAAGTTTTAGGTACTTAAAATTGATTATGGTGAATATTTTTATAGTAGTAATTTTTGATTTCAGCATGAATTGATGAATTAAAATTCATCAATATATTTAATTGAATTGTTGAAATTAAATTCACATATTCTTAATTTAAAATATAATATTGTTGAAAAAGTATATATGTGTGAGGATACTATATGAGTTGTTATGAATTGATGTACCATATAGTACTAGAAGTTTGATTCAATATTTATATTATAGTGCACTGGGTTTACCACAGAGTTGTGAGGTTGGTTTTATTCAATGGTTATATGTTATTTCCATGGTGTTATGAGGTTAGTTTCATCCAATGGTTATATATTATTTTCATGGTGTCGTGAGGTTGGTTTTATCTAATAGTTATATATTATCTCCATGGTCATGAGGTCAGGTTTACCCTATGGTTTATTATTATTATTATTGTTATTATTATTATTATTATTATTATCATCATGACACCTTTTGTTGTTTAAGGTCGTGAGGTGGGGTATCCCATGGTTTATGATGGGTATACGGTATGACACATTGTTGGTTTTTGAGTAAGATATAACCATTTCAATATTTATGGTTATTGTATTTTCATGATTATTTTATGTTTAATTTTAATGCTATGAATAATTCATGTTATAAATTTCTTAATAATAATTTCGGTTACCTTTTTGAACATGATTTTCATTATGTTTATTTGAGTATAAGTTTGAGTTTTGTGAAATGATTTTAAATGGGAAACCTTGCAAAAGAGTGGATGTGAAATCTTGGGAGAAGGAATTTTTGAAAATAAAAATATTATTTTTCCTTATAATTTATGCCACTCACTGAGATTTATTATCTCACGTTTTATTGTTTTTAATTTGTTCCATAGGTCCAAACAGTTTGTAGCGACCAACCTCGTGCTAGCTTCTACATCAATTTTTATGCGACAGTTGTAGTATTCTATTTTATCTTTCTGTCTTTATTTTATTTGACTTATTTATTTCTATTTGTATCCTAAATTCTCAAATAGTCTTAGAATACTCTAATCATAGTATGGAACTCATATGAGTATTTATTATGTATGTTTGTGTTATGGCATATAGGCCTACAGTAAGATATGTCAATTTGTGGATTTGAGCTGTCGTCGTCTTTTTTTATTGCATGTATTTACTTTCTTTCTTAAAGTGTAGTTCCATTAAATATTTCTTAGAGATTGTACTGTGGTACTTCACTAGGTGAGACCACCTGAGAAATCCTGGGAGGGTATTCGGGTCGAGTCTTTTCATAGACACCATGATGTAGACTATTTAGAATCAAGTTGGGAAAATGATGTTTATGATAAAGGAGCAAAGTATCAATGGTTTGCAATGCAATATCAAGGAGAATCCAAGGAGATGCATGTTTGTAACACACAGAAGCAGTACAAAATTACATGGGCAGAAAATAGAAGAGAAATCTACAAGAGATGATGTATAGAAGAAAGTCATGACTTTTACAAAGGTCATGAGTATGTAAGTATAATTGATGAAGGAAGAAGTTGTGACAGGAAAAAACCCATGTCTTTGTTGTAATAGATGCTGAAAGAAAAGGCCTCAACTTATTCTATAGCCACAACACAACTACTCCAAAGGGAAAAAAAATATTGTCTTGATGTTATCTCAACTACAGGAAAATATTGTCTTTGTTGTAATGGATGAAGAAGTCATGACTAATCCCAATGTTACAATAATTATGCAAGAAAATATACTTGGTAATGTCATGACTTTTGCTAAAGAAATGATCCTATAGAGGTATCTCCTAAAATATTTATAACTTTAGATGGACTAATCTTGAAGGCACTATTGAGCCAGCTTCATTATGCTTTCTTCAGAAAAGAGAATAAAAAATTAATTATTATTTCATTAGCATTGACTGAATAGATCATGGTGATAATGATGATAATATAAAATAATATATAGTGGCTATAGCATGGTCACTTGAAGATATAAAAGGAATCAATCTCTCAATATGCATGCATAAGTAAAGAAAATAATTAAATACCAATGGAGGCTGGATATAATAATGAATTATGTGAAAAATAAAAGATTATAAAATGGCTCAAGATGGAAATTATTTATGTCATTTTAAACAATTCATGAGTTTGGTTCATGTAGTTCCAATGAAGGGAGGTTTGATAGTGATAAAAACTTTAACTGATGAAAAAATCTTTGGATGTAGAATCATTAGATGATGAATTTGTGTGCATGTAGAAAATATCTAAAATTGAACATATAAATAAGGAATGATGACTAACTATTTCATTTCATAGACCAAAATCTGGACTAAATCATACATCACTCATTTTATTATTTTTTAGATGGATATTCAAGATACAACCAAATCTTGATCAATCCAGTTGATAAAGAAAAGACAATATTTCTTTCCCATAAGGAACTTTTGTATTATAGACAATATTTGGTCTTTGCACTACTCCAACTATTTTTAAGAGGTGCATGAATGGCATCTATGTCGATCTCAAAAAAGAAAGTATGGAGATATTTATGGATTACCATGACTATTGAGATGGAAAGGAAGTATTTAAAGTATTCTCTCTTAATTCCATCTTTTTATTACTTAGCTACCCATGTAGATGCTAGGGTTAAGGTATAAAAGGCATGGTATACTATGAAATACAGATCCACTTACATTAACCATAAAAATTAGAGGTATGATTTATAAATATTTAGATAACCTATAGAGGTGTCAAATGGGTCATGTCGGGCCGGGCTGAAATGGTTTTAGGCCGCCTAACCGGGCTACCGTGCCAGACCAGGCACAACACAGTTACTATATCATGCTGTGCCTGGCTCGACACGGTTATGTGAAGGTTAGGCCCGACATGGGCTTGTGGCACGAAATTTGCCGGGTTCAGCCTGGTTTGGCCTAATTGGGCCAAAACCCTAATTTTTTAAAAAAAATTAGGGTTTCAGTGGCACGCTGCTGCCCCACCATGCATCTTCGCCCTTTCGGGGCTCAGCAAGCCTTGCTCGTTGGGGTTTGGCTCGTTGTGATCATGCTCGGTGCGTGGTCATGCATGTTGTGTCGACATGCCAGGCATATCGTGCCTTGCCTGGCATGACACGTAGGCCAAAAACTTCGGCTTGGCAAGACATGACTCATGTAGTAGGTGTGCCCTACACGGGCACGGGCACGACATGATAGCGTGTCGTACCGGGCCAGGCACGGCTGAACCATGTCGTGCCTTGTGCCGAGCCGGGCCTCGTGCCGAGCCGGACTAACCCATCCCATTTGATACCTCTAATAACTTACTTAAATATTATAAAATTAAGTCTGATAATTTTAGTGAGACTTTGAGTAGAGAGATAGATAATATATTTGAAGATGAAGACTTTTTCATCTAGTTAGTGATGGGCAAACAATAACGAGATCTATCAAATAGGAGTGAGCTATCGAGATAATTAGATATCGATTACTACTTAATTTTGTATCATAATGATATTGAAAATTTTGTCAATTTGAGTTTGTAGAAATCATATGAATCTATATTTCCTATTATATCTAAAATAATATGTGATCTAATCACTCCTCTAATATCTAGCATTGTATCAATATATATTTTTTTATAAATTCGAATATGATTTCAAATAAGAGGAGCATACTAGATCTTTATATTATTAAATATATATCATACTCAAAAGATTGAGATGATTAACATATAGATCGTCAAGATAGAGTGAAATAGCTACAAATTGATGATGACATAGAAGAAAATAATGATACTGACTCTTGGAGCTGTGTTGATTTGAATCAGACCGAGTAGGAGTGGCTAATATTATATTTATGTTATTGTTACTAGTGACACACTAGCACACATTATTTCCTTTTTTTTAATTCAAATAGATATAGATTCATTTTTAATTCAAACTGGAGTGTTTATTATTGATTTTGTGACTTGTGAAGATTGATTTTTTAAAAATTTAATTATATGTGTGTGTGTGTGTGCATTACATATTATTAATATTACATACAACAACATTATAGACATACATGCTATAACCTAGTCTAGCATGTGCCTACTACCTACTACCAAGTGAGTCTAGCAGGTAGTAAGAAGTAGCCCATTCTATTGGATAACTAGACTGGAAAGTAGCCAATCTAGAGTCTAGTGCGTGGCCTAAACAAGGCCACTCGCTAGGACCCAATCTAGATGAGGGAAGGCCACTAGAACTAGGTGAATAACCAATTCTAGCCTGGGTTAGCTGTTGGTTAGCCCAGGCAAGAAATTGTGCCTGGCTAGGTCATGTCGAGAGTGAATCAAGTCCAACTCAATGGGCCATGTTAGGCTTAACTTCCATGCCACTATGTTGACATGACATGGCTTGCCTAGGACTAAAAAAATTAAGCCATGCTAACATTAAACATCATGATGGACACCTCTAATTGAGACACAATAAGTAAAACATGTATTTTAACATATATCATCATGGCCAAGAGAGAGAGAGTGTGCCCTAGTAATATATTTCAATATTTTTTGCAAAACCACTCTTCACCCACATGACCTTAAGTTGTTTTTTCTGCTAATCAACATATTTTCCCTATTAACATTCACTTACAACCTACCATATGTTTTTTTAAAGATTGACGAACAAGTTCCCTTGTCTCATTTATAGTACCATTACAAAGCTCTTACGAGATGACACATTTCCATCTATAATGAGATATGGCCATATAAATTGTCATTACCCCATTTGAAATGATATGCCTTAGATATTGCATAAAATACAGTTTGTTCATTTGTTGTATCTCATCTTGTTAGTAGTAAGATATAGGCATAAATATTGTGATTACATCTTTATTTTTTTCAGCTTAAGTAATGCCATCCCATATGAGGTTTTTGATGCAGAAGTCGTTGCAGAGAATGATTCATTTACGTATTCATTTTTTTTGGAATAGAATGCAATCCTAGCAATATATCTAAATTTACAAGAGTGGTGTTTTACACCTCTAGAGCATCCACCAGCCTAACTTATGTTTTTTTGTTGTATATCTTATATTTTCTATGCGCCCCACATTTACTATTACTAATTCTAAAGATTTTAATATGAACACACCAAATATTATTTATTTTAACTTAAAATAAAATTGCTCATTTTTGACTAGCTAAAAACTAACCACTTTATGATAATAATAATTATTAGCATTTTATTTAGACAACTAGCCCATTATTAAAATTATATCTAACTATTATAATTCCTTTGCAACTAAATAAACATTCTTCCTTCTATTTGAAAATAATGTACTTTAGTTAATTATATAGTAAATCACTTATGATTTTTTAGAGTTATTTATTCCCACGACACACCATTATAACCTTCTATTTGTAATCGACTGGGGAGATACTCATGTTTTAGGTGACTTTAAATTGTTTGAATTCATCTCGCCTTTTCTCACCTATTAATCTCATCTTATCACTAATACTAAGTGTCCACACTACTAATTTAGAAAAAAAAATTTGTCAAGTCATTTGAATAGATTTTATGATCTCATTTCATTTCTTTCTAGTTTTAAAGTCATTCATACAACCTTTTTTTATTCTTTTGATCTAAAATTATTTACATCGCACTTTATCTCTACTTTTAACTTGACATGAAGTAGACTACTTGTTCTTAATTATCATCATAATTATATATGATACAAATATTACAAATTTCTAAAATGTGGTCATACATTCTCCCATAATGATGTTAGCCTATATTAGGTGACAAATTTTTCTAATATACCGGTCACCTCCAATAATATTGTGATTGCTCTATCATTTTTTATTTCCATATTGTGATGATGTATCCATTGTGTGGAATTGAATTGAAATGTTAGATATTGTATTTATTTTTCTTTTCTTATTTTTGGAGGAGAAAGTTGTTGCTCAGATATGAGTAATTATTTTTATGTGAACTTTTAATTGATGTTTAATTTATTGAACATTTTTATATATTTTAGTGGTTGATAATAATGTGTAGATGTAGAAATAATACTAACATGTATTGATGTCATGTTGTTTGGTATTTTGAGGTGTTTTGATGAATAGTCGTATATGAATTTTTAGAGGTATTTAGCAGAGAAGGTAGACTAGTAAATCTAATGGAATTTTGACATCTATTCTTAACCAAACATTGCCTAAATGGCAGATGACAATTCTTGTATCCCACGATCTTAACATCTCTTTAGCATAATTTTGTTGTGTGCTATACATTCTTAATTGTTGTGATATTATCATGGAGTTAAAGTCATATTTAGCTAGGAAAAGTTAAATAACTATGACATTAATTATCTATCACAGTAACCAAGTACCCCATTAGTGCTCAAGGTTACGAAAAATTTAATAGAGTAATAACTTTATCTTTATATGACTTGATAGTCTCAAGTCAAAGCCACAAGTAATTAGACCAAAGCGAAATAATTATTATAAGTCATGACTTTGAGACACTAAATATTATAGAAAATATTATTCGATTACGGTCATTTCTAAGGTCATGACTCTTATCCTCAAAGAAAGGTATAGCCATGACTTGCATGCACAAGTTAAGTACTGATGTTATGGCATCCTAACAATACCGCAACAATATATTATATGAGAGAAGAAATGGTCGAATTTGTGGTCACTCATAATATCATGGACACTTAAGAGATACGAAGGGTTACTTCTATGTCACATTCATTTCATAGTTCCACAAATACATACATATCAAGATAGACCAATTGCCAATGTTGTGGCCTCCACATAGTGTCTTAGGTATATAGCAATATGAGAAGCCATCTTTACTCTATGACCACTTCACAACACTACAACCCTCTATGGACTATAGATGGACGAAGGCATAAAGCCATGACTATTTTATAATATCATGACTTTGTGTCACAGAGGCCCAAGTTATGGTCGTTGTTATCACCATGACTTTGTGTTATTAAAAAATCAAAATGTCGAACAGAGTAATGATTCTTTTTCTAGAGTTGTGACCTCAAGCTGAAGAGATGAAGATCAAAGTTATGACTTCCTACTTAGAGTAATACAAGGCCACCCAACTATAAAAGTGAGAATTTTAAAAAAAAAACTCTTTTTTTTCTTTTGTCTTATGCAACAAGCGAAACTATGATTACAACTTAACATTTTTTTTCTTTTATTTAATTAATGCTTTGAGCACTCATATTTCGATGTGAGCAATCCAATAGTCCACATTAAAATAATTAACAAAAAAATATTATTTTAATAAAATATACACATAATAAATGTTACACCACACATTAAATTTAAACCAATAAACACTTAAAAAACAAAGTAAAGTCAGTCTACCACAAAACACAAGATTCCCCAACAATCTCTCTATCTTAGGCAATGTCCCAAAAACTTATTAGTCAAGGATCTCTTATCCAACACAATTATACAAGCATATGGGTTATAGATATAGTAAAATAGAACTTTATTTAGATATTGATTCCATATGGTTCATTTCATTATACACAATAACAAATCTAAATTGTCTAGTTATTATTATGCATAGTTACAGAATAAAATACTAGATTATGATAAGAATGATAGTCCCTTACTAGCATATAAGATAGATATCACATATAAGGCTCTCTCGAATGATATTCCCCTCTTAGTTGTCCCCTTGATACTTTACCACAGAAATAAAAAATCAACCATGCTCAAGAGTCATTCACGAGTTCACATACCTTTTAGGAAACTTATTAACTACTAATAATAATTATTTCATATGTGCATTCTTATTCTCTAATCATATGTGGCATAAAGATGTAAATTGATGTAGTATTAAAAGTATTTACACTTTTAACTTTGTGAGCTCTATTCTCATGATAGTTGATATATGAAATTTCTCAAATCTCATTCATATCAATCACATAACAAAAAATTAAAAAACCAATTAAAAAAAAGCACTTGACAAAAAGTATCTCATATGGCTATCACCACTTTGTGAGTCACCACCACTCATGCATATCTCATGGCTTACCTATGACCAACAACTACAGTGACATCTGAATCTCACAATAAAGATGAACTCTTTTGGAAAATATTCTATAAAATCTTTACATCAATTGAGAGTTAGTTTATCAAAGGTATGCACAATGGATTTACTTATAAAAGTATTCATATTTTTAGCTTTATAAGTATCATACTTACAATAAATATTAAATATATCTCAATTTTGAATTTTGAGATATAAGTTTATCTCTTGCATCTTGATTAGAATGATTATCACTTCTTTCTTATCATTATGTGTGAGTGTATCTCATAGCTTACCCATCACCATTTATCATGATGATATGTATAAACCTATCAATAGTAAAACTATAATTTTATATCATATCCATCAATAACTAAATCATAACACAAACCAAATATAAAATTTATTAATTATATATCCATCTCATATAAAAAAAAATATATCAACCATATATCTCAATTTAGCTTCACATTGAGAAGAAATTCATATGAGATAATTAAAAATATATCTACATGAATTTTGGGTTCCTAATGATAGCCCTTAGGAGAATCTAGAAATCAAATCCCTAAGCCCAAAATTCTAATTTAGTGTACCACAAATCTACTCATCATTGGGGGTCAAAATTTGCACCCCCTAGGAATTAAGCTTATGCATTGCATTGCCTTCTTGCTCATGCATCACTCCTTGAGTCTGGTTGAATTCACCCTCTCATAGATTTTCTCTTTCATGAACTCTTTCCCACTTTTTTCTCAATTTCACCCTCTTATGTTATATATGATTCTCATTTTTATGCTCACATGTTTGGGTATGCTTTCAAGTGAGAAGTCACAACATTAGGGAATGACCATAACTTTATCCTTGTCTCTCAATAACATAAAGTTGCATAGCTATAAATGACTATGAGTATGGTCTCTTTCTTTTATTATATTTTTATAATATTGGGAATGACTATAACTCATGCTTTTGTCCTTTGTAACATGAAGTCACGACACTAGGAATGACTACATGTCTTATATTTTCTTTTTGTAACATGAATTCATGACGTTAGAAATGGTCACAACTAATGCATTTCTCCTCTATAACCCAAATTCATAATACTAGGAATGGTTGAAACTTTCTCTTTTCTTTATAGCACAAGGTCATGGCTATGACTTTGTGCTCTCTAGAAATGATAGTTGCTCCAGTAAATACTCTCTATAACTCTGCATAGCTAAAAGTCAAGATCCTGGAAAATCACAACTTTTTCCTTAATAGTTACAGTTCTAGAAATAAAAAGTCACTAACCTTAAGAATTTCATGGCTTTTAGCACTATTAGGATATTCAACTACTATGATATAAAGTTAATGTCACAATCATTTAGTGTTACCCAACAAGTGTGGTTGTAACTCCTAGAAAGTTCCATAATAAAAAAAAGAATATGTTACATAGTATAATGGTTATATCAATGAGATCGTAGAGTCATGATGTACGAATATATAACTAATTATATAGAGTTTCAATCAAAAATGGATCCAAAACTACTCTACTTACTTTTAAAGATGTAACTAAGTCATAACATGAGATATGCTTGACTTTACATGACCTTTTACTCTACTCTTACTCAATAATTCCACCAAGTCTTTCATTTCAAAAAAGAAATTATCTGATTTAATAACTATTCATCATAATCTATCAAAACTATAATTATGTGACTACATTCTATTTACATTCATCCTTCCAGTGACAACAATTTTGTTGTGGCTTTGTTATAATGTCTAATTTTTAGAATTAAGCAATGTCCCAAAAGCTCATTGGGCAAGAGTCTTTCATCCAATATTATTTCGTAGGTATACAGGTTGTACAAGTAGTAAGATTAACCTTCATCCATATATTTATCTTTTAGGAATTATATATCTAGTACAATTAACCAAATATTAGTCAACTGCTACTCTAGTCAAAAAAATAAAACTATACTTTTTGGTAAAAATCTTTGATCCTTGAATGGGTACATTTTATTACACATAATGGAATATCTAAATTGTATAGTTATTATTATGCTTAGTTATAGAATGAATAATGGATTATTATAAGAATGTCTTAATTCCATACTAGTATATAAGGTAGTTATTATCTATTGGGTGCTCATCAATAATGATCCTCTCGTAGTTGTTTAATTAGTACTTTATTATTGAAATAATAGATTATCCCTAGTCAAAAGTCATTTACAAGTCCATTCCTTTTAGGCAACTCGTTAAGTACCCTTAATAGTTACTTCATATGTGTATTCTTATTTTTCAACCTCATGTTTCATACATAAGGTTGTTAATAGAGCTATCACTAGTAGTAATCATACAATAGAAAGTAATTCATAGGGCTATTACTACCTTATAAGTCACATCTACTCATGCATCTCAAGGTTTATATGTTATCATCCACTATGATGACACATATCTCTCAAACTAAAGGTGCAACTCTTAGGAAATTATTTTATAAAATCCTCACAGTCATTTCATCTAAAATATAGATAATGATTTGATTTATAAAGTTTTTTTTTTGACTTCCTAAGCACTATATTCATAATGATTAACCTTACCTCAAGTCTCACTAGTAGTAGTATACAATAGAAAGTAGTTCACAGGGCTATCACCACCTTATAAGACACACTCATGCATCTCATGGCTTATATGTCATCATCCACCACGATGACACATGTCTCTCACACTAAATGTAAAACTTTTAAGAAAATATTTTATAAAACCATTACATCAATTAAGGATTAGTTCATCTAAAATATGGACAATGAATTGATTTATAAAAGTTTTTTTGACTTCCTAAGATATTCACAATGATTAACCTTACCTTAATTTCAAGTTTTAAGATATATGTCTATTTTGCACATCATGATCAGAAAGGTTATCACTTCCTTCCTACTATTAGAGTGTGCCTCATGGCATACCTATTATCATCCACCATGATAACATGTGTAAACCTACCAATAATAAAATTTTAATTTTAGTTCTAAATAAATATCATATCCATCAAAAACAAAAACACAACACAAACTAGATATAAAATTTATCGATTATATATCTATCACATGTAACAAAATACACCAATTCTATACCTTATTTTAGCCTAACATTGAGGAGGTATTCACATGAGATAATTTGGAATGCATTTTAAAAAATTTTGGGCTCCCAATGACAACTCTCAAGAGAATCTAGGATTCAAAACTTCAAACTCATAATTCTCATTTGTTAAGCCTTGGATCTATCCTTAAGTGGGGGTCAAAATTCATGCCCTCACCCTTAGGGTTTATACCGCACCTTGCATATCTTAGTTTCTCATGTATTTCTTTTAGGAGTTGGCAAATATTTCTTTCTCTTTGCTTTTCTATCTTTCATGAACCCTAACCCCCATTTTCTTGATTTCACCCCCTTATCGTATATGGTATAAGTCTCACTTTTATACTCATATATCAGGGTGCATTTCATGTGGGAAGTTGTTGTACTAGGGAATAGCCATGACTTTAGCCTTTCTTCTCTATAAAATAGAGTCGTGCCATTGTAGTTGGTTGCAGCTTTAATTTATTTCTTTTATTAAATTGTTGTGATGATAGGAATAACCATGGCTCATGTATTTGTCCTATATAAGATGAATTTGTGACCTAGGAATGATCATGTCTCATGAACTTCCTTTCTATAATATGATATTGTGGCATTGGGAATGACCATAATTCATGTATTTCTCATCTATAACCCAAAGGCATGATGATATGAATGATTACAACTTTAGACCAAAATGTCATTACTCTAGAAAATGGTGGCGACCTTAGTAAATACTTTCTAGAACTCTTTTATCCAAAAGTCACAACACTAAAAAAATCATAATGGCTTTGTTTTAGTTTTTGTGAGTTTAGAAATAGAAATTCAATGACTGGAGAATTCCATGATGTTTAGCAATAGTGAGATTCTTAGTTACTATGATATAAAATTAATATTTTAGTCATTAAATTATTACAAGCTAGTGTGATTGTGTAACTCCAAAAACATTTCATAACTAAAATGAATTTGTTTCATACTAAAATAATTATGTCAACAAAATGGTAGAGTTATGACATACAAATATTATCATGATTAATTATGTAGAGTTTAAGCCAATATGAATTATTCTATTTAAAGCTCTTTTTCATGTAAATACATCAAGAATACTTACCAAATTAACTAGTATTATTTGGTATATGGCATATCTAACAAACTCTCATACTATTGTCATTGCTCATTCTCGAGCAATCATCCCCCTTTAAAAAAAATAAAATTTAACATTCCATCATATAATATAAGTCTTTTCTATGACTATATTTGAGTATCATAGTGTATCTAGATGGTGGAACTTCTTGTTTTTGTAGATATGTAAAAGAGTCATGGTGGGGTCGATTTCACAACTAAATTTGTGGGTATGTAAAATTTATACAATGATTTATGTAAATGAATACATAATCTTTTATTTCATCCATCATGCAAATTTTTTTCTTAAGTTGTCTCCTGAGTAGTAGTATGTTTAACATCAATAGCAAGACCATATTCGGTATGCCAAATACCAAATAAAACTTAGTATCCTGGTGATTATCCATGATTTCGTGTATAAAAAAAATTTTAGATTGAACAATTTTACTCAATTATAGTTTTTGATAGATTATGATGAATGGTTGAGAAATTATGTGATTATTGTGTGAAATGGAGACTTAGTGGATTGATGAGAAAGATGAAAGTGAAAAATCATATAATATTATTATATTTTTTGTGTTGACTTTCTTCCACCTCACTGAGATATATGATAGTTTTGTTATCTATTTTTAGCTAAAACTATACATAAATAGTCATGGCGATCTTTCTATACAATGACTTTACCACCTCATTGATACAATTATTTTATTATGCAATA
The DNA here is from genome assembly GCA_029783825.1 of Sapria himalayana. NCBI lineage: Eukaryota > Viridiplantae > Streptophyta > Magnoliopsida > Malpighiales > Rafflesiaceae > Sapria > Sapria himalayana. The sequence continues at coordinate 166,286 of JAREIK010001701.1, forward strand.
CATCCATTTGGCTATGAAACTTCCTTAGAGTTGTAGCCATAGTAGCTCATAATATTTTATATGACTATTATATTAATTCTATGTCGTAGTAACCAAATACCTTAGTTTTACTCAAAATCATGGAAAATCTTCAATGCTGCAATTTTTCTATTATATAGCCATCAAGTCTAAGGAAATAGTTGCGACATTATTCCAGTGACATAACTTTTAGCAATCAAAAGTTCTAGAAAGAACTACTTAAGCAACAACAATTTTCAAGGTTATGACCATGCTTTGGTAAAATGACCAAAGTTATAACCAATTTCCAGCACAACAACTTTGGGTTACAAAGGAAAAATGTATATGCCATGGCCATTCATAGCACCATGACTTAGGGTTACATAGGCAAAATTTATTGTCATGATCATTCCTAGTATCATGACCAATTGATGCAAGAGAGAGACCAAAACCATAACTTTTTTTAGTACCATGATTTTGTGTTTCATAGATGAAATGTTTGGGTGTGGTCATTCCCAGTGCTACAACCATCTAAAACAAGAAAAAGACCAAATCCATGACTCATTTCCTAGTTAGTGACTTTGTGTTTTAAAAATAAAATATGCCTCCAAGGCCATTACAGCAATATGGCCATATGATGCAAAAGAGAGATAAAAGTCATGGTCATTTCATAGCACAATGACTTTGTTTTCTAGAGATAAAAAATACAACAATGACTATTCCCAATGGCATGATATTCTAAAGTTAAAAAGAGGCCAAAGTCATGACTCATTTCAAGAAAGTTATGACTTTTAACTTAAAGTTTGTAGGTACAAACATCCATTCAAGTATACAAGGAGAAAAATAAAAATTTCAAAAAGGTTTTTAAGGCATAAAAAAGAGTTGAAAGCTAGAGTTTTGGGAGCTAATTTCACCCAAACCCTAAGGGAGATTCATGAGCAAATGGGTGGTGATATAAGGCATAGGCATAAATCCTAAGGAATATGCATGAATGAAAATATAAGTCACATAACTGAATATAGTAGATTTAGGTTTTAATTTTTAGATACTATTGAGGGCTATCATTGGAAACATGAAATTCAATTAGATATATCTCAAATTATTTCATGTAACTTTATCTCCAATATCATGTTAAATTGAGCTTTAGAGTTGTTGTATTGGATTATGTGCGATGAATGTTTTATAAATAAATTTAATGTTTGAATTTGTTATTGTTTGGTTATTGATAGATATAGTAATTATATAGAACTAAAATTAGGGTTATATTATTGGAGTATCTGTGTGTGTTATCATGGTTGATGATGATAAGTAAACTACAAAGCACATTCATGTGTAATAGTAGGAAGAAAGTGATAACTCTTCCAATTGTGATGGATGAAACAAACTTATATATCAAACCTCAATGTTGAGGTATATTAATCATGCAAATATGATACTTACAAAACTAAAAATACATATAAATGTATAAGTCAATCCATTATGTATATATTAGAAGAATTAGCCATTAATTGATGCGTACAATTTTATATAATATTTTTTAAGGGTTTAGCATTTAGTGTTAGAGTCATGTGTCTTCATGATAGATAGTGATAGGTAATCCATACGACATACATGATTGGAAGTGACTCATAAGTTGGTGATAGTCCTATAAGCTCATTTCTATCATATGATAACTACTAATGAGATTTGAAGTAAAATATATATAATTGTGTGAGTATGATGCTTACAAATTCACAAGTATAAATATTTGTACTGTAATATTAGTTTATGTCTATATGATATATGAGGTCAAATAATAATAATGAACATATGAATGAACCATTAGGAGAAGTTAATGAGTTACCTAAAAAGAATGGACTTATTGTTGATCCTCAGACAGAGATGATTTGTTGAATTGATGGTAAATAACCGAGAGGATAGCTATGATGACATCATTATTAGGGAGAGCCTAGTAGTTGATAACCACCTTGTATGACAATAAATCACTAGGACATTTTCACAATAATCTTTCTTTATATTATACCTAAACTAGATATTATCTAGACTATTTAGATATGCATCATGCATTATGGAACACACTGACCATAAAATTTAAGAATCTTACCTAAAACTTAGTCTTATCCTTTCAACTACAGTAGTAGTCGACTGATAGCTGATTGTTCGAACTGCTTACATAATCTCAATGAGATTAATATCGGGATGAAATATCTATTTTTACTACTTGTATGACCCATATACTTGTAGGACTGATTGAGCTAGTGACTCTCTCATCCAATGATATTTTGGGACTTTGCCTAATCTTAACAAATTTGGTATCATCACAAAGTCCCAATAACCATCAATGTGTTATTATTACTATCGTGATCTCAGCTATACATACCACCTTTTTAGCATAATCTTTTACTTCTTATCTTCTAAATTTTTTTTCAGTGTTTAATTATACTCTAGGCTTTCTTCTTCGTGGCTTCCTTCTTTGGGTATTTCTTTCTTGGATGTCTGACTTTTTGGATAACCATGGATTTTTTTTGGGCTATAGCTTGAGTTGTTTCTTCCTGGATCACCAAAGCTATAGTATTATAGATTGCAACAGCTTCTTCATTTGTCTTTTATATTTCTAGAGTCATAGTGCTGGTAAATGGTATAACTTATATCACTCCTCTGCTTCTTTGTCTTTTTCCTTCAGATCCTTCAAAATCTTCATTTTAATCATATCTTCCTCTATCATTTCATGTGCCACTAGTTCAAAATTTGCCTCTATTTTAACTACTATTGTAATCTTTAAATTCTCCACATCATTTTCTTCATGCAACAGCAAAGAAAATTTAAGCATTTTGCTTTATTTTTCCTCTCCATTGTACTCTTCTTTGGAGTTTTCTAAAGTTGTAACTTTGAAGAATGTTGTGACTTTGTAACAATCATCATTATCAATCTTTTCTTTGTCTCTTTCATAACTCTAATTTTTTTATTCTATGTCATCTTCCTTATTATCATTGTAATAATCTTTTACAAAATCTCTCTATGTAGAGTCCAATTATTGTTGCATTAGTGTGTAGAGAAGATTATCTATCTTCCAATAAAATTTTTTATCATCATCTAGAATCTACAAGACATTGTAAAAGTTAAATGTTACTTTCTCATTGCCTACACAAGGAGTGAATCCCTCTCATTGGTATCGATGTAGGCATGTTTAGTGGATAAAAATGGTTATCTCAAGATCAATGGAGCATATTGATCTTCCTCCATATTGAATTGAACAAAATCTATGATAAAAATAGATACATCAATCTTAACCAATAGATACATCTTCATTAATTTCATTTAGGCACTTAGTTGGTTGATTAGCCATTGAAAGTAAGAGAAAGGTTAGAGTGATCTCATTGAGATTCAATCTTCATGCTATCGATAACAGTATCAAGTTCACACTCAATCCCAAATCACATAGCACCTTCTAGAAAATGTTCTCCCCATTTAGATATGGTATCATAAAACTATTTGAATCCTTCAACTTCCTTTGAGTTTTCATTGAATAATCACACTATATTTCTCAATCATATTCATATATATATATTTGCATTATGAGTTATGTGTTTTAATAATTTAGTAAACATCATGTGTTTAGTACAATGTGAACAAATAGAAACATTTTTTTTTAATATTAGGTGAATATTTCACTAAAATATAGCTTAGTTATCCATATAGATAAAAAATTAAGGTGAAAGATAAAGAACATATTTCAAAAGGATAGTATCATATTAAACTTATGATATTTTTGAAATAGGACAATCCTCTTTCTCTTTCTTTTTCTATTTCTAATTTTTCCCTTCACACGTCAAACACTTTGAAGAACTAAATTTAAAAATAATTAGCGAACTTAGATATTATGATATTTTTTAACTTCCTCAATCTTTTTCCTTTCTAGAGGGTTCCTCTAGGTTTTTGGTCCATGGTGCACTTTAGATGCAAAAAAAAAAACAAAAAAAAAAAACAAAAACCAATAGTAGTAACTAAAAAATAAAATAAAACTTATAGTTTTAAAATATCATACCATGCATTGATGTTTTAATTAATAAAAGAATTCTAACAAAAAAACATGTCTAGCCAACTAAGACAAACCTAACAGAAACTAAAGAAAAAACAAATTTGAGAGAATTAAGAAGAATATGAATTTTGAATTCTTTAATTAAGGGGGAAATTAATACTTTTTCATTGAATGTTTTACTAATAAGTGAATATGATAGTTACACAAGTTGCTTACAGTGACATGGATAAATGTCAATAAGTAACAATGGTACAAAAATAAGGATGAATACTCAAAGTTCATATCCATTTGGTCTAGCAGTGAAATGCATGAGTCAAGTGACTTTGATGAGAATTATAAAAGCCTTGACACAACTAATGAAATAACACATAAAGAGGCTTTATATCTTAAGAAGGAACACTTTAAATGGAAAGCTAAAAAAAACTTTGTTTTAAAGAATTGATATTTTAACCAAACACAATAAATCTTTCTTAAAGAAATTTAAAAGGGTATATTATGTTTTAGTGCACCTAAAGGTGTCAATTTGGCTGGGCATCCTGAGCATGAAATGAGGCATGTCATGATTTAGTCATGCCTGGCCGTCCAATGGCAAGGTTGAGGCCATGTCAGGCCAAAGTTTATGGCATGTAAGGCAAGATATTGCATGCCTAGCATGATGGCTCGTGCGAGCCTGTTTTGGTCGGGCTTGCCAAACATGCAAGCTTGACCTAACCTAGGATAGCCTGGATTGAACTCAAGATATTCTGGAATGAACTAGGCCTGATTGAGTATGACTTGGCTTTGCACGACCCGCCATAACTCATCCAAAAGGCCTACAATGGGCCGTGTCAAGCTTCCCATTTTTAGAGTTGTGTCGGCATGACACAACTCATGCTAAAAACTATATCATGTTGTGCACAATAACATGGCCTAAATGGGCTTAAAAAAATTGGTCATGTCGGCATGACACAACCCTATTAACACTTCTAAGTGTACCCATCAAAAGAAATTATAAAAAAGATTTTTTTTAATATTTAATAGGGCATCAAAATAAAAAATATTTATGTTTTAATATAATCAAAATAGAAACCAATTTTTGCCATCACATTGAAACATTAGCTATAAAACAAATAAACATCACAATAATGGGTTTTGAATTCAAAAACCATTGTTTCAAATTCACTAATTGCTTTTAAATTCAAAAAATAGTTGCTCAAAAACAAAAACCTCTTTTCATTTTTTAGTTTAAAACTTTTATATATATATATATATATATATATATATATATATATGTATGTATGTAATATCTATATATAATGATACATAATAAAATAACTACACACACACACACACACACACTCACACACACACTCACACGCATAAAGTTTTTGATTAAAAAAAAGTTTCCATTTTTTGGGAGACTACTTTTCGAATTGTAATTTGAAAAGTAGTCTTTGAATTTGAAATAGTGGTTTTTGAATTCCAAAACTATTGTTTTTTGATTTTTAATTTTTTTAAAGCTAATATGTCATTGCTTAGATAAAATTTGGTTTTCAATTTTGTGTACCAAAATATAAATATTTTATATTCTGGTGCACTTTTTTAAATTTTAAAAAGGTGGGTCATTTTTTTTTGTAAATAATTTTTGGTGGGTGCGTCAAAACATAAGTTACCTAAATAAAAATATTTAGACAATTGAATAGAAAGAGTATTTCAACAAGATAGGAGACTATGATTATCTTATATAAAACTAGTCGCTTTTATTATGTTACAATCTACTTAAATTAATTACATCAATATGTTTTTTGTAAAGTTACGAAACGAAGATTATGCTAACAAAAATTACTCACCAAATACAATTCATCACATTCACCATAATAAGAGATGATATGATTTTTATAGTTGCTATGTGGGATCTTTTAACATTCTCCAAAAAATGGTTAGTCTAATGAATAAATGTAATGCTTTAAAAAATATATTTAATGGAAATAAATATTTTGTTAAAGGAAACCCTTTTATCCGCCTCATAGTGCCATCACAAAAAAATTCCTTTTTTTTTTTAATTAAACCTTCTAACATTAATCATTTATCGGTTAAAAAAATTAAAATAAATGATTTATCATTTGTGTGAAACATAAAATTAGTCATACTCTTCATAATTTACAAGGACAATGTATAGGTTATTAAATATTCTGATAGGACACTCATATCTACCAATTTTAATTTGAACGTTCAAACCATAGTTTATTCAAAACCATAAAATATAGGGAAAATACTTGGTTATATAAACAATAAAAACAAAAATTAAAATAATACAAGAGTGAGAAGTCACAATACAACAAATCTAACTAAATTCAATATGGTGAAAAACAAAGTCAAATCAAATAATGTGTGCTGAAGACTTCTTCACAGATATAGGAAGTCCTTAAATAACACAATATCCAAAATTATATTATAGACTAAAATATATTTTTGATTATATAAAATCCTAGTAAACTAAAATCCAGTACAAGCAAGTAATCTTGAGATTTTTGAGTGAATGCTTTACATCTCTTTTTTTGTAATTATTTCTTTGATAGAATTGGTTCATCAGATTCATGTCATAGAATCAACAACGTAGTTGTGTCTCGATTTTTGGACTGAAGAGGTGATTATGTTCACAACTTTTCAAATCTTCAAATATTATCTAAGCTCCAATTACTCACATCACACAATCTTATACACAAACAAAAAAAGCAACAATAGTATCCACACTACAAAAACACATTTACAAGCTACATAATTAAAATAAAAGTTTTATAATATGCACACATAAAATCCATAAATTATAAACTTTAAAAAATATACACTACACAATTTATGTAAACAAACCAAAAATGTAAATTATATATTTACATAAATTAATAATTAAATAGTAAGTAATTAAGAACATTGACTCAAAGAATAAACTCTTCCATACTGAAACATAGCTAAGAGAGAAGAAATGAATGGGCCACAAAGGGCAAACAAAAATATCAACCCAAAAATTTTTCTGTGATAAGGAGAGAATAAACACAAGCATTCTAAAATAAAAATAAACCGAAAGCAAAGGAAGAATCAACATGTAGAGGGCTTAAAAAAACTTCACCCTTGAAGCTTTTGTAACCCACAAAACTGAAGAAGAAAAAAATTATAGCTTATGTAACCAACAAAAATTAGAAGAAAAATGGCTAGCCCTCAATTATGTTTTTATGTTGCTCTTAGTAAAACTGGATGGAGCCACTCCCCCATCCGTGAGGGGATGCCCTTTGTGAAAATGAGAAATTCCCATTTTTGCAACTTTTTAATTTTTCTTGAAATAAACAATGCATGAGATTTTATCCTCATTTCCTAGTATGTCATACTCCACACTTTCAAAAAAATCAAGATAACAAAAAAACATAAGTATACATAACTTGAGCAGACCCAACAAATCTATCATTCTACCTTAGGTGGGGAGACACCAACCCATGACTTAAAGAAAATAAATTTTGTCAATGATAATTATTTCATGAACATATTATTGATATTTTTGTTCATGTGTACTTTTTCAAGTACAACTAACTTTTCATTTAATACATTTCATATTTAGTGATACTGCACATTAATGTGCTTTGACATATTGTAGAAGGTTTGATTCTTGTAAAGATGTATATCACTTTGACTATTGTACCAAACAATATATGTATCCTATCACACATGTGAGTCAATAAAAAAATTTTTCATTGATAAAGTATCATTACAAGCTTCAATAGCTGCAATAAACTAAGCCTCAATGCTCGATGGTGATATGCACTTCTGCATCTTGGATTGTTAGGATACAAATCATCCTCCAAAGGTTATTAGATTGCCTAACATAGATCTATATGAATTTAAATCACTACCATATATGAATTAGTGTATATCAACCTGAGATATACCTCAAGATAGATTTCACTACATCCAATTGATATCTACTTGAGTTCAAAATAAAATGAATGATAATACCAGAAGCATGTCCTATATTTGATCTAGTACATACCATAACATACATAAGGCTACCGACTATTGAGGCATAGGGAATATGACTCATGTCTCTTTTTTCCTTATCATTATTGGGGTTATGCTTGCTACTCAACTAATAACCTCTCAAGAACTTAACCAATATATCATTTTTGAGATAAGCAGATATGCCTAGAAGGCTTATCCTAGATACAATTCATCCCTAAAATCTACCTATTTGGGCCCAAGTCTTTCATAGAAAAGACTTTTCCAAACATTCCAAGCTTATTAATCCGTGCTCTATTATAATTAATAATCAACATCTTATCAACATACAATAAAATTTTAAGTTCATTATCACCTGACTGATGACTAAAAAATACACAGTGGTCACAAGATGTTTGCTAAAATTCATAAGATTACATGGATGAACAGAATTTTTTATACCACTACCTAGGAGCTCATTTGAGATCATGCAATTTCTTGTTTAGTTTACAAACAAGACATTCCTTTTTTTTCTATATGAATCCCTTAGATTGATCCATGTATAGAATCTCTTGAAGTTACCATGAAGAAATAGCATTCACATAAGTTGATTAGTTTCTAAGTTCAAGATGGTATCCCATTCATAATTACTCGAAAATATCTTCATTGTGAGAGAAAATATTTCATCAATATTAATTCTTTTCTTTTGACTTAACATTTTGACTACTAACCGAGCCTTGTATCTCAATTGAGAATCACTATCACTATGTTTTAGTCTAAATAACCATAATTTTTTCAATGTCTACTTCTCTTTTGGTAAGGGTACAATTCATAGGTATTGTTGATATGAAAAGATTTCATCTCTTCTTGCATAGCCCAAAATCATTCCACTTTATTTTCAAGAAAGATGACCTCATGAAGGTCTCAGGCTTGTCTATATTCATGATTAATATGTAATCATAAAATCTAGAGGATATCTGGCAAGACATAGATGATCTTCTTTGTATAGACTAATATGTATAATCATGAACAACTAGGTGTTTCCCAGTTCTAGTTGGAATATGATTTACCACCTCTTTAATAGGTATATCCTAGGGCTTGGAAATATTAAGTATATTTTGTGGCTTAGAAATATTAGGTGTATCATGAGGCTTTAAATTATCAGGTGTCAGCTCAATTCTTCCCTTTAATCAGATTGATCTCTAGAAGGAACTAGTACTAGATCTATGCAAATAGGAATCTCAATGGAATCACAGTTATATCTACTCGAATGACTACCATTTACAAAATGATATTCTATAAAAATCACATCTCTACTTTGAACAAGTTTATTGGAAATAGGGTCGTAGAATCTATACATGAACTCCTCATGTCCATAGCCAATGAAGATGCATGGACATGCATCATCATCGAGTTTAGATCTTTTATCTTTTGGGATATGAACATAGGATCTATAACTAAAAACTCACAAGTAATCATATGAGATATCTTTCTTAGTCTAGATTTTATTAGAAATATCTTCTTCTACTATAGTTGTAGGAAATATGTTGATTATATCAAGAACCAAAAGTATAGTTTCTTTCTAGAATTTGTTGGGAAGATGTACATGAGAAAACATGTACCAAACACTCTCCTCAAAAATTTAGTTCATCCTCTCAGCAATGTTATGTATTTGTAGCATCATGGCTGGTGTCTTTTTATGTATAATCCTATGGAATACATAATAGCCATCAAACTCAGCTTGGAATTTTCCTCAATATTAAAACATATGAAGATGAATTTCATATCAATCCCTTTCTCAACTCTAGCATGAAAATCCTGATAGACATGAATGATATGATCTTTTATTTTTAGTGTATATACTCATACTTTCCTAGAATAATCATTAATGAATGAAAAAAATAGAGGTCCCCACCGAGTCTTCTACTTTGCATTAAGCAAAAAATAGAATGAATATGATTTATAGATAGAATGATAAATATATAGACAGATAGATAGATAAATAGGTAGATAGATAGAATGAATATGATATTATTTATCATATTAATCTCTCTTTGTATTTTTACCTCTCTCTCTCTCTCTGTCAAACCCTTTGACTCTCTTTCTCTCTATCAAAACCTTTGACTCTATATATATATATATATATATGTGTGTGTGTGTGTGTGTGTGTGTGTGTATTTATATCTATCTTTCTCTATATATATCTCTCTCTCATTCACTCTCTCTCTTACTATCTCACTCACTCTATCTTACACACACAAACTCTCTTTCTCTCTCTCTCTCTCTCTCTCTCTCTCCCTCTCTCTCACTCTCTTACCCTCTCTTTATCAAACCCTTTCACTCTCTCTTTCTCTCTCTCTCTTTGTCTTTATATATGTATGTATATATATATATCCCTCTCTTTCCTTCTCTCACTCTATCATTGTATTTCGCTATGAAACCCTTTAACTCTATATATATATATATATATCCCTCTCTATCTTCATCTCACTCCCCCCTTCTTTCTCCCTCTCTCTCTCCCCTCTAACTCAATCCCCCTCTCACTCAATTACTCTCTCACTATGAATCTATCTTTCTCTCTCACTATCACTTTATGTCTCACTCTCTCTATCTATAACACCCCATCCCCCAAGCGGTCTCATTCCATTCCACACACAACAAAATGTGTAATAAAATAAAAATTTTTCCAAATATAACGTACACATTTTTTTTTCTTTTATTTGCTCAGTTAATTATAAAACACAATATATTATTTAAGCCACAACTAACTTCTCTTCACATGTGTGATCCTGCATGTGGATCTATTATATGTCTTTGACCTATACCTGAAAGGGGTCCCACAACGGAGTGAGCAAAGCTCAGTAGAGTTAAACTCATACAAGGCTACTCCCTATCTAAATACACGTAAAGATTGATGCATATATATCAATACCAACTCAAGTATAATGTTTACATGAATATAATTATGGATGAAATATTTATATGTCCATATTTCTGAGTCTCATCGACTCCCTCATACATATCGAAGTGAACTGTGACATATATATATATATATAAATAATTTTTTGGAATTATTCTGAAAAATAGGACCTCCTCCAAAAACATATTGGAAATTTCTCCGAACAAATAAAATATGTTTTCTTGGATATACTCAGAGAAATTTGGAACTACTCCGAAAAACATATTGGATATTTTTTGATAAAATATTTTTCTCCCTGGGGTTTTTCTAAAACTAACACGTAACTCAGCCGCACGTTGTCCTAATTCATGTTTGCATATTTATATTAGCCATGCTCCATAAAAAATAGCGTGAAACTTAGCTTGGATGTTGACCCAATTCAAGTGCGCCAAATACAATCCATATATCTTTATATAATATATATATATATATATCATGCACCCACACATTTATATGGCATGTTCCTCCCATATGTTTGAAATGCAATTATGATATTTATGATTAAACGACGTCCGAAAATTTTCATGGGAACTTTATAAATTTGATATCAAACTGAAGATATCATCGTATAGAATAACTTTAGTTCTTAGATTATTCTATTCTGACACTAGAATAATCCATTATGATGAAATTTTTTTTATGCATTGTGTATCTCTCTCTCTGCAGGCCGAAGTATATTTTTATTTTTCTCCGCGTCATCCCATTTTTCGGATTCACGTCATTTTTTTTGATTTTATTATTTTATTTTATTTTTTTTAATGCTTGGACCACGCATACACAACCACGTGCTGACGTCAAGGTGTGGTCTTTTTGTTCATATGTATTTATTTATTTATTTATTTTAAAAAATTAATTAAATAAATTTAAAAAATAACTAAATTTTGATTTTCTCAGAATTTGATGAAATTTGTCACCGTAGCTATATTTTCTAAGCCAAATCCAATAATGAAATCTATTTTATCATTAGGGTTTTCAAAATTACTATTTTACCCCTTTTTCCAGAAACAAACTCATTATTTATTTCTTCATTTTTTTTTGGGATTTCACACTCTCCTTAAAATATTTTGTTCCGAATTTCTCACAAATACAACTTTATAATGATAAATATATCCTGAAGTTAAATAATTATTAAATTATTAAAACACATACATTTATTTTCAAATAAAAAAGGATAAGTAACACACATAATGTTTTCATGTTCACATGTTGCTTCTTCTATTCCTTAATACTGTTATATTACTTTTACGAGCTTCATGGTATTGTATCGCAAAACTTGGTCTTGACTATCAATGATACGCACTGACATTTCTTTAAATGTTCCATTTGTATCATTAACAAGTTCACACCAATCCATTACATGAGTTGGATCAGAAATATATTTCCTAAGCATAGAGAAGTGGAATATATCATGGACACTAGATAAATGTTGCAGTAATGCCAATCGATAAGCAACCAAACATACTTTCTCGAGTATTTCAAAAGGCTCAATATACCTTGGCAATAACTTTCCAAGCTTGTCAAATATGATTGCTCTCCTTTTTGACATCACTTTAAAAAAAACATGATCTCCCAATTAAAATTCTAGAGGTCGTCATCGTCTATCAGCATAATTTTTCTGTTGACTTTGAGCTATAAGAAGATATTATCATATCAAATCTATGTTTTCTAAGGTATCTCTAATTACATCTAGACTCGTGATGGATTTGTCTCCCACCTTAACCCAATAAACTAGATATCGACATGGCCTTCCATACAATGCTTCATATGGTGCTATTTGGATACTTTCATGATGACTATTGTTATAGACAAATTCGACTAAAGGCTAATGTTCTTCCCAGCTACCCTTGAAATCTAGACAACATGCTCACAATATTTCTTCCAAAATTTGTATGATTCTTTTTGACTGACAATCTGTTTGTAGATGAAAAGCAATGCTCATTATCAATTGTGTTCCTATTGCTTTCTAGAATTTTTTTTAAAAATGAGCCATAAATCTGGGATCTCTGTCCGATTCAATAGATACTAGCACTCCATGTAATTAGACAATTTCTCGTATGTATAACCTACATAATTCCTTGCTTGAGAAGGTCATCCACATTGCCAAAAAATGTGTGGACTTTGTAAGCCGGTCCATAATTATCCACACAACATCATATTTTCGTGATGTCCGTGGAAAGTGAGTCACAAAATCTATCGTGATATGCTCTCATTTCCACTCTACTACCTCCAAAGGCTGGAGTAATCCTACTGATCTTTGATACTCAGCCTTTATCTAATGACACATGAGGTATCGTTGAACAAAATCTCCAATGTATCTCTTCATTCCATTCCAGTAATACTAGCGACGAATATTATTATACATCTTTGTACCACCCAGATATACTGTAAAATGAGAACAATGAAATTCTCTAAAAATCTTCTCTCTCAATTCAACTATCTAAAAAACCACAATCCATCCCCTAAACCAAAGACTACCATCTATATGAACAGCTCAACCTTCATTGCATGTACTAGTCTCTACTCTATTCTTTATAGATAATATTTTATATATTGTTTCTAGATCTCAATCACCTTATTTAATAGGAAAGGCGTGGCTACTAAACTCTCAATAACACCCATAGTTTCAAATATATCATATTCCCACGAAGCTATACTAGCTAATGCACCTCATGACTTCTGACTAAGTACATCATCCATCACATTTTCCTTACAGATATGGTAATAGAAAGTAAAATCATAATCTTCTAGATACTTCATCCTTTGATGCTATCTCATGATAAAGTCTCATTGTATAAAGATATATTTCAAACTTTTATGATCTGAATATACCTCAAATTTCTCCTTATACAAATAGTGGTGTCATAATTTTAAAGCAAAGACTATAACCACCAACTCTATATCATGTGTGGGGTAATTTTGCTCATGATTCTTTAACTATTTTGAACTATAAGATACAATTTTCTCGGATTGCATCAGAACACATTCCAATCCATCTTTCGAGGCATCACAATACACTGTATATTCTTGTCCCCTATCTGGAACTATCAAATAGGAGCTTAAGTACATCTCCTTTTCAATTCATGGAATACCTTTTCTCATGAATCAATCTACTCATACTTGACTTCCTTCCAATCAATCTAGTCATTAAAGTAGCTAACTAAAAAAAATTTTCAATAAATCTTCTGTAATACTCAGCCAATCCCAAAAAACTACGTATTTCAAAATCTGACTTTGGCCTCTCCTAACTCATGATTGCCCTGACTTTTCAGGGTCCACTAAGACACCAGTAGCTGATACTGCATGTCTCAAAAATTTTACTTTTTTCAACCAAAAGTTACTTTTACTAAACTTAGCATACAATTTATGTTATCTCAAAGTTTGGAGAATAATATTTAAATGATATTCATGCTCTCCTTCGGACTTAGAATAGATTAAAATATCATCCACAAAAATCACAACAAAATGTTCTAAATATGGCTGAAATATTTATGCATGAGGTCCATGAATGTTGTTGTCACATTCATTAATCCGAAAGGCATTACTGTAAACTCAAAATGCTCATGCCATGTTCTAAATGTTATCTTAGAAATATCAGTCTTTCTAACTTGCAACTGGTGATATTGGGTACGAAGATCTATTTTCGAAAAGACTCGTGCCCCTTTTAACTGGTTAAATAAATAATCAAAATTTGGTACTAGATGTTAATTCTTTATCATAACCCTATTCAATTATCGATAATTAATGCACAATCGAAGGGTTTTATCCTTCTTTGAAAATAAAACTAGAGCACCCCAAGGTGAAGTGGTGGATCTAATGAAACCATTGTCCAATAAATCTTGTTTCTAGACCTTGAGTTCTTGTAAATCATTGTCATCCTATGCGGAGTCATAAAAGTGCAAAATGTACGAGGATGTAACTCAATACAAAAATCCAAATTCCTTTGCAGGGGGTAATCTTGGTAATTCTTTAGGAAAAATATCCTTGTATTCACAAACTATCCGAAAAAAATCCATATTTAATATCCCCTCTTCTTCTAGAGCGAGAGATGCCAACCAACCCATCATGCCATTTAGAATCATATATAGTCTAGGATAAAGTATCATGCTTATCCTTTTGAAATACAACACATATATCATATGGCATGTGTATAATAATTTTTCTACGATCATAATTAATAACGACTCGATGTGGTGTTAACCAGTTCATGCCAAGAATTATATTAAAATCCAACATGTCCATGACTCTAAGGTCTGCCATGACTAGAATCCCTGAGATTTTTAACTCACAATCTTGACATATCTGACTAATTTCACATTAGTTCTCAAAGGAGAAGTCACATGCAATAACTCGTCCAAGTTTTTAACTTCTTGTCGTAACTAATAATCTACTATCATTGGGTCCCCTCCTCTATAAATTTCATATGATGATGTGCTTTGAACCATTGTGGGTTACTTGGCCCTTCTTGCCCTCCAGCTCCACTAATATGTGCAACCATGGAAACTACGACACTCACACCCTCTATGAAAGCCTATTAGTCAAAGATGGATGGGGGTTGAACCTCATTTCGTGGATGTCCATTGTATCCTCTTTCTCTACTTTTCATCTACATAAGTCAAATAATAATTTAAGAATATTAGTCATTCCCTATTATTAGTGCACATGTTAAATAATAATAGACTTTTCATTTTGAAAATATCTTTTTATTTTCTGAAATGCTAATGTTATGTTTCTTTACCCAAGTGTTTCTTTTTTTCTCAAGTATTACATATTTATATTTCTAAACTTTCCAATTACCTTATACAACTTGTACCAATTTATGAGTTATAGATAATCATATATCTAACCTTTGATACCATGCCGTGACATCCCATCTCTCAGGAGATTCCAATCCATTCCATCACACAACAAAATGTACAATAAAATAAATTTTTTTTGAAATATAACACACATTTTTTTTCTTTTATTTCCTCAGTGGAATAAAAAGACACAATATATTATTAAAGCTACAACCGGCTTCCCTTCATATGTGTGATCCTGCATGAGGATCTATCATCTATCTTGGACCTATACCTGAAAGTAGAGATGGAAAATGTGTCAGTATCCGTGGATTTCCGACCCGATCCGATCCGGTCAAACAGTAGAAAAATCCGTTGACTGGATAATGGATATGGATATGGATAAAATCTGATTTTTTTTGAATGGATATGGATTGGATATAGATTTAGGCATATCCGATCCGAAACCCATATCCGATCCGACCCGAACATGCGGATATCCGATCTGATCCAATTATATCCGATCTGTTCTACCAGATATAATACACACACACACACACACACACACACACACACACACACACACACACACAGAGAGAGAGAGATATATATATATATATATATATATATATATATATATATATATATATATATATATATATATATATATAATATAGTCCATATATAATGAGAATTTTTAGATTCGTCTTGCGAATTCTGAGACAATCTCGGATGGCGAAACGGATTTCGCCGTTAGATTCGTCTTGCGAAATCTAGTGACATAGAAAAATTTCGTTGAATTCTGAGACAATCAGAATATTTTACGAATTTTTAGGTGACGAGTATAGAGTAAAACCTGATAATGAGATTTTAGAAAAATCTCAAAATTTTCAAATATTTAAAGAATATCTATTTAAGATAAATGCAATTGAAACCAGAATAAAATGATGTGTTTTGAAGCTGAAATAGACTAAAATAGACAAAGTGGGACACATGGGTCCCACATTGAAAAAAAATAAAAAAAAAATACAAATCAAGCAAGCAGTGGAGTTACTGGAGTAGGAGGCGCACACTAGAGGAGAAATGATTTCTAATTTTTTTTTTATTCTTTTTTCTCTCTTTAATTTTTGAGTTTTGGACAGTCAGAATTTATTGGGCAAAGAACGAAAGTTGCTGTATACTACGAGGGCTACGCATAGATACCAAAAGCATAGGATTTGGCCGTGAATTCAGGTAAAAATTCATAAATTTCTAATTTTTAGTTTTTTTTAGATTTACGTCATTTTAAAGGTCAAAATATTTATGACAAAGAGTTAAAGTTACTCTACGCAACGCGAGCTACGCGTGAGTACCGAAATCACGAGATTTCACCGGTTTTTCACTTGAATAGTGAATAGTGAATCGAAATAGTGAATAGTGAATCAGAATAATGAATCCAGAATAGTGAATCAGAATAGTAAATTCAAAATAGTGAATAGTGAATTCAGAATAGTAAATAGTAAATCAGAATAGTGAATAGTAAATCAGAATAGTGAATCCGGAATAGTAAATAGTGAATCAGAATTATAAATTCAGAATACAGAATAGTAAATTCAGAATAGTGAATCAGAATAGTAATTCAGAATAGTGAATAGTGAATTTGTAATAGTATATAGTAAATCAAAATAGTGAATTCGGAATAGTGAATAGTAAATAGTTGTGGGTTTAATTAGGTTATATATGACAAATTTGATATGTTTACCTACATTTTGTATGAACCACTATACTAGTTCTAAGATTAAAGATATAGATTACTTTAATGATCATTTATGTGACTATAATTTTTTTTTTATTTTGAGCAATACAACTTATTTAGAATAACATGCACTAAGACATCTAAGTTATATTTGATTGTGATTTTTTTTTGTATAGAATATGACACATTCACACTCTAGCACTTGTAGCAGTAGTGTTGCTAGCACACAAGAATCAGCTCCAATTGGAGGAAACTCAGGTGGACTCTCCACTCAATCAGTACCAGTTGATTGTGAATTTAAATAAGGAAAAGATGGTAAGACTCTAAGAAGTCCTATGTGAAAACACTTTACTCATCTGGTTGTTAATAATGAAGAGAAGGCCCAATGCAATTATTGTAAAAAGCTTTTTGTGGGTAAATCATCATATGGTATGTCGCATTTGAAGCAACATTTTGATAGGTGTCCTAGAAGAAAATCAGCTGGGGGTGACATAAGGCAAATGATTTTGACAATTGATTCGAAAGGAAATGTTAATTCTGGACCTTCTGGTGCATTTAATGAAAAATAGGGAATAGAGAAATTAGCAAAGATGATTATTCTCCATGACTATCCTCTTTCGATGGTGGAGCATAGAGGATTTAAAGATTTCACAACTACTATTCAACCTCTTTTCAAGTGTCCTTGCCGTAATACTGTGAAGAAACATATCTTGAACATTTACGGGGAAGAGAGGGATAAAGTCATGAAGTTGATCGAGAATAATGATAGTAGAGTTGCTATTACAACGGACATGTGGACTTCTAGTAACCAAAAAAGGGGTTTCATGTCTGTTACAACACATTTCATTGATAAATCTTGGACATTACATAGTCTAATCCTGAGGTATAACAAATTAACATGTTCTTTCTTTAATTAAGTATATATATATTTTTATTCATTGTTTACTTTATTGATAATTTTGTTATTTTTTCAGGTTTATTTATGTCCCTTGCCCTCATACAAGTGATGTGCTAACAGAGATGTTGATAGATGCTATGCTGGGGTAAAATGTGGACTCAAGGATATCTGCTATTACAGTGGATAATTGCTCTACTAATGATAGCATGATTGGTAAGATAAAAGAAAAATTGAGTGTTGATTGCTTATTGAATGATGGGTCTTTACTTCATATGTGTTGTGCTGCACATATCTTGAACCTTATTGTTAGGATTGGTTTAGATGTGATCAAGCATGCCATTGATAATGTCAGAGACAGTGTAGTTTTTTGGACAGCATCTCCAAAAAGAATAGAAAGGTTTGAGGATGTTTGTAGACAAATGAAAGTTCCTTGTACTAGAAGATTGGGTTTGGATTGTCCAACAAGGTGGAACTCCACTTATCTAATGCTTAAAACTGCTTTGGCTTATAAAAATGTGTTTCCTAGACTTAAGATGTTTAAGTCACACTATGTGCTTGTGCCTAGTGAAGCAGAATGAGAGACTGCAAAGGATGTTTGTGATAGGTTGGAATTGTTCTATAATGTCACTGAGTTATTTTCTGGAATAAGATATCCCACTACCAATATGTTTTTTCCTGTGATTTGCAGAATTAAAATGACATTGAATGAATGGCTCATATCTTCCAATATAGTAATTAGTACAATGCCAAAGAGTATGGTTGTAAAATTTGATGCATATTGGAATGTGATCCATAAATTGATGAGTGTTGCTGCAGTATTGGACCCTAGGTATAAGATGACTTTGCTACACTATTACTTTCCTTTGGTTTATCCAAATGACTTTAGTGAACAAATTAGCAACATTCAACGACTTTGTTATGAGTTGATGGAGGAATATTATACTAGAATGTATAAAGGGACTAATACAGAATCTGCAGTACATGGAACGGTCACTTCAACTTCAAAAGAGAGTTCAATATCTATCGATAGTGATTATCAATTGTTTGTGAAAAGGATGAAGACTAATAAAACTAATAGTTTCAGAACTGAATTGGACCATTACTTGGAGGAAGATGTTTTGCCTGAAAATTCTCAGTTTGATATTTTATTATGGTGGAAGTTGAATGGGGTAAAGTATCCTGTCTTGCAAACTATTGCAAGAGACATATTAGCAATTCCAGTATCTACTGTTGCTTCAGAGTCTACATTCAGTTCTAGTGGGAGATTAGTTAGCCCTCATCGTAATTGACTTAATCCGAAGATGATAGAAGCATTGATGTGTGCTCAAAGTTGGTTGTGGAGTGAAGTAACAAAACATGATGGTAAATTTATTTCATTGATCATTTATTTTTTATTTACCTATAATTTCATAATATTTGTAAAATTTTAATATTATTTTTCTTTTTATATTTTTTTTTCTAGGTGGAGATGACTTGTTCATTTCAGATGGTTATGCATCAATTTATGAAGAAGATATTCACGTGCATGATGAAGGTATTAAATTTTATAACTAATAAATTTTAATTCATATTGTAATTTAAGTATTCAATTATTATGTTTTTTTTTTATAATTATAGGATTTGAGATTACACATGATCGATGACAACATTTTTATCAACTTTTATGAAGATGAAGTCTATCAAACCTTGTTGAAACTTTGTTTAAGATGTTAAACATTTTGAATTTGTCACTTGATACAAATATTTTGATTTGTGATGTTTTATTAACATTAGACTTTGATTTATATTCCAAAATTTATAAATCATGAAATTATAACTGGTGTCATAGGTTAGCAAAATACGTCTTAATATCGTATGGATAAATCTGATATCCGTGGAGAATATCCGAAATCCGATGGATAGGATATGGATTTAATTTTTTTTATCCGTAGTATATGGATATGGATATGGATATATTATTTTTATTTAGGATCGGATATGGATTTTGAAAAATCGGATCCAAATCCGATCTGATGCCATCCCTACTTGAAAGGGGTCTTACAACGGAGTAGCATGTAAAACATCATGCATATAAGTGCATGTAAAATATCATGCATGTAAAATATCATGCATGTAAAATATCATGCATATATATCAATACCCACTCAAGTGTGTTTATATGAATGTAATTATGGATGAAATATTTATATGCCCATATTCCTGAGTCCTATCTCTCCCTCACAAATGCCGAAGCCAAGTGTGATATGTGTGTGTGTGTATAAAAATTTATTTTTTTGAAATTATTCCAAAAAATATAGACATCCTCCAAAAAAAACATTGGATATTTCTTCGAATAAAATATAATTTTCTTGGATATACTCCGAGAAATATAGACCTCATCCGAAAAATATATTGGACATTTTCCGATAAAATATATTTTTCTTGGATATTTTCCAAAAACAACCGCATAACTCAGCTTGGACGTTGTCCCAATTTGAGTTAGCATATTTATATTAGTCATACTCCAGAAAAAATATTGCACAACTCAGTCGGGATGTTATCCCAATTCTAGTTCGCCAAATACAATCCATATACTTTTATATGTATGTATATATATATATATATATATCATGCACCGACCCATTTATATGGAATGTTCCCATGCATAAAATGCAATTATGCCATTTACGAATAAATGATATTTTAGCCACGGTTATAATAATCTAAACTCAATTTACTTGCACTAAATTTTACTAAATGAAATATAGAAACTTTTCACCAATTAATTATCTCCAATGAAATTTCTAACAATTCGAATTAAAATAGAAAACATGATCAATTATGCCCTTTAAATAGAAAGAAATTTTGATATAAAAAACCACTATCATCCAGAAAATATCACGGAAACATTATAAATTTGATATCAAACTAAATATCTCGTCGTGTAGAGTAACTTTAGTTCTTGGACTATTTTATTCCGACACCAGAATAATCTGTTACGATCAAAAGAAATTAACTGATCTTTTATTTTTTTTCCTCCACACTGTGTATCTCTCTCTCCGTCGGCTGAAGTATGTTTTAATTATTTTCCCCGTCATCCCATTTTTCGGATTCACGTCGTTTTTTTTATTTTATTATTTTATTTTTTTTTGATGTTGGGACCACGCATGCGTAGCCACATGTTGACGTCATGACACGGTCTTTTTGTTTATGTGTGTTTTTTAATTAATTTATTTATTTAAAAAAATTATTTAAATAAATTAAAAAAATAACTAAATTCTGACTTTCTTAGAATTTGATGGAATTTGTCACCGGAGCTATATTTTCCAAGCTGAATCCAATAACAAAATCCATTTTATCATCAGGGTTGTAAAATTTTCAACTTATTTTTTCTTATTGAAAAATTACTATTTTACCCATTTTTTCCAGAAACAAAATTATTATATTTATTTCTTCATTTTTTTGGGATTTCACACTATCTCTCTCTCTCTCTCTCATAATCTCTCTCTCTCTCTCTCTCTCTTACTCAATTTCTCTTACTCTCTGTCATTCTCACCATCTTTCTATCTCTAACTCTAATTCTTTCTAACTTTCTATTTATCTTTCTATCTCTCTCTCTCTCACTTTATCTCTAACCCTCTCAACCCCCTATAACTCCAACTCTAACTCTCTAACTTTCTATCTCTCTCTCTCTCTTTTTCTATCACTCTACATCTCACTCTCTCTACTACACTATCTTTCTCCTATTCTCTCTCTATTTCTCTTTCACCCTCTAAATCTCATTTTCTTTCATTCTCTCTCACTCTCTAAATCTCATTTTCTTTCATTCTCTCTCACTCTCTCTATATTCTCACTCTATTTGTCTTGCAGACACACTTCCCCGCTATTTTAATCTCTCTCTCTCTCTCTCTAACTCATCTCTCTCTCTTTCTAACTCATCTCTCTCTCTTTCTAACTCATCTTTCTCTCTCTCTTTCTGTTATTCTCTCTCTTTCTCTTTCTCTTATTCTCTCTCTTTCTCTTTCTCTTATTCTCTCTCTTACTCTCTTATTCTCTCTCTTTCTCTCTTATTCTCTCTCTCTCTCTCTCTTATTCTCACTCTTTATCTCACTTTCTCTAATTCTTTCTATCTCTCTCTCAGTTTCACTATCACTATTTGTTTCTCATCATCACTATCTCTCTCTCACTCTTACTCCCTCACTCTCACTCACTCTCTCTTTCTCTCTCATCTCACATTCTCTATTTCTATCCCTCTCTCAATCTCTCTGTCACACACACACACACACACATTCTCTCTCTATCTCTTTGTCACTCTCTATCTCTCAATTTGTCGCTCCCATTTTCTCTCTCTCAATCTATCTCTCTCTTGCACTCTTTATCTATTGCACTCTCTCTCCCTCTCTCACTATCTCTATTTCTTTTTACTTTTTCTACTCACTCTCTCTCTCTCTCACCCACTCTCTCTCTCACTCATTATCTCTCATTCTATCTATCTAGCTCACTCAGCCTATATCACTATCTTTCCCACGTTCTCACACACACGCACACACACACACTCTCTCTCTATCATGCTATCTCTCTCTCAATCTTTCTCTATCTCACTCACCCACCCTCTCTTTTTAAAATCTCTCTCTCTCTCTCTCTCTTTAAAATCTCTCTCACTCTCTTTAAAATCTCTCTCACTCTATCTATCTATCTATCTATCTATCTATCTATCTTTCTCTCTCTCTTTTTAAAACTCTCTCCCTCTTAGTCTCTCACAATCTCTCTCTCTCTCTATCTTGATCTCTCTCTCTCTCTCTCTCTATCAATCTCTCTTTCTCTATCAATCTCTATCAATCTCTCTCACTCTCTTTCTCTCTCAATTTGTCACTGACTCCTCTCTCGCTCTCTCGCCTTTCCTCTCTTTCACTATCTCTCCATCTCTATCTTTCTCTCTCTCCATTTCTTTTTACTTCTTTTACTAACACACACACACACACAATCTCTCTCTCTCTCTATCACTCTCTCTCATTATCTATCTTTCTATCTATCTTGCTCACGTAGCCTATCTTTCTATATCTCCTTTATCACACACGCACACACACACTCTCTATCTATATCATGCTATCTCTCTCTCTCTCTCTCTCACTCTTCCTGTATCTCACACACTCTCTTTAAAATCTCTTTTTAAAACCTCTCTCTCTCTCTATTTTGATCTCTCTCACTCTATCTATCTCTTTCATTCTATCAATCTCTCTCTCTCACGCTCTCTCTCTCTCTCTCACTCTCTTTCTCTCTCAATTTGTCACTAACTCCTTTCTCTCTCTCACCTTTCCCATCGCTTTCGCTCTATCCATATATATATATCTCTCTTTATCTCTCTCACTCACTATTTCTCACTATATCTCTTTTTAACTCTCTTTCTCTTTCTCTCTCTTAATCTTTCTATTTTCTCTATCACCCTGTCTCCCACTCCCTCTCTCACTCTCTTTTTTCTCACTCTTTTTTCTCACTCTATTTCTCTACAACTTGTTGTCTCCCTCTTTCTATCTCCCTCCCCCTCTTCTTCTCTCTCTCTCTCACTATGTCTCCCATTACTCTCTCTCTCACTCTCTCTCACTCTTATTCTTTATGTAACACTATGTATCTATTTTTCTCTCACTCTCACACTCACTCTCTCACTCTTATTATTTCTATAACACTATGTATCTCTCTCTTTCACACAAACACACAAACACACACACACACACACACACACACACTCTCTCTCTCTCTCTCTCTCACTTATTCTCTCTTTGTCTAACTTTATTTCATTTTCCAATAAATCATACTATTTCTCTCTTGCATTCTCCCTCACTCACTCACTCACTCTCTCTCTCTCTCTCTCTTTTTATCACTCTCTCTCTGTCTCATTCCTCTCTCTCTCAATCTTTCCCTCTCACTCATTCTCTATCACTCTATCTCTCTCATTCTCTCTATCTCTCTGACCCTCTTACGAACTTACTCTCTCTCTTACTTACTTTCTAACTCACACTTTCTATCTATCTCTATCTCTATCTTTTTATCTCTCTATCTCACTCTCACATTAGCTCTCTCATTATATGTCTCTATCACTTCCTCTCATTATCTCTCTCCCTACTTTTTCTATCAATCTCTCACACTCTCTCTATCACTATCTCTCTCAATCTATCACTTTCTCTCTCTCTCTCTCTCTCTCTCATTATATATATATATATATATATCTCTATCTCACCTTCTCTATCTCTTTCTATCAATATCTATCTCACTATCTCTCTCTCTCAATCTCACTTTCAAATTCACTTTCTCTCTCACTCACTCTATCTCACTCTCACTTACTCTCTCTCACTGTCTCTTTTTCTCATTCACTCTATCTTTTTATGTCTCTCTCCCACTCACTCTCTCTCTCTCTCTCTCTCTCTCTCTTTCTCTTTCTCTCACATTCTTTCTCTCATACATACACACACTCTATATCTTTCTCTTATTATCTTTTTCTTTGTCTTTATAATTATCTCTCTCACTCACTAACTCTACGACACACTCTCTCTCAACTCTCACTTTGTCAAACACTCTTTGTCACTCCCTCTCTCTTATTCTTTCTCACTCTCTCTTTAGGAATCTCTTGTTAGCTCTATCTCTATCTCTATCTCTATGACTCGATCTCTAACTCTCTCTCTAACTTTGTGTGTGTATATATATATATATATATATATATCTCTCTCTCTCTCTATGAATCTCTCTCTCTATCTCACTCTCTCGACCTCCATCACTTTCTATCTCATTCTTTCTTTCTCTCTTTCTATTTCTCTCTCTCTGGCTTATTCCACTCTCTCAATCTCTCTCTCTCTCAAAAACAATATTTCTCTCTCTCTCTCTCTATCTCTCTGTCTCACTTACTCTTTCTCTTAGTTACTCACTCTCTCTCTCTCTTTCTCTCACTCCCACTGTCTCTCCTTGTCTCTATCTAACTTGCTCTTTCACACACACTCTTCTTTTGTCACATACTCCCTCTTTGTTACACACACAGACACGCACTCTCTCTTTTGATACTCTCTCTCTCTCTCTTTGTTACTCTCTCTCTTCTCTCTCTCTCTCTCTTTCTATTTGTTACTCTCTCTCCATCTCCCACTCTCACTCTATCTGACAGCCTTTGTATATCCTTCTATCAATCTATGTTTGTCTCTCTCTCTCTCTCTCTCTCTTATCCCTCACTAAATATATCTACCTCTCTTTATTTCTCTTATTTGCTCTAACTATTTTCACAATCTCTTTCTTTCACTCTCTTTGTTGATCACTCTTTCTCTCACTTTAACCCTCTCCATCTCTCTCTCTATCTCACTCTCTTTCTCATTAAGTCTTAGTCTTTATCACACACACACACACACACACACACACACACACACACACACACACTACCTCTCTCTGTCTCTCTATCTCTTACTCTCTATCTATCTCTTACTCTAACTATGTTCGTCATACCGGTCAATAACAATGTTCAAAAAAAGGGAATAAAATTAGTATCTAGGTGTGATTGTTGTCTTGCGGTAGTAGAAAATATAGATCATTTAATCTCAAAAGAGAAAATTATAGCAAAAGTCTAGAAGGTGCTGGAAAAAACTACCTAGATCACTATCAAAGAGGTAGAGCTTGTAGATAGAGTTAGAAAATGGGGAAGAGAAACTTTGAGAATTCCAATGCAAAAATGGCTCACTCAGAATCTACCACATGTCGGCATCTGGTGTTTATGGAAAGCCAAGAATAATAGTAGATAATAGGGAATAAGGATGAATTCAGTTGAAATATTAAAAGAGTTCAGAGAGGAAATTATTAATATATCTTGTATAAAGCCTATTAGGGTTGAAAATATAGATGCAAAAAGAGTCATTAAGAATACATGGGCACTCGCAATAAATAATATTAAGCTTCAGGGTGTAATGAGTATAAGATGGAATAAGCCTCTCGTAGGAAAGCTTTCCTTTAACATGGACAGAAGGTTTAATAGAGACATAGGGGCTGTAGGAGGAGGAGGAATAATAAGGAACTCTCAAAGAAGAATTATAAAAGCTTTCACTTTGTATTGCAAGGCCTCCTCAGCTCTCCACTCAGAAATATGCACACTAAAAAGAGGGTTACAAGTCTGAAGGAGCTAGGATTCAAAATTATGCAAATTCAAGTAGATTCCACTTTATTAGAGGATCTAGCAACTAAAAGAATAGATTTATGTAGATATGAGGAGGAGATAGAAATAATTATAAATCTTATGAAAGAACTGAATGCACCTATACTACACATATATAGGGAGGCAAACGCACTTGCAGATAACTTAGCTAGAATAGGCCTTCTTAAAGGAGAACAAGAGATTGATAGGGAGACTATTCCGAAAAGGCTAAAAGGATTAGCTAGACTGGACAAGCTAGGATTTTCTTACATAAAGGTCAAAAAAGGTAGGACATGAGAGCAAGTGTTGGTTGGGATAAGCTAGCTTAGGTATTTTGTTTGGTGGAATGGGGAGAAGGAGGCGTGTATAAGAGGGGAGGACTATAGGCTACTCCTAAACTTGTATGTGTGGTTGCTCATTTTGCATGGATACCAGTATTGGTATATTGTGAAAGAAGAAGAGCTGACGGATTGAAAAAAAGAATGGTCTTATATTATTCTCATTTATGCTTTGATTGAATGGGCAGGGGGGTTGCAGTCCTCTCATGTGGGGGGGAGGGGGGGGGGGGGGTGTGGTTCTGCTTGCTGTTTTTTTTTCTATCCCCGCAGGAAAGAGAGCAGGAATAGTAAGGGTGGCTGTGCTCGGTGTTGCTGGTTGGAGAGATGTGGGGAGGCTAAATTCAATGATAAGGGGGTGCTATAGGAAGAGCTCCAGTCTAGGGAGGAGTCATCCGGGAGCAGGAAAGAAAGATAGAGAAAAGAAGTGGGAAGCAGGGAGTAGAAGTTTTTTTTTGTTTTTCTGCTTTTCTATTTTATCTTTTTGTACTCTATTATAGAGTATTGATAATAAGGGTGGGTTGGGGAAAGGGTTGGAAACTCTTTTAGAATATAGTGCATTGGTGTGTGCTGATTTTGCATGATGGCAGAAAAATAGCAATCTATGTTGTTTGAAAGAGCAGCAGTAAAAAGAGGGTAGTTAGCTGCTCGAGGCTGTGGGTTAAAGATGGAAGGAGGCTAACAGACCAGGTAGAAGCAAAAAATTAGAATTTTTCTATTTCAATATTGTTGTACTGTCTTGCTGTCGTGTAATGAACACAAGGGGGAAAAGAGAAATGGGTAGGAAGTCTTGTATTTGTGTGTGATGGTTTTGCAGGAGGGCAGAAATAGCAATCTGTGTCGACTTTCTACAGGAGCAACGAAATGAGAGTAGGAAGAGCAGACTACTCACTGTTCGGGGTGGCCAATTGAAAAGTGCGGGTAGGATAAAGTTAAGTTAATGAAAAGTGATGTCAAAGGAGGAGAACATGCAGTCCAGCCTAGGGAGGAGGAAGTTAGGAGGAGGAGAGGAAGCTAGAGAGAAAATGAGGGAATTAGAAAGCAATATGAATTTTATTATTTGTTATTCCTCATGTGCTGTACTATTGGTGAATTGAAGAATAAGGGAGGGATGGAGAAAGAGGTAGGAAGCCTCCTTAGAATATTTGTATTGGTGTTCTTTGGTTTTTGCAGGTTGGCAGCCAAAAGAGGGAAGCTGAATCGAGGCTATGGTAAAGTGGAAAGATCAATCATGGAGGAGGAGCAGAAGAGAGGGGAGGGAAGGAAATATTCTTCCATGCTAAAGCAGAAGAAATAGGCTTCCACGCTGAAGCAGAAGGAAAGTTCACATGGAAGAGAGGTAGTGTGAATTAAAAACATGCTGTAAAAGTTAAAAATAAGTGTTAATTAGGATAGCAAGTAAAGAGATATTGAGTTGTTTGTTTTTTTAGTCGTGATAGTAGGGGTTTAAAGAAGATATAAAGGGATAAAGGGTAGCAAGTAAGTAGTTTGTAAAAAGGGTATTCCTTCGCCAAAAGAGATGGCTAATTAATAATAAAACAAACTTTCAAAAAAAAAGAGAGAAGAATCATAAGAAGAAAAATAAGAAGAAGAAGCTGAAGAAGAATAAAAATAAGAAGAATAAAAAGAAGAAGAAAAGAAGAAAGAAAAAAGAAGCATAACAAGAAGAAGAAAAAAAACATAACAAGAAGAAAAGAAAGTTGATGAAGAAGCAGAAAAAAATAAGAAAAAGAAGAAGAAGAAGAACTATAATAAATAGAAGAAGAAAAGAAAATATGAAGAAGAAGTAGAATAAGAAGAATAACATGTAGAAGAACAAGTAGAAGAATAATAATAATAATAATAATAATAATAATTTATAATAATGAAAGAAGAAAGAGAAGAAAAAGAAAAAGGAGAGGAAGCCCGAGAATAAAAAGAAAAGAATATGAAGTAGAAGAAGAATAATAAAAAAAAAGGACAAGATGGAGTAGAAAAAAATAAGAATAAGAACAAGTATGAGAATGAAAAGAATGAGAAAAAGAAGAAATTCAAGAAGAAGAAGAGGAAGAAGAATAGAAAAAGCAAAAGAAGAAGAAGAAATAGAAGATGATGATAATGTTGTTGCAAAAGAAGAAGAAGAAGAAAAAAAGAATATGGAGAAGAAGGAGAAAAAGAAAAAAAAAGTGGAATAAAAAGGAGTAGAAGAAGAAGATGAAGAAAGAGAAAAAGAAGAAGACAAAAAGAAGATGTTGGAGATGAAGAAGAAGAAGTAGAATATGAAGAAGAAAAAGAAGAAGAAAAAGAAGAAGAAAAAGAAGAAGAAAAAGAAGAAGAAAAGAAGAAGAAAAAGAAAAAGAAAAAGAAAAACAAGTAAACGAAGAAAAAGGAGAAGAAGAAATAGAAGGAAAAGAAGAAAAGTTTGATTATTTATAGATGAAGAAGGAGAGAAGAAAAAGTAAAATAAGGTGAAGAAGAAGAAGAAGTAGAAGAAGAAGAAAAATCAGAAAAGGAAGAAGGAGTAGAAGGATGAGAAGATGAAGTAGAAATAGAAGAATCAAATGCAGAAAAGAAGTATAAGAAGAAAAAGTAGAAGAATTAGAAGAAAAAAATGAAGAGGAAGAAGTAGTAGTAGTAGTAGTAGTAGAAGAAGAATAATAATATAATAAATATAATAATAAGGAAAAAGAAGAAGAAGTGGAATAAGAAAAAGAAGAAGAAAGAGAAGAAGTTTGAGAAATAAAAGAAAAGATGGAGAAGAAGGAGAAAAGTAGAACAAGTAGAAGAAAGAAAAAAGAATAAGAAGAAGAAAAAGAAGAAGAAGGAGAATAAGAAGTAGAATAATAAGGAAATGAGAATAAGAAAAAAAATGAGAAGAAGAAGGAGAACAAGAAAATGAACCAGAAGAAGAAGGAGAAAAAGGAAATGAACAAGAAGAAGAAGAAGAAGAAAAAGATGGAGGAGGAGGAGGAGGATAAGAAGAAGAAGAAAAAGAAAAGAAATATGAAAAGAAGAAAATGAACAAGAAAAAGAAATAGAAGCACAAGAAGAAGAAGAAGAAGAAGAAGAATAATAATAATAATAATAATAATAGAAAAAAATAAGAGAAGGGTGAGGAGAAGAAGAAGAAAAAGAAAAAAAAAGAAAAAAAGAAGAATAAGAAGAATAAGAATGAAGAGAAAAGAATAATAAGGAGAACAAGATGAAGAATAAGAAGAAGAATACAAAAAAAGAGAAGTTGCAGAATAAGATGAAAAAAAAGAAGTTGATGATGAAGAATAAGTTGAATAAAAAAACATAAAATGAATTAGAATAATAAGAAGAAGAATTGATAGTAGAAGAAGATGAATAAGAAGAATAAGGAGAAGTAGAAGAAGAAGAAATAAAAAAAGAAGAAATGTAATAAGAAGAATCATAAGGAAAATTAGAAGAATAAAAATTAAGAAGATAGAATAGAAGTATGAGAAGAAGAATAAATAGAATAATTTGGAAAAGAAGAATAAAAATAAGAACGATGAGGAGGAGGAGAACAAGAAGAAAAAAAAGAAAATAAGATGATGATGAAGAAGAAAAAGGAGGAAAGGAAAGAAAAGAAGTGAAAGAATAAGAAAAAGAAGAAGAAGAAGAAGAGGGAGAGGAAGGAGAAATAGAAGAAGTAATTGAGGGAGGAGAATTAAAAGAAGTAGAAGTAGAAAAAATATAGAAGAAGAAAAGATATAAGAATAAGATAAATACAAGAAGAAGAAGTAGTATTGAAGAAAAAGAAGAAGAAGAAGAATAATAATAATAAGTAGAAGAAGAATAAGAAATATAATAAGAATAAAAAGAAAGAAGAAGAAGAAGAAGAAAATAGAAGAAGAAAAAAAAAGAATAAGAAAGAGAAGAAGAAGAAGAAGAAAAAGAATAAGAAAGAGAAGAAGAAGTAGAAAAGGAAATGATGGAGGAGGAGGAGGAGGAAAAGAAGAATAAGAAGAAGAAGAACAATAACAACAACAATAATAATAATAATAATAATATGTAGAAGAAGAAGAAGAAGACTAAGAAATAGAAGATGAAAAAGAATGATGATGAAGAGGAGGGGGGGGGTGGGGGGGAGAAGAAGAAGAAGAAGTAGTAGTAGTAGAAGGATAAGAAAAAGAAGAATAAGACAAGAAGATGAATATAAAAAAGAAGTAGTAGTAGCAGTAGAAGATGTATTAGATGATGTATAAAAAGAAGTATAAGTAGAAGATGATGAAGAAAAAAAAGAAGAAGAATTAGAATAATAATAATAATAATAATTAAAAAAAGAAGAATAAGAATAAGAAGTAGAAGTAAAAAAGAAGAAGAAGTAGAAGAAGAAGAATAATAAGAAGAAGAAGTAGAAGAAGAAGAAGAAGAAGAAGAAAAAGCAATAGAAGTAGAAAAAGAAGAAGAAGCAATAAAAGTAGAAGAATAAGAAAAAGATGCACAAGTAGAAGAAGAAGAAGAAGATGATGATGATGATGATGATGATGTTGAATAAGAAGAAGAATAAAAATAAAAATAAGAAGGAGAAGTAGTAGAAAGAGAAGAATGAAGTGAAGGAGAAGAAAAAAAAAGAAGATGAAAAAAAACAACAAGAAGTAGTAGAATAAGAAGAATAAGAAATAGAAGAACAATAACAAGAAGAAGAAGAATTGGAAGAAGAAGTAGAAAATGGAGAAGATTATGATGAAGAAGTTGAAGGAAATAAAAAAATAATAAGTAGTTGTATAAAATTAAGACGAAGAATATTAAAATCAAAAGAAGAAGAAAAATAAGAAAATGAAGAAGAAAATTAAAACAACAAGAAGAAAAAGATGATGATGAACTACAACAAGAAGAAGAAAAAGAAGAAAAAGAAGTAGTAAAAGAAGAATAAGAAGTAGAAGTAGAATAATAATAATAATAATAAGTAGAAGTAGAAGAAGTAAAAGAAGAAGAAGGCAAAAAAGAAAAAAATAGAAAAATAAAATAGAAAGAAGATGAAGAAGGCGTAGAATAAAAAGAAAAAGCAGGACCAGAAGAAGAAAAAGAAAAAGTAGAAGAAACATAAGAAGAAGAATAAGCAAAAGTAGAAAAAGAAGAAGAAGAAGGAGAAGAAGAAGTAAAAGAAGAAAAAGAAGCACAACAAGAAGAAGAAAAAGAAAAAGAAAAAGAAAAAGAAAAAGAAGAAGAAGAAGAAGAAGAAAAAGAAGAAAATGTAGAAGAAGAATTGGAAGAAAAAGTAGAAGATGAAGATGAAACAGAAAAAGAATATGAAGAAGAAAAAAAAGAAGAAGATAAGAAGAAGAATAAGTAGAAGAAGTAGATAGAAAAAGTAGTAGTAGTAGATGTAGAATAAAAAGAAGTACTAGAATATGTAGAAGAATAATAAGGAATAAGTAGAAAAAGAAGAAGAAGAAGATGATGATGATGATGAAGGAAAAGAAGATGAAGTAGTAAAAGATATAGAGGAATAAGTAATATTAGTAGTAGTAGTAGAAGAAGAAATAGAAGATCAAGAAGAAAAAGAAAAAGGAAAAGAAAAAGAATTAGAAAAAGTGAAGAAAAATAGAAGAAAAAAAAGAAGAAGAATATGAAGAAGAAGAAGAAGTAGCTGAAGAAGGAGAAGAACAAGAACAATAAGTAAAAGTAGAAAATATGATGATGATGAATAAGAAGAATAATAATAATAATAAGTTGAAAGTGAAGAAGGAGGAGGAGGAGAAAAAAATGAACAAGAAAAAGAATAAAAATAAGAAGAAGAAGAAGATAACAATAACAATAAGAAGAAAAGGAAGTAGAAGAAAAAAAATAAAAGAAGCATAAAAGAAGAAGAAAAAGAAGAAGAAGAATAAGAAAAAGAAGATTTAGAAGAAGAAGAAGAATAATAATAATAATAATAATAATAATAATATGAAGTAGAAGAAGCAGAAGAAGGAGATTAAGAAGAAGAAGAAGAAAGTAGAAGAATTAAATGTAGAAGAAGAAGAAGAAGAAGAATTAGAAGAAAAAGATGAAGAAGCAGAAACAAGAGCAAAAGATGAAGAAAAAGAAGCAGAAGCAAAAGAATAAGAAAAAGAAGATAAGAAAATGAAGAAATAGAAGAAGGAGAAAAATAAATCATAGAAGAAGAAATAGAAGAAGCCAAAGAGAAAAAAAAGAAAAAGAACAGAAGAAGAAGAAAAAAAAAACAAAAGAAGAAGAAGATAATAAAAATAAGAACAAGTTGACAGAAGAAAAAAAATAAGAAGTCAATAAGAAGAATAAGAAGATGAAGAAGAAGACCTGAAGAAGAAGAAAAAAAAAGGAAAAGAAAAAGAAAAAGTACCAGAAGAAGAAGTAAAAGAAGAAGAAGAAGAAGATGATGATGATGATGATTAAGTAGAAGAAGAATAGGCATAAGAAGAAGAAAAAAAAGAATCAGAAAAAGAAGAAGAAGTTGAAGAATAAGAAGTAGCAGTAGTAGAGGAAGCCCTAGCTGAAGAAGAAGATGAACAACAAGAATGAGAAGAAGAAGAATAGGGGGTATAAAAAAAAAGAAGAAGAAGACAGGAAGAAGAATAATAAGAAGAAGAAAAAGATAAAAAAAGAAGAAACAAAAGTTGATTAAGAAAAAAAGAATAGGCAAAAAGAAGAAGAAGAAGAAGAAGAAAAAGTAGTAGTAGTAGAAGAAGAAGAAGAAGAAGAAGAAGAAGAAAAATAAGTAAAAGAATAAAAATATAAGAAGAAAAAGTAGAAGAAGAAAAAAAATAAATTGAAGAAGAGGAAGAAGACGAGAAGAAGAAGAATATGTAGTAGTATTAGAAGAAGAATAAGTAGTAGTAATATTATGAGAAGAAGAAAAAAAAGAAGAAGAAAAATAAGAGGAAAAAGTAGAAGTAGAATAAGAAAAATAAAAAGGCGAATAAGAAATAGTAGAAGAAGAAGAAAAAGAAAATAAAGTAGAAGAAGACGAAAAAACAAAAAAATAAGAATAAAAAGAAGAAGAAAGAGAAGCAAAAGAAGAAGAAGCATAAGAAGAAGAAGAACAATAATAATAATAATAATAATAATAATTAGAAGAAGAAAATGAAGAAGAAAATGAAGAAGAAATGAAAAAAAAAAAATAGAAGAAGAAGAACAACAAAAAGAAAAATCTGAAGAAAAAGAAGAAGAAGTAGAAGATAAAAAAAAATTTAACAAAAAGTAGAAGAATAATAAGAATTAGAACAAGATGATGAAGAAAAAGTAGAACAATAAGAAATGTAGAAGAATACAAAGATGAAGAATAAGAATCAAAAAAAAAAGAAAGGAAAATAAGAAGAAGAATAATAATATAAAGAAGAAGAATAAGAAGAAGAAGAAGAAAAAATAAGAATAAAAACAATAACAATAAGAAAAGGAAAATAGAGGAGAAGAATCAGAAAAAAAATTGTAGAAGAAGAAGAATAAGAAAAAGTAGAAGAAGATGATGATGATGAAAAACAAGAAGTAGAAGATGCAAAAAAAGTAGAAGAAGCATCACAACAAGAAGAAGAAAAAGTCAATATGAATAAGAAGAAGAAGAAGAAGACAATAAAAAGAAGAAGCAAAACAAGAAGAAGAAGAAGAAGAAGAAGCAAATGCAAAACAAAATAAAAAGAAAAAGAAGATGCAAAAAAAGAAGAAGAATAAGATCAAAAACAAGAAGAAGAAGGAGAAAAAGATTAAGAAGAAGAAGATGAAAATGAAATAGAAGAAGAAGAATAAAAAAAAACAATAAAGAAGAAAGAGAAGAAGAAAAAAAAAGAAGAAGAAGCACAACAAGAAGAAGAATAAAAAAAAGTAGTAGAAGAAGAAGACCAAGAAGAACAAGAAGAAAAGACCATGAAGAAAAAGAAGAAAAGACCATGAAGAACAAGAAGAAAAAGTTCAAAATATGAAGAAGTAGTAGAAGAAATAAGAGAAGATGAAGAAGAAGAAGAAGAAAAAGTAGTCAAAGAAGAATAAGAAGAAGTACAACAAGAAGAATAAGAAGAAGAATAAGAAGAGGAAATAAAATATGAAGAAGCATAACAAGAAGAAGAAGAAGAAGAAGAAAAAGAAAAAGAAAATAAGAAGAAAAAAAATAAAAGAAGAAGAAGTACAAGTAGAAGATGAAGGAGAACAAGAAGAAGAAGAAGCATAAGAAGAACAAGAAGCAAAAGAAGAAGAAGAAGAAGAAGTAGTAGTAGTAGTTGAAGAAAAAGAAGAAGAATAAGATAAAGAAATAAAAAATATATAAATAAGGAGAAGAACATGAATAAGAAGAAGTAGAAAAAGTAGTAGTAGAAGAAGAAGATTATTAAGAATAATAAGTAGAAGAATAAGAAGTAGAAGTAGAAGAATAAAAATAAGATGAATAAGAAGAATAAAAAATAGAAGAATAATAAACTAAAGTTGAAGATGAAAAGAACTAGAAGTAGAAGAAGAAAAAGAAGAATAATTAGAAGAAGAAGAAGATGATGAAAACTAAGAAGAAGAATATTAGAAAAATAAAAAGAAAATGCATAATAAGAAGAAGAAGCATAATAAAAAGTAGAAGAAGAAGAAAAGTAGAAGAAAAAAAGGAAGAAGAAGACAAGAAGAAGAAGAAGAAGAAGAAGCAAAAGAAGTAGAAGAAGAAAAAGCAAAATAAGTCGAAGAAGCACAAAAAAAATAGTAGGAATAATAATAATAATAAGTAGAATAAAAGTGAGGAGTAGAAATGCCAAAATAAGAAGAAGTTGATGATGAAAAATAAAAAGAAGAAGAATAAGAAGTGGAAGAAGAAGAAAAAGAAGAATAATAAAAAGGAGAACAAGAGGAAGAAAAAAAACTAAAGAAGAAGAAGATGAAGTAGAAGAAGAAAAAGAACAAGAAGAATAAGAAAAAAAGAAAATAATAGGTATAAATAGCAGTATAAGAATAAAAATAAGAAAGAAAAAAAAGATGAAGAAGAAGATGATAATTTGAAGATGAAGTAGAAGAATAAAAAGCAGAAGAAGTAGGTGAAGAAAAATAAAAAGTAGATAAAGAATAAGATGAAAAAGATAATGATGATGATGATGCTGATGAAGAATAACAAGAAGAAGAATAATAATTATAAGATGAGGAATAAGATGATGATGTAGAAGAAGTACAAGAAGAAGAAGGTGAAGAATAATAAAAAATAAGTAAAAAAAGATGAGTAAAAAAGAAGTGGAAGAAAAAGAAGTAGAAGAAGAAAAAAAAATAAGCATGAGAAGAAGAATAAGAAGAATAAGAAGAAGAAGAAGAAGAAGAAGAAGAAGAAGTAGTAGTAGTAGTAGAAGAAGAAGAAGAGGAAGAAAAAGAAAAGAAATAGAAGAAGATGAAGAATAAGAAGAAGAAATAGAAGAAGAAATAAAAGAAGAAGAATAAGAATAAGAAAAATAAAAATAAAAAGATTAATAAGAAGAAGAAGTAGTAGAAAAATAGAATGAGAGAAAAAGATGATGTTGATGAAGGATAACAACAAGAATAATAAAAAATGAAAGAAAAAGAATAATAAAAATATGAAAAATAAGAAGAAGATATTGAAAGAAAGAAGAAGTAGCGGAAGAAGAAGAAGAATAAGAAGAAAATAATAATAATAATAATATGAAGAAGAAGAAGAATAAGAAAATGTTTAAGAAAATTATTAAGAAGAAGCAGAATAATAAGTTTTACAAGAAGAACAATCAGAATAGAAGAAGAAGAAGAATTAAAAGTTTAAGAAGATTAATAAGAACAAGAAGTAGAATAAGAAGTATTATAAGAAGAAGAATTAGAAGAGAAGAAAAAAAAGAAGAAGAAGAAAAAGAATACAAGGAAGAAGAAAAAGAAGTAGAAGAAGAAAAAAAAAGAAGTGGAATAATAATAATAATAATAATAATAAGTTGCAAAAGATGAAGAAGAAGAAAGAGACTAAGAAGGATGTGGAGGAGGAGGAAGAGGATAAGAAGAAGAAGAAGAAGAAGAATAAAAAGCAGATGTAGAAGAAAAGAATAATAAGAAAAAGAACAAGAGGAAGAAGATTCAAAAAAAGAAGAAGAAGCATAAGAAGAAGAAGAATAATAATAATACAATACGAAGAAGAATAAGAAGACAAGAAGAAGAAAATAAGTATAAGAAATAAAATGAATATAGAAGAAGGAAAAAATAAGAAAAGGAAGTAGTCAAAAAAGTAGAACAAGAAGAATTAAATAATGAAGAATAACAAGAAGAATAAGATAATGAAGAATAACAAGAAGAAGAATAAGAAGTAGAAGATTTAAAAGAAGAGAAGAAGAAAAAAAGGAAAGATAAAATGAAGAATCTAAAGAATAAAAAGAAGAAATAGAAGAAAAAGATAAATAATAAAATACTAAAGACAATGAAAAAGTCGAAGTAGAAGAAGAAGAATATTAATAAAAAGAAGGAGAAGAAGAAGAAAGAAGAAGAAGAGAAGAAAAAAAAAAGAGAAGAAGAAGAAAAAGAAGAAGAAGAAGAAGAAGAAGAAGAAGAAGAAGAAAAAGTAGTAATAGTAAAAGAAGAAAATGAAGAATGAGCAAATTTAGAATAAAAAGAAGAGAAGAAGAAAAGAATAAGAAGATTTATAATTAAAAGAAAAAAAAAGTAGAAAAAATAAAAAAAAGTTGATGATGATAATGATGATGTTTATGAATAATAACAAGAAAAAGATTAATTATTATAAGATGAAGAATTTGATGAAGAAGAAGAAGAAGAACTAGAAGAAGAAGAAGCTAAAGAAGCTGAAGAATAATAATAATAATAATAATAATAAGTAGAAAAAGAATAAAGAGAAGAAGAAGAATAAAAAGATAAAGAAGATAAATAAGAAACAAATAAAGCAAAAGAAGAAGTAGAATAAGAATAAGAAGAAGCAAAAGAAGACTAAAAAGTAGAAGAAGAAGAAGACGACGATGACGATGATGAAGAAGAAGTAGAAGAAGAAAAAAAGAAGGAGGAGAAGAAGAATGAGAAGAAGAAGAAGAAAAAGTAGAAAAAGTAAAATAATAAGAAAAAGATGATGGTGATGATGATGATGATGATGATGAATAACAACAAGAAGAATAAGAATTAGAAGAATAAAAATAAAGAGAATATGATGATGATGATGAATAAAAAGAAGTTGAAGCAGAAGAAGAAAAATAAAATAATAATAATAAGTAGAAGAATAAGAAAAAAAAAGTGGAATAAGGTTTATAACAAGAAGAAGGAGAGGTAGAAAAAGAAGAATAATAATATGCTGAGAAAGATAAAGAAATAGAAGAAAAAGAAGTAGAAGAATAAGAATATGAAGAAGAAGAATAAGAAGTTAAGAAGAAGAAGAAGAAGAAGAAGAAGAAGCAAAAGAAGTAGAAGAAGCTGAAGAAGAAGAAGAAGAAGCAAAATAAGAACAAGAAACATAAGAAGAAGAAGAAGAAGAAAACAACAACAACAACAACAACAATAATAACCACAAGAATAAGGAGAAGAAGTAGATGGAGAAAAAGAATAAAAGAAGAAAGAAGAAGAAGTTGATGATAAGTAGAGAAACAAGAAAAAGTATAATAAGAACTGTAAGAAGAAGAAGAAGAAGAAGTTTAAGAAGAATAATAAGAAGAATAAGAAAAAAAAGAAGAAGAAATAGTTGAATAAGAATGAGAAAAAGAAGAAGAAATAGAATTATATTAAGAAGAAGAAGAAGGAAAAAGAAGAAGAAGAAGAAGAAGGAAAAGAAGAAGAAAAAGAAAAAGAAAATTAAAAATAAGATGAAGAAAAAAGAACAAAAAGTAAATAAGAGAAGAAAAAAAATGATGATGATGAAGCAAAAGTATTAAAAGACGAAGAAAAAGTAGTAAAAGTATTAGTAATAGAAGAATCAGAAATAAGAGAAGTAAAATAAGAAATATAATATAAATAAGAAGAAGGAAAGAAGTAGAAGAATAAGAATAAGAAGTAGAAGAATATGAATAAAAAGTAGAAGAAAATTAAGGATATGAAGAAAAAGAAGAAAATAAGAAAAGTAGAAAAAAAGAAAAGAAGAAGAAGAATAACAAGAAGAAGAAGAATAAGAAGAAGAAGTAGTAGTCGTAGAAGAAGAAGAATAAAAAAAAGAAAAATGAAAAAGAAGAAGAAGAATAAGAAAAAGAAAAAGATGATGTAAAATAATAAGAAAAAGAAGAAGTTGAAGTAGAAGAAGAAGAAAAAGAAAAAGAAGATAAATAAGCAGAAGAAGAAGAAGAAGAAATACTAGTAGAAGAAGAATAACAATAATTAGAAGAAGAAGAATAATAATAATAATAATAATAAGTAGAAGATGAAGAAGAAGAATAATAATAAGAAGAAGAAGAATGAGAAGAAGAAGGATAAGAATACTAAAAACAATAAGAATAACAAGATGAACAACAAGTAGAAGTAGAAGAAATAGTAGTAGAAGAAGAAGAAAAAAAAAGAAAAAGAATAAGAATAAGAATAAGGATAAGAAGAAGAAAAAAAACACCGACAACAACAAGAAGGAGAAGATGGGTGGGAAAAAGAAGAAGAAGAAGAAGGAAAAGGCAAAGAAGAAGAGATATAACAATTAGATTAATCAGATGAAGTAGATGAAGAAGAAGAAGAAGAAGATGATGATGATGATGAAGAGAATAAGAGGAAGAAGAAGTAGTAAAAGAAAAAGAAGAATAATAAATAGACAAATTAGAAGAAGAAGAAAAAGAAGAAGTAGAAGAAATGAATAAGAACAAGCACAAGAATAAAAATAAGAATAAGAAGAATAATAATAATAATATAAAGAAAAAGAAGCTAAAAAGAAGAATAATTAATAGTAGAAAAAGTAGAAGAAGAAGAAGGATAAGAAGAAGAATAAAAAGAATAAGAAGAACAAGAAGTTGAAGTAGAATAAAAAATAGAAGAAGAAGATCTAGAAGAAGTAGTAGAAGATGTAGAAGAAGCAGAAGACATAGAAGAATAAGAAGAATATGAAAAAAATACAAGAATAAGAATAAGAAGAGAAAGAAGTAGAATAAGAAAAAGAAACAGAAGTAGAAGATGAAGAAGAATAATTAAACGAATTAAAATAATAATAATAATAATAATAACTTGAAAAAAGAAGAAAAAGAAGAAGAAGACAAAAAGAAGAAGAACAAGAAAAAGAAGTAGTAGTAGAAGAAGTTGAATGCTAGAAGAAGAATAAGTAGAAGAAGAAAAAAAAAGATGATGATGATAAAAAAGAAGTAGAATAAGAAGAAAGAAAAAGAAGAACAAGAAAAAGAAGTAGTAGTAGAAGAAGTTGAATGCTAGAAGAAGAATAAGAATAAGTAGAAGAAGAAGAAAAAAAAAGATGATGATGATGAAAAAGAAGTAGAATAAGAAGAAAGAAAAAGAAGAAGAAGAAAAAGATGTAGTAGTAGAAGAAAAAGAAGAAGGAGAAGAATAAGAAGAAGAATAATAATGATAATAATAATCAGAAGAAGAATACAAGAAGAAGAAGAAGAAGAATACAATAAGAAGATAATGATGATGATGATGATGAAAAAAAAATAAGTAAAAGAAGAAAAATAAGTACAAGTAAAAGAAGAAAAAGAATATGAAATTGTAAATGAATAAGAAGATGAATAACAAGTAGAAGAAGATGCATAATAAGAAGAAGTGAAAAAAATACTCTTAGCTTTTAAAATAATTTTAAAAGAGAAAACATGATTATACAAAGAGAAAGTGTGATTTTGATAGAGAAAGGGTGGGTTTTACTCAAAAATGGTTGAAAACCCAAATTTTAGGAAAAACAAATTGTTCTCGTAAGTATTACAACATAATGCAATTCCTTCATGAATTTGGGCAGTACATAATGTATTTTCCAATGTCTTCTTCTCAGCACAAGAGTTAAAAAAATTCAGAACCTCTTCAATTCGTGCTCGTTAGTAAATTTTCCCACTGGCGCCTGAGCATTGAAATCTTCAGAATCATCATCGACTCATTGAATCTTAAACAAATAGCCAAGGCGTGGTTACTAGACAATCAGCATGTTCTTCTTCGATTGTTCATTGAAGAAGATTTCTTGCGCATGTGGAATAGAGGATCGTGGCATGTAGCATGACATCCAATGAGGGTGTTCAAGTAATTGGAAAACTTCATTACCTCTGTATAATCTTTCATAGCCCCATCATGGTTCTCTTTTCCTTCTCTACCAATTCACTTCATCCACATAGAGGCTCTGTTTGCCATCATGCTTATGTCCATGCCTAGAGTTGCTTGGGTGTTTGTGGAGGTGAACCTTCTGCCTGAGGTACCTAACCACATTTATATCAAGTGTGAAGGGGGAGCAGATTTCTAACAAGAACTATGTGTAGAAACACTCCCACGATACTGCACAAAATACAAAAGGGTTGGACATGGGCCTGATAGCTGTAGAAAGGTGGGGAGAAAGAAGGTCAAGTGGGAGGCCAAGTGAAATAATGGAGCCTCGCAAAAATAGATAGGGGAGGCCAGCAAGTAAACAGGGTAGGGCAGAAGATTTCTTTGGTTCTACTATAAAAGGTAACACCTCCCCATTTTCTGAAGAGGTGAGCAAAAAGGAGGGGATCGAAAATCAGGGTAGACATGGGGAACAAGAGTTGGTTCCCCTCGTAGCAAGCCCTTTGCTCAGTGAGGAAGGGCTAGATGAATAGGGCGAGAGAATTGGAAATCTTCTGATTTGAGAAACCATAAGCTGCACCCACTTGGGTGATGATGAACAACACAATCTTTAGATGGGGTCAATCTCTAAGGATGATCTCCAGCTTGAAGGTCTTAACTGTGCTCTTGAAAGCATGGAAGTGGCTAGGATCTAGTTAAGGGATGATGCAGTTCAAATAGTGACCTTGATATGGGGCACACTTGAGGAGGTGATTCCAAACGAGACCATAAGTGCCCAAAAAAGGGTAAGGAACATGATTAACTATACAAATATCATTTATGAGTCAAAATGTATTACAAGAGATCAAGATAAGAAACCTTTATCAGTATGTTAAATTATCTTTATTGGAATATATGGGGTATAGCAAACCTACCTTCAATAAATAGGATAAAAAATTTAATTAAAATTCATGCACTTTCAATAATAATGATAGTGTAATCGATGGTGGGAAGGGAGCAATTAAGTAAGTATAAAAATTTATCTGGATTTGAGATGGGAATAGCTAATGAAACAAGTAGGATTTGGATGTTCTAGATAAATAAGATTAACTTATCTTTCCTTCATTAATCAGAATAGATTATGAGTTTTAGCTTGTGTAGTTCCTTAACATGAGCAATTTTGGTTGTGCATGCATGAAACTCTAAAGCAGACCATAAGGTTTTATGAACAGAAATTGGAAAAATAGCTAGTCTAAACATGCCATAGATTATTGGGGGGGGGGGGGGGGGGGGGGGGAGACATTAATATTATTAAAAATTCTATGGAAAAGAAAGGAGTCAAGCGGCCAAATAACATTGGTATGTCTCACTTCAATAATACCATCAAAAAGTGTAACTTTAATGGAGGTAGATCTCCTGGGAACGACGTTCACTTGGTGTAATAACTGGAAAGGAATGAATACAATATGATCTAGGTTGGATAGGGTTTCAGCCAATAGCTCATGTTTTAAACTCTTTAGTAGCATGAGTGTAAGATATCTAAATAGAACCTGCTTGGATCATAACCTCATGCTGGTTCAGATTAATACTATCGATAATGTTAAAATGACAGGATTTAGCTTTCAAGTATGTGGGGCTTGCACCATGATTTTGTGAGTATAGTGGAGGCTTCCTGGACTCTACCAATAAATGGCACTCCCATATGTATTTTCTCAAAAAAATTGAGAAGGCTAAGGTGGCGTTTGGTTTGGAAAAAATTTTCTATTTTCTTTTTTTCATTTGCTAGAAGTCATTTTCTTGTTTTCAAACTATTTTTTTAAAAAATAGAGAATGTATTTGGTGTATATGCTGGAAAATATTTTGCTGAAAATGAAAACAAAAAAAATGCATTTTGTATGTATAATATAATATATATTTGTTATATGTTAAATTAAACTTAAAAAAACAATATATAACTGAACAAAATCATTCACAAAAAAAGTTTAAACATGATTTTGAACAAAATCATTCACAAAAGAGTTTATGCATGATTTTAAGCAAAATGATTGACAAAAGAGGTCATGCATAATTTTGAACAAAATAAAAATCAAAAGAGTTCATGCATGATTCTAATCAAAATCATTCCACATTTGTTCTGCTATGCCACCACGAATTTGTCCCATTTGTGCTATTAGGCTTGCATCTACTGCAATTGGGTCCTGCTATGCACCATCTACTTCATCATTCTGCATTAGCATTTGTTCTGTACTGTACTCCATGAATAATGTATCTAATGCATGATGGCGTCGAATAAAGTTGTGTAAAGTGCAACAAGCTTTAGGTATTAGACGTTGCCTCCGCAATGGATAGATAGACATGTGCTTCATAATTGGAAAACTTGCTTTTAGTACCCCAATACTTCGCTCAATGACACAACGCAAGCAACTGTGTCTATAGTTGAACAATTCTCAGCTTCCACGTGGCCTGCCTTGGCCTCGAAAGTCTCGTAAGTGATATCTCTGACCTCGATAAGGGGCAAAAAATCCAGGAATATTTGGATAGCCGGAGCCTATAAGTAAAATTGAGCTACAAAAAATAGCAAATGTCATTTAAAAAAAACATGATTTTTACAAAAAAAAAATTATCAATGTAAAACTTACCACCACGTGGCATAGGAAAATTATTTTGTGCACTTGTGACTGCATCTATGAATACTCAAGAATCATTTGTAGTACCTTGCCATCCAGCATATACAAACGTGAAGTGCATGT
Source organism: Sapria himalayana (assembly GCA_029783825.1). Classification (NCBI taxonomy): domain Eukaryota; kingdom Viridiplantae; phylum Streptophyta; class Magnoliopsida; order Malpighiales; family Rafflesiaceae; genus Sapria; species Sapria himalayana. The sequence continues at coordinate 209,911 of JAREIK010001701.1, forward strand.
CAAAGTCACAAGCAAGCATAACATCATTTGCAGTGATGACTGCATCTGTAGCAATAATGTTGCAGCAATAATGCAGAAACTGTAGCAATAATGAAGTGATTGAATCTAGAAAAATCGAGCATACTGTTGTATATATATAAAATCTATCAATATATACAATAATGTATATATCTATCTAGAAAAAAGAAAAGCCTACTACTGTATGTGTGTGTTCAATCTAGCAATTTCTCGGGCTTAAAATATTGTCTGAGAAAGAACTAGTGATTCAAACATTTCTTTAAACATGTAATGTGCACCAACTTAGAGAATTTTGGTTTGATTCACATGAGAAACTGATTCAACCATTATTGAACCAGAAACATGATTTTAGTACAAAATAAATAGACAAACAAAGACAATTGGGCAGAAACAGAAAAATCAACAAGGAAATAAAAAACAGCAAAACCATAAAGATGCAAAAAAACGTAACACAACTCAAACATATCAGCAAAAAAAAGTGAGATCATAAAACCATAAAACCCACATTTCCGATCAGTTTTAGTGTTACCTGTGACAAAGGAATGCATCGATTAGACCTACAGAAGCAAGAAGAAGCCGAGCAGGCCCACAGACGCAAGGGATGAATCACACACGAGGCATCGATCAGACAAGCAGAAGCAAGAAGAGAGCCGAGCAGATCCACAGCCACAGACCTAAGGGAGGAATCGCACGTGAAATCAGATGAAGAACGAGGGCTGGAGCATTTTCTGGCAAAGGGAGAGAATGACTTTTTATCGTTCTCTCCTTTTCTTAAAAACAAGCCCGTGTTTTCTCAAAAATGGAAAATGAAAACAAGCACCCAAATGACCTTTCTGGGAAAACATGGAAAACATGAAAATGAAAACGGAAAAACATCAAACCAAACATCACCTAAAGCTCTCCCTATCAGTTTCGAACATAGAGGTTTTTGGGAATATTTTTAAAGAAATTACAGTGATAGAGGAAGAATTGAACATTATAGAATGTTCACTTCTTTTTTTTATCTTCTTTGTCTTCCTTTAATTTTGGATTAATGGTATTCTAGTAGTTTCTTTTTTGTTAAATTCAACATTTAGCAATAAAAAATTATTGATAAACAAATGTCAAAAATTATCATTCATGCCTAATTTGATTAAGTTTTCTTTCATCTATTTTTTTTTGTTTTTTTTTATTTTTATTTTTTTTTTAAAATTCTTTTCAACTATTTTAGATTTAGCATATGTGACAATTTTATTACATTATTTTGCACATGATAGAGAAATGAAAATAAATTATGATAATGCTAAAATTAATAATTATGTTTGTGCAGTTGATGATACTCTTAATATATGATACACACACACACACACCCACCCACACACACACACACACACACACACATGTATGTAATGTTTTTTTTGAATTTTTGTGCATCATTGTATTTTTTGTCATTTATATATTTACAATATTTTTTTGTGTAACATTATAATATAAGTATACTAAATGATTTTATAATTTTTTTTGCAATTATAGTCATGTTGTTTGATGAAATTAATTAATCTATTTTAGAATCTTTTTAAAAAAGGGATTTGGCCATGTTTGTTGATTTGCTCATCGACTATTTGGGCATTGTGAAAAATATCCCTCTCGAGCTGCTCTTGCCAAAATGTAGTTTTTTTTAATCTTTTCTTTGATAAAATAATATACTTTTATATGTTTAGTCTGCTCATAAAAGATTAAATTGAAAATAACATATTATGTGCACTAACAATCATCATTTGAAAATGAAAATAGGCATTGAAACAAATTTCTTAGCTATATATCTAATCAGCAAAAGTATATATAAGTGATGGTCATATAATAATTTTTACAAAATTAATAAGTTGTCATCCTTTGTATCGTATAAGTTTGAATTGATGCGTCAGTAATTCATCTTTATGTAAATTGCTAAAATATTAGGATAAAATTAAATTAAATTGCTAAATTAATAAGTTTGAATTTTGATATAAGTTTGAATTATAGTTGTTTTTTCGATGAGCCCTCTTGTATTCATTTTTTGTTTCATGCTTGTATTCTTTTGTGGTCCTTCAGATTGTTTCATATTTATTTCTGGTGATTTTAACCATTTGCTATAGTTCTTTTCAGAAACTTGTATTCTCAATGAATCCTTATTTTGGCCTATCTTTTCCACCTAATTGTCTTTTTATTATGTTTGTGTATTTTTTGGTGTCTCTTTCTTTTAAATAGTTTCTTTTGCACTGCTATTTTTTTGGATGTTCTTTAGTTCATATGAAGGTGTGTCCTTAGGCTGCTACTTCAATAAACTATTTTTTTACTATTATCTTTGGCCTTTACTATTGGTGTTTCAGTCATGTGTCCCTTGAATATTAAGCTTAACTTTTACTAGATTATATTCATCCAAATCTAATCTCTAGCTTGTTAGTAAAGTTAATGTTGGATGTGATAGATTTACTAAGAGTTCTATAGTCAACTAGTTATACTTAATTCTTATTATTCTTATCTCAGTCAATTTTCTTTAGCAAGTTGCCTTTTGATTGCAGTTTTGAACAAAATATGTAAATGTTTATGTTTGTAATTATTCATATATGTAATCAGTCCATGTATGTAATGCTAGGAATCTGTAATTGTAGGCTACTTCACATCAATGTTTTTTAGTTTAATATTTTTTATGATATGTTGTCTAGTCCAAATATATTATTGTTCATGTCTGAATTTCTCATGAATTCATTTGCCAAGAGTTCTGGAATCGGATTTAGCGACAGATTAGTGACAGAAAATTTTCGTAACTTCCGCTCAATAAAAGTGGGGATTTTAGCGACAGATATTGCGACGGAATATCCATCGCTAAAAAAACATGAAATTGGTGACAAAATTAGCGACAGATTTTCCCTAGCTAATTTTTAGCGATGAAATTAGGGACGAATTTACCCTTGCTAATAGAATACATGATTTAGCAACTAATTTAACGACGGATTTTCCCTTGCTAATAAAATCCATGATTTAGCGATGGATTTAGCGACAGATTTTCCCTTGCTAATAAAATCCATGATTTAGCGATGGATTTAGCGACAATTTTTCCCCTGCTAATAAAATTCATAATTTAGTGACAGATTTAGTAACGGATTTAGCGACGAATTTAGCGACAGATTTTCCCTTGCTAATAAAATCCATGATTTAGTTATGGATTTAGCGAGTAAATATCCCTAGCTAATAAAATCCATAAATTAGTGATAAATTTAACGACGGAATTTTAGTAGAAAATAAAATCCACAATTTTGCGACGGATTTAGGGACGAAATTTTCCTAGCTAATTAAATCCGTAATTTAGCTACGGATTTAGCGACAGTATTTTCCTAGCCATTATTTAATTATATAATTTTTTTATTTATTATTTTGTATTAAAATTTTATTTAATTTTGTTTATTAAATTTATGTTATTAATCTATAGATGAACAATCCTTGAAACGCATATTCTCCTCGTAAAATAAAAAAAATTGATATTATAATTAATTAATTTAAAATATATAAAAATACAAAAAAAATTATATTAATAAGGACTAAAATAACTATATTTTTGATGTATTAATTTATTAAAAAATTATACAAAATAATTTTCTAAAATTTTTATTTAAGAAATTAAAGAATTTAAATTAATGTAACGTTAAATAATTAATTCAATAAGTATAATAATTTTTTCGATAATTTTAAAATTAAATTAACATACATTAAAATTTATACTACTTTAAATGTAAATTTATTCATTGTATGATAAAATAGAAAATACTTCCAAAAATATCTGAATTGACTAATAAACTAGTATAAATTAATATTATTATAAGTATAAAAAAATTTTATGATTATATATAACTTTTAAAAAAATAAATAACACAAATCTTGAAAATCTTGAAATATAATAAAAATATAATTTTTTTCAATAAAGTTAAAAGAAAATAATAATTATAAATAAATAATTAGATGTTTAATCCTACTAAAATTTATAAAAATTAAACAATTGATTAATATTTTTACAATTAGCTTAAAACATTAAGCTTTTATTTCATATTATCTTTGTAAAAATAAATATGAACTCATAGAAATTTATTACCATAAAATATAAATTTGTATAGATTTTTTAACATTAAGAATATTTTAAAACTTTTAGGCGAGTGGCAAGAAGACAAATCATATTTTCATTCATGTCATATTATATGAAGTTTGTTAATTTCGTATCTATTTGATATATTTTTTTAATACAAAACATATGTTTATTATTGTTTATATATTTATTATTTAATTAATATTATAATAAAAAATTGTAAGGTATTTGTTTTTCATTTGTACCTTGCTACACGCACATTAATTTTGTTGAAAAAATTGTGATAGTACATAAAATTAATGAGTATTTTTTTATTTTATATATATATATATATATATATTGTTTATTTAATGTTTTAATAATTACAAATATAATTATTATCCGAAAATATACATTCTCTTTCTCGACTTGACACATCTAGCTGAATTCCTCCTCATTCTGCCTTTATCTCTCGATGCCGATTAAACAAAAATTCATTCGAGGTTTAAGTTTTAATTTGTTATTGATTTGAAGTACTTTCATCGATTATCGTTGGATTGCATAATTGAAAAGTAAGCTTTTTTTTTTCTATTTTTTTTTGTTTCAGAATTTCATCTTTAATCACCATACGGTATGCTTGGATAATGTATAAAAACTTATTCGTATAAATGTTTAATACATTTGTGATATATTGTGTCGTCATTATGTGGATTCTAATGCTTGGATACTATTTTTATTCTGATGTGGTCATCGATTATGCGTTGCCATTTCCGAATTTATTCTTTAACACCATACACACCATGATATAATGCTTGGATCTCGTTTTTGTTTCCGAATTCCTCTTCATTCCTCCTCAATATATAAACAAAATATATACTTAGGTTTGCCAACTTTATATCTACAAAAAATAGTATACATCAATATTTATTTGTATTTTATACATAACTTGTATACATACTTAGGTATGCCGACTTGATATCTACAAAAATAGTATACATCAATATGCATGTGTATTTTATACATAACTAGTATACATACTTAGGTATGTTGACTTGATGTCTACAAAAAATATTCAAAAATAAGTAATGATTGAATTCAAAAATAAATAAAATAAATACAATAAATAAAATAAATAAAATAAATAAAATAAATAAGATAAACTAGATAAACAAGACAAACGAGACAAACGAGAAAAACGAGACAAACGAGGCAAAGGAGAAAAACGAGAAAAACGAGACAAACGAAACAAACGAGACAAACGAGACAAACGAGACAAACGAGACAAACGAGACAAACGAGACAAACGAGACAAACAAGACAACCAAGACAAACAAGACAACCAAGACAAACAAGACAACCAAGACAAACATGACAACCAAGACAAACAAGACAACTAAGACAAACAAGACAACCAAGACAAACAAGACAACCAAGACAAACAAGACAACCAAGACAAACAAGACAACCAAGACAAACAAGACAAACAAGACAAACAAGACAAACAAGCCAAACAAGACAAACAAGACAAACAAGACAAACAAGGCAAACAAGACAAACAAGGAAACCAAGACAAATAAGACAACCAAGACAAACAAGACAACCAAGACAAACAAGACAACCAAGACAAACAAGACAACCAAGACAAACAAGACAACCAAGACAAACAAGACAAACAAGACAAACAAGACAAACAAGACAACCAAGACAACCAAGACAACCAAGACAAACAAGACAAACAAGACAAACAAGACAACCAAGACAAACAAGACAACGAAGACAAACAAGACAACCAAGACAAACAAGACAACCAAGACAAACAAGACAACCAAGACAACCAAGACAAACAAGACAAACAAGACAAACAAGATAAACAAGAGAAACAAGACAAACAAGACAAACGAGACAAACGAGACAACCAAGACAAACAAGACAACCAAGACAAACAAGACAACCAAGACAAACAAGACAACCAAGACAAACAAGACAAACAAGACAAACAAGACAAACAAGACAAACAAGACAAACAAGACAATCAAGACAAACAAGAAAAACAAGACAAACAAGACAAACAAGACAAACAAGACAAACAAGACAAACAAGGTAAACATGACAAACAAGACAACCAAGACAAACAAGACAACCAAGACAAACAAGACAACCAAGACAAACAAGACAAATAAGACAAATAAGACAAACAAGACAAACGAGACAAACAAGACAAACGAGACAAACAAGACAAACGAGACAAACAAGACAAACGAGACAAACAAGACAAATGAGACAAACAAGACAAACGAGACAAACAAGACAAACAAGACAAACAAGACAAACAAGACAAACAAGACAAACAAAACAAACAAGACAACCAAGACAAACAAGACAACCAAGACAAACAAGACAAACAAGACAACCAAGACAAACAAGACAACCAAGACAAACAAGACCAACAAGACAAACAAGACAACCAAGACAAACAAGACAACGAAGACAAACAAGACAACCAAGACAAACAAGACTACCAAGACAAACAAGAAAACCAAGACAAACAAGACAACCAAGACAAACAAGACAACCAAGACAAACAAGACAACCAAGACAAACAAGACAACCAAGACAAACAAGACAACCAAGACAAACAAGACAACCAAGACAAACAAGACAACCAAGAAAAACAAGACAAACAAGACAACCAAGACAAACAAGACAAACAAGACAAACAAGACAAACAAGAAAAACAAGCCAAACAAGACAAACAAGACAAACAAGACAAACAAGACAAACAAGGAAAACAAGACAAACAAGGCAACCAAGACAGACAAGACAACCAAGACAAACAAGATAACCAAGACAAACAAGACAACCAAGACAAACAAGACAACCAAGACAAACAAGACAACCAAGACAAACAAGACAACCAAGACAAACATGACAACCAAGACAAACAAGACAACTAAGACAAACAAGACAACCAAGACAAACAAGACAACCAAGACAAACAAGACAAACAATACAAACAAGACAAACAAGAAAAACAAGACAAACAAGACAAACACGACAAACAAGACAAACAAGACAAACAAGACAAACAAGACAAACAAGACAAACAAGACAAATAAGACAAACAAGACAAATAAAACAAACAAAACAAACAAAACAAACAAAATAAATAAAATAAATAAAATAATAGTTTAGCATGTCAAATTAAATTAAATTGATTATACTAGATTGAATCAGTTTTAACTATTCTATCAACCTTTAGAAAACTCAATAATATTAACACATTTAATTAAAAATAATTGAGTAAGAGTTTCTCAATTCACTCTGAAATGTTCTCATGATATGTGTTGTTGTGTGCTAGTAACCCCTAATCACTTTTATTTATAGGCAAGATTCCAAGTTTTTTGAATTTTTGATGCAACATTTAGCAAGCCAACACATAGCTTTCACATGTCAAGTCAATCATTGGCAAGTATACACATCATCATATATCAAGGACACTTTCAAGCACTAAGCATTAATGCACGAGAACACATAGTAAGCACATAATCAATACTTATCACATATGATATAAAGATAATTATTCTTATTAATTTTTTTCATAGACTTTATTGTAATTTACCTTCATGATTCATCTATATTCTTATGGTTGCACTTATCTTTAACAAAGTTCAACATTGTGTGTGTGTGTGTGTGTGTAAAGATTTATATTTATCATGTATATAACATTTTGTAAATTAAATTTATCTCAAAATTATCTCATACAAAATAACTTCATATTTATGTTTCTTGAAATAAAACACTTATATTTCTAATAATTTCAATATTCCTTCAATAACTATCTTTTAGTGTGTGATTCCTTGTGATCTCTATTGTGTTAGTGATGAGTGGACTTGTTGAATCAAGTTTGTAATATTAAAATAATGATATCATACTGATATAATAAGATCAACATATAGCAAAGTGTCATGGATACTCAAGCTAAGATAGTAAAAAATATATGAACCAAACTTTTGTGTACATAATTACTATCAAGAATAATATTTTTAAAAACAAATAGCATGGTAATAAAAATCCGAACCAACATATGGTAGACTGATCGGCAAAAGATGATGAATACTCTAACACTGAAAATATGAGTCCGATCCTCATAGATGTTGGAAACATTTTCCATGGTGCTATCATTTATCATGTTGGTCAGATGTTGGGATGTTAGTTTTACCTATTCTAATCATGAAGCCTAATAGCTTATATACTTGATACGTAAAGTCTCATCAATCATTTTTATTCAATAAGTAAAGGCATGAGTTTTAGTTATATATGTTTATTATTGAGTATTATTTTTTTTATCATCTTTTTTTTTCATTTTAATGTATTAATCTTCATATTTTTTCTCAATACATACATATATATATATATGGACATGCAGATATATGGAAGAAATTTATGATGCTTTGGTAGAACATCTCTTCGCTATAGAAGCAGTAGTAAATGGCCATTCAAAGTAACTTCCTGCTCATGTGGAAAATTGTAGAAATATAGTATTTCTTCTCTCTCTCTCTCTCTAAACATCATTGTTGGCCATATTTTTGATATTTATTGAAGTTGTATGACTATATATAAATATTTGTATAACTCTATATAAATAATTGTATAACTATATAACACTCTATATAATTAAATATAAATATATTTGTAAATATGTATACATATATGTAAATCTATATATTTATTTATAACTTTATATATTTATGCATAACTATTTGTATGAATATATTTATATATAACTATATCTTTAACTATATAAAAATATGTATAGTTATATATACTATATGTATAAAAACATATAACTATAAATAATTGTATCTTATTATATGTATTACTATAAAAGCTTTATACATAACTATATTTAAATATATAATTTACAACTTATATTTAATATACATTTGCATATATTAGTATTTAAAAATGTATTTTGCTATATCTATACCTATACATAACTATAGGTATAGATATATACAATTATATAAATAAATATACATACATACATGTATAGATATAAGTTTAACTATATGTGTAAGTATTTGTATAATCACACGTATGTATACATATATGTAGATCTATATACTTGTTTATAAATTTGTATATATTTATGTATAACTAAATATAACTTCTCATATGAATATATATATATAACTAAATGTTTAACGATATATAATTTTTTTTAACTATATATATTATATGTATAATAACATATAACTATACATAATTTTATATTATTAATGTATAACCTATATTTAAATATATAACTAACAACATATATTTAATATACATTTATATATATTAGTATAAAAAATATATTTTAGTATATCCATACCTATATATAACTATATGTATAAATATATAAAATTATATGAATAAAATATATATACATACATGTATAAATATAAGTTTAACTAAATGTGTAACTATATCTATAATTACATGTAACAATATTTATAATTATATGTATAAAAACATACAACAGAATGTTTAATTATATGTGTATAAATATATATAAATATTTTTTTAACTATAAATAACTCTATATAAATAAATATAACTTTATTTTTAATTATGTATACATATATGTATGCATATATATGTAAATCTATATAATTGTTTATAACTTTGTATGCATTTATTTATATTTACTTATAACTACTTGTATGCATATATCTATATATAATTATATGTTTAACTATATGTAACTATTTATAACTACATTTACTATATGTATCATAACATATAATTATATATGAGATAATATTAATTTGTTGAACTAATTTGAAATTAAATGGCATAAGATATAATATCAACAATATGTAAGCACGTAGAATGAGAGTGTCGGTTGATCAGGCTCATATATGGTATAATACAAATAAGGGTCGTACTCTTACCTAATCTCAGCTCTTGGGCATCATGCTCAAAATGAACTTATGTATGACAAAAGATGTAATATTTGATAAGTTTATATAGAATAAATTTTATTTTCTTTTATATAATTTTTCATTCTAACACTGCACTCTCTATGTCTCTCTTTCTCCCTCTCCTCCTTCAAACATTAAATGCCTTTTTGTTTGCTTTCATTTCTTGTGCATTATCCTACTTTGCACCCTTTATCTAGTATAACTGTGATATCTATTAATCTTTATCATGCTAAAATTTATGTTATCTATTAATATAGATTCTACAAATACATTACCTCGATATTCATGATATTTAAAATTTAAATATTCATCTGTAAATAATTTTATTTTATTATTGGTATATTTTGAAGTAATATAATGTTTTATTTATAATAATGACTGAGCATTATTTTTTATAAATAAAACACGGTAAAATGAGCTCAGATCATCAGGGGATGTACAAAAGGGTTATTACAGAATTTTTGAATGAAGATTTTTTGACTGGGCTTGAAACTTTCATCAATTTTGCATGTAGTCAATCGAGATCGATGGATGGATAAAAAATTAAGTGTCCATGTAATCATCGAAAGTGTCAGAATATCCCTTTTCATGATGCAAACACTATAAAATATCATTTGACAAAATATGACTTTGTGCCAAATTATTTGTTTGGATTTATCATGGGGAAAGTACAATGACTCTGAATATTGACCAAAATAAGGGTATTGAATCATTTACTTTTGGTGAAGAATCATCAAACACATACCATAGAATGATCATGGAAGCTACTAGTGCTGACTTCAATATGGATTACATGGATGAACCACCTAATCTCGAAGCTCAGAAATTTTATGAAATGCTTAAAGCTGCAGAAATAGAGTTGTGGCCTAGTTGTAAAACACATTCGTAATTGTCACTTGTGGCTCGACTAATGAGCATTAAGTCCGAAAATCATATGTATGAGAAATTATTTGATCAGGTGACAGAACTGATGAAGAAGATTATTCTGGATAATAATTTGATCACTAACAACTTTTACAATGCTAAAAAGTTACTATGAGGAATGGGTCTACCAGTGGAAAAAATTGATTGTTGTTTAAATGAATGCATGTTATATTGGGGCGGTGATGGTGATTTAATTAGCTGTAAGTTTTATGACCATCCTCGATTTAGGAAGGTACCTCGTGTTGTAGAAACGCGAAAAAAATTGAAGGTTGTCTTTAAGAAGATGTATTATTTTCTATTAATTCTTTGATTACAAAGACTATATGCACCAAATGCTACAGCAAATGATATGAGGTGGCATTCCGAGCATGATGTTGAAGAAGGGATAATGCGTCATCCATCAGATTCACCTGCTTGGAAGTATTTTAATTATATACATCAAGATTTTGCAGCAAAAAGTCGAAATGTGAGATTGGGTCTCTACACTGATGGATTTCCGCCATTTGAGAAATCTGGACAATAGTATTCAACATGGCCAGTGATAATGACACCTTATAACTTGCCTTTTTGGTTGTGTATAAAGGAGCAATATATGTTTTTGTCAATATTGGTTCCAAGTCCAAAAATCCGAAAGACATGCTGGATTTTTTCTTACAGCTTCTTATTGTAGAGTTAAATCATCTATGTGATGTTGGCGTGAATACATATGATATCTCAAAGAAGAAAAGTTTCATTATGCGGGCAGCCCTTATGTGGATTGTAAGTGACTTTCCTACATATTCAATGTTGTCTGGCTGGAGTACTGTAGGATGATTCGCATGCCCGTATTGCATGACAAATTCAGATGTATTTACCCTCAAATTTAGTGTTTGGAAGGTACTTACAGAACTAAGTTTGTTTTTCAAACAGCTAACTACAACCACAATCAAAATAGATGACATGGTGAGGCTAGAAAATGATATTCCACTTATTATTTGTAAGCTTGAACGAATATTCCGACCGAGTTTTTTTGACTCAATGGAGCATTTGCAGGTCCATTTGGCAAATGAGCAAGGATTGCAGGGCCAGTGCAATTCAGGTGGATGTATCATTTTGAGAGGTAAATACATATAATTTGTTATGTTTTATTATTTTGTACTTTAAGTAATATTATAATTTAATCAAATTGAAACCTAACACTGTGGTTGTAGGTATCCTAATAAGTTGAAATTGAATGTTAGAAACAAGACAAAAGTTGAAGGTTCAATTTGCAATGCATATTTAGTAGAACAACCATCATCATTTTGTTCTTATTATTTTGATGATCATGTCAATACAAAGAATAGAAATGTACAGCGGAATTATGAAGGTCACGTTATGGTAGAAGATGATTCTGTGGATAAATTATCTATCTTCAAGCACCCTGGAATAGCATTTGAAAGAGCAATGAAAATATGTATGACAGATGAAGAGTACAAAGCAACCCGAAGCTACATTTTACTTAATTATGAGGAGGTTGCACTATACATTGAGTATGTATACACAAAATAGTTGCATGTTTAATCATAGTTTAATTTTATCTTTAATAGGAATTATTAAAAATTGATATACATTTTTCTTTCTCTTTTTATTTTTGTGTAGTATTTATGTTGAGCAGTTAAAATATAAGTAACTAGCAATTTCTAGCAATGATGTCAATTATATGCTAGAAACTGAACTTGTGAATTGGTTCAAAAATTATGTGAGAATTGTTAAGTTTTAAATTTTGAATTATTTAATTTATTATTATCTTTTATTTGTTAACATCAATTTTTTAATTTATATCACAGGCAATTGATCTTTCAAATGGAGATTCAAAAAATTTTATTCAGAATCTAAGTAAAGGCCCATTTTGATATGTGACAACCTATCTTGGATATTTTGTTAATAGATATAAATTTCACACAATCGGACATGGTTCTTTTAAAATAACATTGAATAGTGGTGTATGCATTAAAGGCATAAGATATAGTACAGATGAGATTGATTATTATGGTCAACTCAAAGAAGTTATTGAGTTGGAGTATCCTGGACTCAAAAATAATAGGATTGTATTATTTAAGTACAAGTAGTTTGATCCTACACCAAATGTGGGCTCAAAGATTCATTCGGATTATAAGATAGTAAATGTTAACCATAAACACAGATATAATCGATATGAGCCATTTATTATGATAGTTCAAGCTGCTCAGGTATATTATTGTACATATCTGAGTTTATCTCGTGAAAAGAGAGATTGGTGGGCAATTTGCAAGATCAAAGCTCGATCAAAATTTGAAGTATCAACATCGTAACAAAGAAGTGCAGACTTAGAAATTGCACCGGCATTCCAGAAAGATGACATAAATAATATTGAGCCTTTGAATGTAGATGAAGATCCAAAAAATTTATGTGACTCAAATGGTGGTACAATATAAATTGAAGATGATCAATTTCTATCTGAAGATGAGTTTGAACTTCTATCGGAATCAGACAAAATATCAGAAGATCTATTGGAGGATGATAGTGATGCCGATAATTAAATTGTTATAATTTTATTAAAAATTTAAACTATCAAAGATGTTTTATATTTTGTTGAAATCTATCGGTGTGTTTTATTCGAAAATACATGCTTGTTCATCATATTTCTATTTTTTGTTCTTTGTTTTATTTTGTACAACAGATGGTGCCTAAAGGACGTGGTCGTGGTGGAGGTGGACGTGGACATAGAAATGAATCAAATTTATCTAGTATGTTACATCATATTGCATAATCAGTATCATCTCATAGCCACCATATCCTAACTTCAACATCACAATCACCATCTCCATTTCTATCACAATCACCATCATTGAGACCTCTACAATCACCTTTATTAAATGTAAGCCCACCACTTATTGTGCTTCCTGCTCACACTTTTGATCCATCTTATCTTCTACACCACAATTTACACCGATTGTTCTCCCATTTGCAATACCAACGACATCATCAAATGTTGTGTCTTCCTCTATAGTCAGTGCAAAGTTAGAAATTGATATTGTGGATGAGAGGTAAAAAAAATATGTATAAATGACTTGAAAACCAAATTTTTATGTTACTATTAGTGCTTTATTTTATATTGTTATGATTTCCTTGTTTTCTATGTTATTTATTCTATTTCACAAGTGTTCGACTATAATTACAAATGATTTCAAGAAAATGGCTGATACTAAAACTTTCTCCTGTAAGAAAGTTTCTGAATCAACAAAGGATTCATATTTTAATGACTTTCAGGTAAAAATAACAAAACAAAAGAATTGAAAAATAATTATCTAATTACTTATCTTTTATGGTTGTTATTATTCAAGCAGTAAATAATTATGTTCTTTGTGTTAATATAAATTCTTTTGTCATTTTTCTATTTTATAAAATTAGTGCACATGGCTACCCAAATTTGATGGAAAGGTAAAGTTATTATGAGAGATCATAGATGCTCAACGGTATTCTGATTTTATCCATAAATAAAAAAAATGAAAGAAAGGCCCGATTTTATATCCGAGGAAGACTAGCCCGAGTGGTTTAATTATTGGGAGGAGCCAGATGTGAAGAAGAAATCAGATATTGCCAGCAAAAATCGATGAAATGAGGTTGTTGGACTAGGTACAGGAATCTGTCAACATACTAGAGGTTCAAAGTCGAGCATCGAGCATGCTCGAGATTTGGTATAAATTTAAAATTCTAAACATATCTATATTTTGTGGTTGTCCTAATATTTCAATAATTATAATCTCTATATGGTTTTATTAATTTTGTTAATTTTTTTTTATCATTTGTTTTTAAATTAATTAATAAAAATATATTATAGGCTGGAGAATTAGGTCAAGATCCAAATTTTTATGAGATTTTCAGGAAGATGTGTGTGAAGAAAGTGGATGGTCAGTATGTTGGCAACAAATCTCAGATGATTGCAGTAAGAATTTGTTATATTGATTAGACTTTATAAAACTACAGTACATTATGAAAATTATTTTGAATGCAAAATATTTATTTTATTTTTTGTAAATCTAGAATAGTTTTTATCTCTATTTTATTATCAGGACCTAATGGAGGAACGTGTGACAGCTACTCATCAAAAAAGTTGAGGGTACTATGGATCTTTAGCCAATTGACTATGATCCTAATTATTTGGTGACAATAAAAGGTTGAAAGAAGCAACGAGTGTACGGAATCGACTCTAAAAGAGTGGCATTTTGTTGTAGCAGATGTGCTTCTAATTCATCTGTCTCAGCAATGGTGGATGAGGCGATCGAACAACAAGCATTGGAAACAAATGAATGTATTGTAGATATGGAGACCAGAATGAAAAAGAAGGATGAGCACATAACTAATATGATGGAAGAAATGCAAGAAATTAAAGAAATTAAAAAAAAACAATGCAACAGCAAATGAGCTATATGGAGTCATAGATAGCGGCATTGGCACATCAGATAGTATTCCAAGATCCAGCTGCGAATCCTTGCAGGAGAGGCTAGCATTCCCTATAAATTATGAGAATGATTAAGTATGAGAATTATTTATAAATTGTTATTTATTTTTGTATATGAGTAGCAAATAATTATAATATTTCTTTGCAGGTTTCAATTTTTTTTATTCTGGTTTTATTCTTTGCTTTTCCGATAAATTAAATTATGAATCTTTGTAGGACACATTATGTGAGAGAAAAGAAAAAATTCTGATTCAAAGCATTCAGACATTACCATGGTCATTCTAATGCATGGGTCCCATATTTACCAATTTCAACTTGATCAAAAAGAGGGCTAGCTTATCTCATCTTTATTATTCTAAAAACATTTTATTTTTGCACTCTCTTTATCTCTAAACATAATTTCTATACATCTTTTAGATTTTTATTGAAGCTATATGACAATCAACTTTAATTTGTGTTTGTTCATGTCTATAATATGTATTTTTATATATTTGTGAATATGTTTTTATGTCTCTGAATTTTTTGGGTAGAGTTTTAGCCTATTATAGGTATGTAAAAGCCTATATTCAGCAGCGGCAGCAGGGCAGAGATGGCAGGGATGGGTGTGGCGGCAGCACCGGCAGCAGCGGCAAAGGCAACATCAGTGGCAGTAGTGGCATCAGCGGTAGCTACGACAAAAGCGGCATCAGTGACATCAGCGGGAGCAAATGTAGCAGTGACTACGGCAGCAGCAGCGGTGGCTGCAAGGGCAGCAGCACCACCACCACCAGGAAGCTGCAGCGGCAGTAGCGACAGCACCGGCAGTGGTAGTAGTGGCAGCTGTAGTAGAGGCAGTGGCAACAGCGGCAGCAACAGCAGCAACAATGGTAGTGACATTGTCAGTGGCAGCGGCCAGGACAGCGACAGCGGTAGCAGCAGTAAGAGTGGCAATGGTTGCGGGGGCAGCAGCAACGACAACAAATGTGGTATATATGTACATATATAGTCAGTCTATACGTACATATAATACTACAATATTTTATGTGCATATATATTGAGTATATATATGTACTAAGTATATATGTACGCATAATACTGTAATTTATATGTACACATACTACAGTAATATATGTACGATTGAAATGCTAGTATATATGTACATATTAACTATGCAATATATATTTATCAAAACATAGTTTTTTTTATTTATTTTGATTTGATTTGGTGGTTTAAATTTTGTACAGATATAGTATCACATTGTTTCCTATATGAAGCTATATCAATAAACATTGTTTCCTATATGGTATCAAATTGTATAAGTGAAGATATATTTCAATAAACATGAAGCACCGTGACTCAGACAGCATTTTCGTAGCGGAAAGTTGGTGATCGGAGGAGCAGTCAAAGAGAAAGCGATGTCAATGCATTGATAGATTATACATTATGCACAGTCGGTAGATACATTGATTAATAAGATGTAATATAATTTTATTATTATTTTTTTAGTTTTTTAAAATGTTGTATTAGAATAAGTTATTGAATGAATTTTTTTTAATTTAAAATTTTCATTTATAGTTTCTGTTTTTATTAAATTTAATTTTAAAATATAAAATTATTTAATTAAATTTTTGTTGAAACTGTATGACATTCAACTGTAATTTTTGTTTGTTCATGTCTATAATAACTATTTTTATATATCTGTGAATTTGTTTGTGTTTTTCAAAAATTTTTAGGTAGAGTTTTAGCCTATTATAGGTATGTAAAAGCCCATTATCATCAGCGGTAGCTGTGGTAGTAGTGGTGGTAGTAGTAGTAGTGCCAGCAATGGTAGAGGCGGCGTCGGTAGAAGTGATGGTGTCGGCAGCAGCTGCGACAACAGTGGCAGCGGCTGGAATGGAGGCAGCGGAGGAAGCGGCAGCATCTGCGATAGCGGCGACATCAGCGGCAGCAGGGGAAGCAACGGTAGCTGTAGTAGTGGCCGTAGTGGAGCCAGCGAAGGCAGCAGAGGAAGCAGCGACATCAGTGGCAGTAGCGGTTGTAGTGGCACAACGGCACCGGCGGCAACGGAGGTGGTAGTGGTAGCAGAGGCTGCACCGGCAGCAGCCACAGTGGTAGTGGCAGGGATGGCAACGACAGCGTGAGCAACAGGAATGGCAATAAATGTGGTATATACATACGTATATAGTCAGTATATACGTACATATAATTCTGCAGTATTTTATGTACATATATAATGATTATAAATATACTCGGTATATATTGGGCAATTGCGCTTCCACGGTAGTGAGATTAAGATACAGAAACAACAGAAACAATAGAAAACAAGCAATATATATATCCAATCCAGCAACCATCCACGACAGAATCAAAAACTAGAAACAAACACCGAAAATAATGTGGTTCGCTAGTTGCTCAGCACGACTAGCTACATCCACCAGAAAATACTTATGCATTACAGATTAAACCAACAGAAAATCATCTTACAGTATGCAGCACACAGAGCAGTCGCGATAAAGCATGTAGAGAGAAGAGAGAGAGACGATGAATAGTTCCACAGGTCCAAAAAAAGCCACCTGAAAATAAAATTACAAAACATTTTATATTAAAAATTATCTCGGTTCATTTAACTGGAGCATGTCGGATCATGGGATAGGTCAGGCTCTACTCCAAAAATTTCGACCCGCTGACCAAATAGTGGGACCTCAGTTATTGTGCTACTGCTGCATCCCCGGCCTTTTAATATTTTATTTCCTGTACTTACATGAAAATTTTAAAATAGAAAAAACATTTGGTTATACAAATAGATTATTAAAAAAATAAATTGCATATATAACAATCTCCACCTTAATTTGTTTGCATACAGATAGAGAGACTCTCTATAAATAGTTAGTCCAAAAGGACTACATATGATTTGATATGTTCAGTAAGTCATGAAAATATCTTAACTAATTTAGAGTAACAGGTTTGATAAACATGTCAGTTATATTATTAAAAGCTGCAATCTTCTTTACTTGTACCCTCTTCTCAGATCGAAGGAAATGATATCGCACATCATGTACTTTGTCCTCTCATGGTGCACTTGGTCTTTTGCTAAACAGATAATACTGAGGTTGTCACAAAAAACTATTGTAACATCTTTATAAAGACCAAGGTCCTTGAGAAAACCTTTCAGCCATATCCCTTCCTTCGCAGCTTTAATTAGAGCCATACACTCTACTTCAGTAGAAGATAAAGTAACAGAAGATTGCAATGTGGCTTTCCAGCTAACTACAGAACCAAATACAGTGAAGACATAACCAGTCATAGACCATCTACTGTCAACATCTCCTGCATAGTCAAAATCATAATATCCTACCAGCAAGAGTTCATATTCAATACCAAATATCAAACCAACATCAGAAGTCCCCTTGAGGTACCTAAGTATCCTCTTAACAGCCTTCCAGTGCTCTTGACCAGGGTTTATCATAAACCTACTCACTACACTTATTGCATGAGCAATATTAGGTCAGGTGCACACCATAAGATACATGAGGCTCTCAATAGCACTAGAATAAGGAACTTTAGACATTTGTTCCTTGTCAAATTTAGATTGAGGATAACATTCTAATGTTAGATGGACGTTAGAAGTAAATGGTATGGACAGAGGCTTATAATAAGCCATTATAAATCTAGATAGAAGTTTCTAAATATATTGTTTCTGTGAAAGAAACAATTTTTTTTTAATTCTATCTCTGAATATTTCCGTACCTAAAATTTGCTTTGCTCCACCAAGATCTTTCATATCAAATTCATAACTGAGAAGATCTTTCAGTTCCTGAATATCAAATTTATTTCTGGCAGCAACAAGCATATCATCTACATACAATAGCAAGTAGATATATGACTCATCCTTGTACCTTTTGAAATAAACACAACAGTCATGGTCAAACCTACTATATTCATGACTAATCATGAAATAGTCAAATCTCTTGTACCACTGATGGGGAGACTGCTTAAGTCCATAAAGGGACTTCAAAAGCTTGCACACATGGGTTTCCTTATCTGATACCTCAAAACCCTCAGGCTGGCTCATGTAAATTTCTTCATCTAGTTCTCCATGAAGAAATGTAATTTTAACATCTAGTTGCTCGAGTTCAAGGTTCTGATGTACCACTAATGCTAGAAGCACCCTGATTGAGATATGTCTAACTACAGGAGAAAATATCTAATTATTATCGACACACTCTTTCTGACTGAACCCTCTTGTAACTAAACGTGCATTAAATTTTACAACACCAGCTATAGAGGCATCATTTTTCTTCTTGAAAATCTATTTGCAAGAAACTATCTTTCTCCCTTTTGGTTAAGGTACAATAAGCCAAGTACCATTCTTATGAAGAAATTCAATCTTTTCATTCATGGAAACTAACCATGACTCAAATTCAGGACATCTAACAGCATTCCTGATGGAGGATGGTTCAGGAATATCAATCTCTTCGGAAACTTGTAGGGCAAACCCTACAAATTCATCAAAGCTTAATCTCAGAGGAGGACATAAATTTACCCTCCTTTGTCTATCCCTTGCAATGCAATAGGGAATAGAATCTTCAGGTGCATGTTCAAAATCAGGTTCAGTAATAGATTTAACATCATTTTCATGATTAGCTATTGTTTGTCTAGAGACAACAGGTATCCTTCGTGGAGATACAGATTCAGATTTTAGCTCCACCTTAAGTTCAGCTTGAGGAATATCAGGTAACTAGATAGGACAAGGTACTCATCTTAAGATGACACTTTCATCAAAGGTGACACTCCTAGAAAGAATCACTCTCTTTTCAGATGGTGACCAGATACGGAATCCCTTGACTCCATCATCATATCCTACAAATACTCCTTTTCTTGCTCATGGTTCTGGCTTACCATCATTTACATGATAGTAGGCAACACACCCGAACACTTTAAGATTAGAATAATCTGCAGGTTTACCAGTCCACACCTCAAATGGAATTTTAAAATTAATTCCACTATGTGGCGATCTATTTATTAGATGGCATACTTTATTAACAACTTCAGCCCAAAACTCCTTGCCTAAGCATGATAGAGAGAGCATACATCTAGTTCTCTCCAGAAGAGTTTGATTTATATTTTTAGCAATGCCATTCTGCTGAGGAGTGTCCCTAAGAGTTTTGTGTCTCGCTATACTTTTGTCCTTATAGAATTCCTCAAATTCAGATGAACAAAATTCTAGACCATTATCTATTCGTAACAGTTTAACCTTCTTTTGTGTTTAATTTTCCACTAAGCTAACCCACTGCTTAAACTTTATAAAAGTCTCAGATTTATATTTCATCATGAATACCCAGGATATCCTGGAGTAATCATCAACTAAACATAAATAAAATCGAGCACCCCAAGAGATGTGACTCTAGAAGGACCCCAACAGTCAGCATGGATATAATCCAAAATACTGTTTGTACAGTGTATGGCTTTACCGAACTTAGTTCTATGTTTCTTACCAAAAATACAATGATCACAAAAATTTAATTTACTGACTTAATGACCAACAAGAAGATTAAGATCAGAAAAAATTTTCATACATTTCTCTCCCATATGTGCGAGCCGCATATGCCACAGTCTAGTAAGTTCAGCTTCATCTTCAGATTTTGGCTCTCCGGATGTGACAACAATAGCCACTGTCACCATGGAACCTATCAGTATGTATATCATTCTAGTTTTCTGCCCTTTCAGTACTATATCATCTTTTCAGTGAACATTCAGTATTCCCTCTCTACCACTGAATGAATATTCCTGATCATCCAGAACACCAAGAGAAATGAGATTCATTATCATCTAAGGGACATATCTCACATTTGAAAGTGAGACTATTTGGTCATCCCAAGTTCTCAGTCTGACTGTGCCGATTCCAACCACCTTACATGGTTGGCTATTCCCCACCATAACATGGTCAACTTCCTTCATATCATATTTCCTGAACCACTCAAAGTGAGTGCTTATATGGAAGGAAGCACCAGTATCCAGGATCCAATAATCTAATCTTGCGATCATTATGGAGGTTACCAACACAAGGTCTTCTCCATCATCCAGATCATCAAAAGTCATAGCAGCAGTAGGTGGGGGGTTAGGTTGACCTTGCTGCTCCAGCCTTGCTCTCTTCTTCGGGCACTTAGTTTTCCAATGCCCTTTCTGTTTATAGTAGTGACAAATGTCACCCTCCTTTGACCTCTTCTGAAGCTTATTTCCCTTCTTCTTGAATGGAACAGGTTGTGGCCTCCGGTTTGTCACCACCAATCCAGCAGGATGTTGTTCAAGTCTTTCGACCGTTGCCTTCTGCCTCATCTCTCTGGAGTGTAGGGCAGCCCAAATATCTTCTAGTGTAATCTCCTCCTTTCCCACAATGAGAGATTCAACAAAATTTTCATAAGAAGGAGGAAGAGAAACTAAAAGTAGAAGTGTAGCATCCTCATCTTCCACCTTAGCATCCACACGTTTAAGGTCCATGAAGATACTGTTTAAGTCATCCAGATGCTTCTTCAAATAGTTTCCCTCTTGCATCCTCAGTGTTAACAGCCTTCTCTTCAACAGAAGCATGTTCGTCAATGATATAGTCATGTACAGTGACCAAAGCTTGAGCCACAGTCCTGCAGTAGATTCCTCATCTGCTACCTCAACAATGACTTCATCCGACAAGCTCAACAGAATGAAGTGTGCTTTCTTTTCACGTCTCCAAGCCTCGGCCTCAGTTATTCCAAGAGCAGCAGCAGTGTGTGGATCGAAACCTTCAACCAGAGGACTCCAAATATCAAAAATTTTCAAATGCGCTCGCATTTTAATCTGCCACATACTAAGCCCGTTTCTGCCATTGAATTTCTCAATCGTGGTGTTTAGGGTTCCAGCCATTTCAATAGAATATCGCTTGTACAGAAAAATCATAAACCCCAATAGCACAATTTCTCGAAAAATTTCCAAAACCTTGCTCTGATACCAATTATTGGGCAATTGTACTTCCATGGTAGTGAGATTAAGATACAGAAATAACAAAAACAACAGAAAATAAGCAATATATATATTCAATCCAGCAACCATCCATGACAGAATCAAAAATGAGAAACAAACACCAAAAATAATATGGTTTGCTAGTTGCTCAGTACGACTAGCTACATCCACCAGAAAACACTTATGCGTTACAGATTAAACCAATAGAAAATCATCTTATAGTATGCAGCACACAGAACAATCATGATAAATCACACGGAGAGAAGGAGAGAGACGATAAACAGTTCCACAGGTCCAAAAAAAACCACCCGAAAATAAAATTACAAAACATTTTATATTAAAAATTCTCTCGATTCTTTTAACCGGAGCGGGTCGAATCATGTGATGGGTTAGGCTATGCTCCAAAAATTTTGGGCTGCTGACTAGATAGCGGGACCTCCGTTATTATGATACTGCTGCATCCCCAGCCTCTTAATATTTCATTTCTTGCACTTATATGAAAATATTAACATAGAAAAAACATTTGGTTATACAAACAAATTATTAAAAAAAACAAATTACATATACAATAGTATATATGTACGCATAATACTGCAATTTATATGTACAAATACTATAGTAATATATGTACGAGTGAAATACTAGTATATATGTACATTTTTGCTGTAGTTATTATATTTATAAAAACATTGTTTTTTTAATTTATTTTGATTTGATTTAGTGGTTTAAATTTCTTACAGATGTGGTACCGCATTGTTTTCCATTTGAAGCTTGTATAAGTGAAGAAATTTTTCAATAGACATGAAGCAATGTGACTCGGATAGCTTTTTCACAGTGAAAAATTGGTGATCGGAGGAGCTGAGGGAGAGAAAGTAATGTTAATGTATTGGTAGATTATACTTTATGCACAGTCGGTAGATACATTGATTACTAAGATGTAATATAATTTTTGTTATTTTTTTTAGTTATTTAAAATATTGTATTAGAATAAGTTATTAAATGAATTTTTTTTATTTAATATTTTCATTTATAGTTTCTATTTTTATTAAATTTAATATAAAAATATTAAATTATTTAATTAAATTTTAGTTTAAGCTGAATGACAATAAACTTTAATTTGTGTTTGTTTATGTCTATAATAACTATTTTTTATATATCTGTAAAAATGTTTGTGTGTCTCTGAATTTTTTGGGTAAAGTTTTAGCCTATTATAGGTATGTAAAAGTCTATTATCATCACTAGTAGCTGTGGTAGTGACGATAGAGGCGGCAGTGGAAGCGGCAGTGGCGGTAGAGGTGACGGCGGTAGCAGTGGGGGTTGTGGCAGTGGCAATAGCGGTAGGAGTGGCAGTGCCAGAAGCGGCGGCATTAAAGGCAGAGACATCGGTTGTAGTAGTGGCTGCACAGAAAGCAACGATGGTAGTGGTGGCAGCGGTTGTAGCAGCAGCTACATAAGAAGCAACGACAGCACCGGAAGTAGCGGTAGCTATGGAGGTAGCAGCAACTGCAGCATGCAGCGGCAGCACCGGCAGTGAAGGCAGTGGTGGTAGCCACCACTACGGCCAATGGCGACAGCTGCGGTAGCAGTGGCGGTGACCACAGCTTCGGCAGTAGTGGTGGCGATTACAACTTCGACAGTAGCGGCAGCGACGACAGTAGTGACGACAACAATAGTGGTATTGGCAGCAACGACGGCAACAACAGTAGTGGCAGGAGCGGCAGCGGGAGCAGTAGCAACAACACCAAATGAGATATATACGTACGAATAAAGTCAGTATTTACATACATTTAATGCTGAAGTATTTTATTTACGTATATATTGAGTATATTTGTACTTAGTTTATATGTACACATAATACTACTATTTATATGTACATATACTACAGTAATGTATCTACGAGTGAAATACTAGTATATATTTACATATATACTACAAGATTATATTTGTATCAAAATATAACTTTTTTTATTAATTTGACTGAGTTGTTTAATTTTCTTACAGATATGATACCATATTGCTCCTCATACAAAGCTTCTATAAGTGATGAGATTTTTCACTGGACATTACGTGTCGTGACTCGGACAGCTTTGTCGTAGTAGAAAAATGATGATCAGAGGGGTAGAGGGAGAGAAAGTAACATCAATGAATGAATATATTATACTTTATGCACTATCGGTAGAAACATTGATGAATAAAATCAAATAAAAGTTTGTTATTTTTTTGTTTTAATTATGTAGAACTTTGAATTTTCATAAAGATTTTAAATAATTTTATTTTGTGTTTATTATAAATTATTTTTAGTTTCAATTTTTATCCAATTTGATATAAAAATATTAAATTATTTAATTAAAAAATTTTTATTATTTTTAAATTCTGAAATTATTTTTGAAATTAAAATGGTAAGGGAAAATTCCCTTGATAAATTAGCAAGGGAAAATCCCTTGCTAAATTAGCTAGGAAATTTTTAGCTAGGAAAATATTAATTATTAACGACGGATATTTCATCGCTAAATTTATTTAGCTAGGAACTATGTCCGTCGCTAAATTTATTTAGCTAGGGACTATGTTCGTCGCTAAAATTTATATAACATCACTTTAGCTAGGGAATCAACCATCGTTATTTTTGTTTAGCGATGGAATATCTCGTTTATTTTGCTAATTTAGCTACAGAATTTTTCTTTTTTAGCAAGGGATTTTTTCCCTCACTAACTTTTTAGCTAGGGCACTTCCGTTGCTAAAATTTAGCAAGAAATACTTTAGATAGTGAACCGATCCATCAGTAATCTGTCGCTATATCTCGTTTAGCGACGGAAAATGCCCATTTAGCTAGGGAATTGTCCCTAGCTATATCAGATTTTTCTTGTGGTGGGATCTTCATTCAATGTTTTTTCTCTTGCCTATTTATTTTTAAATTCAAAGGTTGAGTTGGATCACAGTTGTTGAATTTTGGAGTGGACTTAATTCAAGTCCTCCTTCATTTTCTTGTAGTAAGTTTAATTTATTTTTCAATTCGGCTTTAGTTTCTGTTGTCCTTAATTTTTTGGTTGCTAGTATGAGTAAAAATTATTAAAATTTTGTTTTTTGATCTTCATTGTAAAGTGAGAAGCTTAGTCCTTCAAACTTGGAATTCCTTTCTTTTTTGCTTCACTTTCTTGTCCTTTCACTTGGTCCATGTGTTCTCCTAATTTTTGTAATTTTGTGTGGCTTTGATTGGTGCACTGGAAGAGACATGCTCACTTTATCTAGCAATAGCTTGATATCTTTTCACCTTTAGAGTGCTAATAAATACTTTGTTTCTTCCTGTAGATTTTGTAAATGCATTGCCTCGATATTCACAATAGTTTATCTCTACATATTTATCTGTAAGTGATTTTCTTTTATTAATAGTATTATTTAAAGTTATTGTATGTTTCATTTAGTATTATTATTCAAACTAAATAAGGTACAATGGTAAAAAATTTGGTCCTTATGGCAAACTCAAATGGTCCTAGAACATATATGTAGGTATTTAACTGTGTATTTCCAATCAAAATTAGACTTGAACATTTGAATTAGAGCTTCATTCTTGCAAACAACCACCATAGGTTAATTGAAAAAATTATGTTCAATTATTAGTAAGTTAAGCAACAAAAAAAATCAAAGATTCATGTAATAGTTAACAATAAAATATCAAGTAATAGCAAAATAGTTTACAAATAATTCTTTATTATTTAATATATTTACCTAGTATTGCAGCCATAACACATTTATTTTTGGGCAATGATAGAACATGAAAATCAAATTATGTGAAAAAATATAAGTCTTAGATAGTTAGTTCTTGGTTTATGTTATATACAAAAATAAAATGTCTTAGGATAGTTAATGTCTAAAAACCAAATTACCTTTTGGATATCTATACAAAAATGTTATATGCAAATTCTCTGCAACAAATCCAAAGTTAGCAAAAAAACATTAAAAAAATTAAAAAGTTAGTTAATAAGATTTATAAAAAAATTAAAGTACAAGATTAGAAAATTAAAGTAAAAGATTAATTAGTTAATAAGATTAGAAAAAAATAAATTAAAAATTAGTTTCCATTTTCTTATTGACTAAACAAACATTAAAAAATTAAAGTACAAGGCATACATATAATGAACAATAGGATTATTCAATATCATTTATCACTCTTGTCTTCGAGTGCATATATGGATATTTAATATCATTCACTCAGAGAACTAGGGGGAAATACTGCCGAAATTTTTATGTATGTATGCATAAACATGTATTATTGTGGGATATAGATGAAGCATTCTTAAATGGGAAGGATCTTACCTTTGAATTGAATATATGGAGTGATAAGGATGACATGTAATAATTGAAATGAATTAATAGTAATTAATTAAAAGAAACTTAAAATCATAGTTTGAATGACTAAATTATATGATTGAGCATTATTCTTTGCAAATATAATATGGAAAAATGAGTTTGGAACGTCAGTAGATGTACAAAAGGTTTATGAATGTAATCTTGAATCAAAATTTTTTGAATGGGCTAGAAACTTTCATCAATATTACTTGTAGTCAATCAAGATGGATGAAGATAAAATAAAGTATCCATGTAATAACCATAAGTGTTAGAATATGTCTTTTCATGATGTAAACACTATTAGATATCATGTGGCTAAATATGACTTTGTACCAAATTATTTTGTTTGGATTTATCAAGGTGAAAGTACAATTGATGTGGATAGTGACACAAATGAGGGTGGTGAATCGTATGTATGTAGTGAAGAACCATCAAACACATATCATAGAATAGTCATGGAAGCTGCTGGTGTTGACTTAAATATGGATGAAATGGATGAACCACCTAATCTTGAAGCTTAGAAATTTTATGATATGCTTAAAACTACAGATAATGAGTTGTGGTTGGTTGTTAAACACATTCTCAATTGTCACTTGTAGCTCGACTTATGAGCATGAAGTTAGAAAATCATATGTCTGAGAAATTATTTGACCAGGTGATAGAACTGATGAAAGAGATTGTTTCGGATAATAATTTGGTCACTAATAATTTTAGCAACACTATGAAGTTCCTACGTAGTATGGGTTTACCAGTGGAAAAAATTGATTGTTGTTTCATTGGATATATGTTATATTGAGGTGCTTATAGTGACTTAATTAGCTTTAAGTTTTGTAATCATCCTCTGTTTAAGAAGGTACCTCGTATTATAGAAAAGTAATATAAGATGAAAGTAGCATATAAGAAGATGCATTACTTTCCTTTAATTCCTAGATTACATAGACTATATGCATTAAATGCTACGACACATGATATGAGCTGGCATTCTGAGCATGAGGTTGAACAAGGGGTGATGCGTTATCCATTAAATTCACCCACCTGGAAGCATTTTAAATAGATACATCAAGATTTTGCTTCTTAAAGTTAAAATGTGAGATTTGGGTCTTTACACTGATAGTTTTCAGCCATTTGGGCAATCTGGACAATAGTATTCTATATGACCAGTGATAGTGATACCTTACAATTTGCCTCTATGGTTGTGTATGAAGGAGCAATATATGTTTCTGTCAATATTGGTTCTAGGGCCAAAAAATCCGAAAGACATGTTGGATGTTTTCTTATAGCCTATTATAGCAGAGTTGAATCATTTGTGGGATATTGGCATGAATATATGCGACATTTCAAAAAAGTAAAATTTCATTATGCAGGTGGCCCTTATGTAGACGATAAGTGATGTTCCTATATTTTCAATGGTATCTGGTTGGTGTACAATAAGACAATTACATGCCTATGTTTCATTGACAAGTTTGATGCTTTTACTCTTAAATTCAGTGGTAAATAGTCATGGTTTGATAACTATCATAATTGTATACCTATAAATCATCCATTCCATAGAATTAGAACTGTATTTTGAAAAAATAAAATTTGGGTCTGAAGAAGATAATTGAAATGGATGCTACTAGAACTAATGGACCAATATGCAAAGACAATTTTTCTGGTGGAAATACAATATTTTTTGGGACTTGCCCTATTGGAGGTCTAATTTAAATCATCATAATTTGGATGTACTATATATTGGAAAAAATATGTTTGACAAAATTTTCAACACTATCCTGGATGTAGATGGGAAAATAAAGGATACTTTAAAATCATGACAAGAGTTGAATGATTATTGTCGGCGTCCTGAATTGAAATAGAATGTGGCTACAAAAAATACTCAAAATCTTGTTACACATTAGATAATAAGACAAGACAGACATTGTGTGAATGGGTTAAAAATTTGAAATTCCCTGATGGATATTTTTCAAAATGGGCAGATGTGTGGATATGAAGAAACTTAAGTTATTTTGAATGAAAAGTCATAACTGTCATGTATTTATGCAATGATTAATACTAATTTCTTTCTGTTAAATACTTTCCTGAATGTTTGGAAGGTCCTTACAGAATTTAGTTTGTTCTTCAAACAACTAACCACAACCATAATCAAAAAAGATGATATGGTGAGACTGAAGAATGACTTACCTATCATTCTTTGTATGCTTGAACGGATATTCCCACAGAACTTTTTTTGATCAATGGAATATTTTCGGTCCATTTGGCTTATGAAGCAAGGATAGACGAGCCATTGCAATATATGTGGATGTATCCTTTTGAAAGGTAAATAAATATAAGTGGGGGTGTTATATTATTTAAAGCATAAATTTATATTGTAATTTGATTTTATTTAAACTTAGCATACTGGTTGTAGGTATATTTGTAAGTTAAAATTGAATGATAGAAACAAGGAACAAGTTGGAGGTTCAATTTGTAATGCATATTTAATAGAAGAATCATCATCTTTTTGTTCTTATATTATTTTGAGGATAATGTCAATACAAAGCATAGAAATGTGTCTTGAAATGATGATGGTCGTGCACCAGTAGAAGATGAATCTGAGGACAAGCTATCTATCTTCAAGCATCTTGGAAGAGTATTTAAAAGAGCAAAGAAAAGATGTATGATAGATGAAGAGTACAAAGCAATTTGGAGCTTTGTTTTACTTAATTGTGAAGAGGTTACACCATATATTGAATATGTATATCTAAAATGGCTACATGTTTAATCATATGATCATTTTTTCCAGAATAAGAATAATTTAAAATTTATATCCATTGTTGTCCCTCTGTTTATATTTGTGCAGTGTTTATGTTGAGTAATTAAAACATAGGCAACCAACAATTCCCACCCATGAGGTCGATTCTATGCTAGAAACTGAATTTTTGAATTAGTTTAAGAACTATATAAGAATTATTAAACCATAATTTTTTGAATAATTTGATTTATTAGTATCTTACATTTTTAAACATCATTTGTTGAATTTATGCACAGACAAATGATCCTTCAAATAGAGATTCCAACACATTCATATAGAATCTAAGTAAAGGCCGGTTTAGATATGTGATTACCTATCTTGGGTTTTTTGTCAATGGATATAAATTTCACACAATAGGGCAAGTTTCTTCTAAAGCAACTATGAACAGTAGAGTATGCATTAAAGGCTCAAGTTATAGTACAAATGAGAGTGATTATTATGGTCAACTAGTAGAAGATGTTGAGTTGGAGTATCATGGACTCAAAAATAATAGGTTTATATTATTAAAATGTGAGTGGATTGATCCTACACGAAATGTGGGTACAAAGAATCACTTTGATTATAAGCTAGTAAATGTTAACTATAAATGCATATTTAATTGACATGAGTCATTTATTATGGCATTTCAAGCTGCTCAAGTATATTATTGTACATATTCGAGTTTATCTCATGATAAAAGTGATTGATGTGCCATTTGCAAAATCAAAGCTCGATCCAATATTAAAGTACCAATATCTCAACAAAGTAGTGCAAACTTAGCTATTGCACCAGCATTTTAATAAGATGATATCAATAATATTGAGTCTGTGCATGTAGATGAAGATCCAAAAAACTTATGTGACTCAAATGGTGACGTAATAAAAATTGAAGATGATCAAGTTCAATCTAAAGATGAGTTGGAACTTCCATCAGAATCAGATGAAATGTTAGAAGATCTATTAGAGGATGATAGTAATACCAATAATTAAACTTCTTATAATTGTATTGGAATATTATAGTTTCAAAGACTTTCTATATTTTGTTGTAATCCATTGGTGTGTGTTATTCTGGTGTGCATGGTTGTTCATCATACAATATCAATTTATGTTTTCATTATATCTCTATTATATGTTCTATGTATTTACTTTGTGTATAGTAGATGGTGCATAAAGGATGTGGGCGTGGTGGAGGTGGATGTGGATGCAAACATGGATGAAATTCATCTAGTATTTTATGTCGTATTGTACAGTTAGTACCATCTCATACCCAACCCTATCTAGACATCATTATCACCATCACTATCACCATCACCATCATTGACACCCGCACCATCACCTTTATCAGATATAAGGCCACCATTCATTACACTTCCTCCACGTAGTTGGAGATCGTGGGAGGCAGGCCTGGTATGCCCCAATTGCTTGGCTGAGGAATTAAGCTATACCCGGTCGGACTGATGCCAGTTAACACTTGCATACTGGGCCAGGCAAGATTTGGTGTTTTGTTCAACTCTGTCTAATCAAGGCTAGCCTGGGTTAGCTAGGATATCCAGTAGGTTGCATCTCTAGCCTCTCCCTGCCACCAGCTTACTACTAGCTGTTGGTGCTGGTTGTAGCTTTCCAGTTGCACTTCACTTCTACAAGGACAGCAGGAGGCAAGCCCTAGGGTGTGCTGGTCCCTACCCATCATGCTGCCATCTTCTATTATAGTAATAAATAATATGTATGTATGTATGTATGTATGTATATATGTGTGTGTGTGTGTGTATATATATATATATATATTTTTTTTAAATTAAATGTCAACCACACTAGACATATGTTTACTAAAATTTGATTTAAAATATGTAACATAAATTCAAAAATGTTGAAATAAAACATTAATGTCTGAATATGAAAATTAAAATCTAATGAAAAAAAAATCCAAATAAATGCACGTTAGTCTAATGCTACTCTGTTTTATTACAGAACCTCGTGGAGGAACATGTGACAGCTCCTTCTCAGCTAGTTGAGAGTTCTAATGATGATGATGATGATGAACAAGAAGAACTAGAAGAAACAAAAGAAGAATAAGAATAATAATAATAATAATTAAAAGAATAAGAAAAAGAACAATAAGTAGAATCAAATGAAGAAGAAGGAGGAGGAGAGGAATAGGAAGAAGAAGAAGGAGGAGAGGAATAGGAAGAAGAAGAAGAAGATAGAAAAAAAAGAGAAGAAGGAGAAGAAGATGATGATGAAGAAGTGAAATATAAAAAAAATAATAAGAAGTAGAAGAATAAGAAAAACGATAAAAGGAAAAGATTGAGAAAAAGTATGAGAAAAAGAAAAATAATAAAAGAAGATGATTAAAAAAAGAATAAGAATATGATGATGTTGTTGTTGATGATGAAGAATAAGAAGAAGCAAATGAAGAAGAAGAAGAAAAAGAAGAGGAAGAATAAGAAGAAGAAGAGGAAAAGTAAGAAGAAGAATAAAAAGTAGAAGAAGAAGAATAATAATAATAATAATAATAATAATAAAGAAGAAGAATAAAAAAAGAAGAGAAAGAAAGAGAATAATAATAATAATAATAATAAGTGAAGAAGAAGAACAAGATAAGATGAAGAAGAAAAAAAAATAGTTGAAGAAGTAGAAAGAGAAGAAGAAGTAGTAGTAGTTGAAGAAGTATAAAAATAAGAAGAAGAAGTAGCTAATGAAGTAGAAAGAGAAGAATAATAAAAATAAGAAGATGAAGAGGAAGAAGAGAAAAAAAGTAGAGGAAGATGAATAATAAGAAGGAGAATACGTAGGAGGAGGATAAAAAGTAGGAGGAAGAGGAGATGATGATGATGATGAAAAAGAAGAAGGTGATGGATTAGAAGAAGAAGAAGAAGAAATAGAATAAAAAAATAGTAGAAGAAGAAGAATAAGAAGAAGAGGAAGAAGAAGAAGAAGAAAAAGATGAAGAAGAGAATAGCATAAAGAAGAAGAAGAAGTAGAAGAAAAATATGACGTTGAAAAATAAAAAGAAAAATAAGGAGGAAAAGAAATAGAAGAATAAGGTGAAAAGAAAAAGTAGAAGAATAAAAAAAGAAAAATAAAAAAATAAAAGGAAGAAAAAGATAAACAAATATAATAATACAAAATTAAAGAAGTAGAAGAAGATGATGAAGAAAAGGAAGAAAAAGAAAAATTAGAAAATGAATTAGAAGAAAAAGAAGAAGAGAAAAAAATAAAATGAAGAAGAAAATAAAAAGAAAAGAAGAAGAAAATAAGAAGAAAATAAGAAGAAAATAAGAAGAAAATAAGAAGAAAAAAAGAATAAGAAGAAAAATAAGTAGAAGATGATGAAGAGGAGGAAGATGAAGAATAAGAAAAAGATGTAGAAGAATAAGAAGAATAAAAATATCAAGTTAAAAAAGAAGAAGAAGAACAATAACCAAAATAAAAATAAAAAGAAGTAGAAGAAGAAGGAGAAGAACAACAAGAAGAATCAAAAGAAGAAAAAGAATAAGACGGATATAAATATAAAAAGGAGGAGGAGAAGGAGAAGGAGAAGAAAAAAAAGGAGAAGAAATTAAGAAAAAACAGTAGGAGAAAAAGGAAAGGATTAATAAGAAGTAGAAGAAGAAAAATATGATAAAGTAGAAGAAGAAGATGATGATTATTATTATTATTATTATTATTATTATTATGATAAAAAGGAAGAAGAAAAAGATGTTGATTATGATGTTGATGATGAAGAAGAAGAAAAATAAGCAAAAGAAAAAAATGGAGAAGTAGAAGGAGAAGAAAAAGAAATAGAAGAAAAAGAATACTAATAAAAATAACAAAAAGAATTGGAAGAAGAAGAAGAAGAAAAGGAAGAAGTGGAATAAGAGAAGAAGAAGTTGAGAAGAAAAAGAAAAAGAAAAAGAAGAAGAAGAAGAAGAAGTAGAAGAAGAAGAAGAGGAAGAAGAAGAAGAAGAATAGGAGGAGGAGGAAGAAGAAGAAAAAGAAGCGAAAGAACAAGAAGAAAAAGATGCAGTAATAGAAGAAGATGATGATGATTAAGATGAAGAAGAATATAAAGATGAAGAAGAAGATGAATAAGAATAAGAATACAAAGAAGAAGAATATGTAGAAATAATAAAGAAGTATAAAAAGAATGAGAAGAAAAAGCTAAAGAAGAATAGGATGAAGAAGAAGAAGAAGAAGGTGAAGAAGAAGAAGGCTGAGAAGACTAAAAAGTAGAAGGATTAGGAGACTAAAAACAAGGAGAAAAAAATGAAGAAAATGATGATAATGATGATGAAAAGGAAGAAAAATAAGAGTAAGAATAAGTAGGAGGAGGAGGAGAATAAAAAGAAAAAAAAATAGTATAAGAAAAAGATCATGAAAATCAAGTGAAGAAGAAGAAAAAGAAGAAGAAGAAGGAAAAGAACATAAGGGAGAAGAAAAGAAGAAAAGTTGAAGAATAAGTAGAAAAAGAAGAGGAGGAGGAAGAGGAGGATGAGGAAGAATAAGAAGAAGAAGAAGAAGAGAAGAAGATAAAAAAATAAAAAATAGCAAAAGAAGAAGTAGTAAAAAAAGAATAAGAAGAAGCGGCAAATGATGGAGAAGAAAAAGGATTAAAGAAAGAAGATGGAGAAGGTAAAGAAAAATCATATGGAGAATAAAAATAAGAAGAAGAGAAAGAAGAAGAAGAAAAAGATGATGATGATGATGAAGAAAAATAAAAAGAAAAAAAGAAGATAAAAGAAGAATAAGAAGTTGATATAGAAGAACAAGAAGAATAAAAATATCAAGCTAAAGAAGAAGAATAAGAAGAACCATAAGAAAAATAAGAAGAAGAAGCAAAAGAAGAAAAAAAATTCGAAAGATAAAAATAATAATAATAATAATAATAATAATAATATATGAATAAAAAGGAGGTGGAGAAGGGGAAGGAGAAGTAGAAAAAAGGAGAAGAAACTAAAAAAAAAAGATGTAGGAAAAGAAGAAGAAGAATAACTAGAAGAATAAGTAGTAAGAGAAGAAGAAGAAGAATGCAAATAAGAAGTAGAAGAAAAAATTGAATAAGAAGAAGATATAGCAGAAGAAGAAGAAAAAGAAAAATATGATGATTTTGATGGTGATGAAAAGGAAGAAGATGATGATGATGATTATGATGTCGATGAAGAGGAAGAAAAAGAAAAAGAAGAATAATAAGAAAAATAAGAAAATGATAAAGTAGAAGGAGAAGAAAAGAAATTGAGAAGAAGAATAATAATAAAAATAACAAGAATAAAAATAAGAAGAAATAGAAAAATAATTTGAAGAAGAAGTGGAAGAAAAGAAGCATAAGCTAAAAAGAAGAAGTAGTAGAAGAAGATGATGATGAAGAAAAAAATAGGAGAAAGAATATGAAGAAGGAAAAGAAGTAGTAGTTGTTGTTGAAAAATAAGAAGTTGATAATAAAGAAGAAGATGAAAATGAATAAGAATACAAAGAAGAAGAATAAGTAAAAAAACTTTATAAAGAAAATAAAAAAAAAGATGAAGAAAAAGAAGAAGAATGAGAAGAAGAATGTGATGATGATGTGATGAAGTATAAAAAGAAGAAGATGAAAAAGTAAAAATGAAGAAAAAGAAGAAAGAAAATGATAAGAAAATGGAGAATAAGAACAAGAAGAAGAAAAAAAAAATGAAGAAGAAAATGAAGATGGTGATGAAGAAGAAAGATGAGTATATTAAAATGAAGAATGATGAGGAGACTAAGATGACGAAGAAAAAGACTAATAAGAAAAAGAAAAATAAGAATAAAAATAAGGAGGACGAGGAGAATAAAAATAAAAAAGAAGTAGAAAAGGAAAAAGATGATAAAAATGAAAATGAAGAAGAAGAATGAGAAGAACATAAGGGAGAAGAAAAGAATAAAAGAAAAAGAAGAAGAAGAAGAAAAAAAAGAAGAGGAAGAAGAAAAAGAAGAAGAAGATGATGATGATGAATAAAAAGAAGAGGAAGAAGAAGAGGAAAAAGAAGAAGAATAATAAAAAGATCAAGAAGAAGAAGAAGAAGAAGCATAAAATGAAAGAGAAGAAGAAGGTGAAAAAGAATGAAGAAGAAGAAAGTGAAGAAGAATGACAAGGAAAAGAAAATAAGAAGAAGAGTAAAAAGAAGAATAATAATAATAATAATAATAATAATAATAATAATAAAATAAATGAAGAAGAGGAAGAAAAGAAAGAAGAAGAAAAAGAAGAAAAAGAAAAAGAAGAAAAATAGTAGAAGATAAAGATGAAGAAATTGAAAAAGATGATGAAGAAGAAGATGAAGAAGAATAAGAAGAAAAATTAAAAGAAAAAGAATAATAATAATAATAATAATAATAATATGAAGAAGTTGAAGAATATTAAGAAGAATAATAATAATAATAATAATAACGAAGAATATGAAGAAGAAGAAGAATAATAATAATATGTAGAAAAAGAAGAATTAGAAGAAAATAATAATAATAATAATAATAATAAGCATAAGAATAATGAGAAGAAAAAGTAGAAGAAGTAGAGCAAAAACTAGAAGAAGAAAAGATGAATTAAAAAAAAAGATGAAGTAGAAAAAAAAGATGAAATAGAAAAAAAAGATGAAGTAGAAAAAAAAGATGAAGAAAAAAAAAAGAAGAAGAAGAAGCGTAAGAACAATGAAAAGAAGTATAAGAAGAAGCAGGAGAATAAAAAAAAAGAAGAATGAGAATAATAAAAAGAAGAAGAATGAAAAGAAAAAAAGAAGTAGTAGGATAAGAATAATAAAAAGAAAGAAATAAAAAAAAGAAATTAGAAGATGATGAAGTAGAAGAAGAAAAAAATCGAAGAAGTAAAAGATACTGAAAAAAGTAGAATAATAAGAAGAAGAAAGAAAAATTAGAAGAAGAAGACAGTGATGATGAAAAAGAAGAAGAAGAAGAAGAAGAAGAAGAAGAACAAGAACAAGAACAAGAGGAAGAAGAAGATGATGAAAGGAAGAATAAACTGATGAAAAAGATGTAGAAGATGAGGAAAAAGAAAAATAATAAGAAAGGGAAGAAAAAGAGGAAGAAGAATAACAAGAAGAAGAAGAAGAAGAAGTAGTAGTAGTAGTAGAAGAGCTAGCAAAAGAAAAAGTAGAAAAATAATAAGAAGAAGAAGATGATGATGTAAAAGATGAAGTAGAAGATGTATAAGAAGAAGAAGGAGAAGAAGTAAAAGAAAAAGAAGATGATGAAGGCGAAGAAAAATTAGAAGCATAAGAAGAAGAAGAAGAAAAATAATAAAATGAAGAAGAAGAAGAAGAAAAGAAGAAAAAAAGAAGAAAAAGAGAAGAAAAAAAAGAAGAAAAAAATAAGAAGAAGAAGCATAAGAAATAGAAGAAGATGACAAAGAAGAGGAAGCTATAGAAGAAAAAGAAAGAAAATAAGTAGTATAATAAGAAAAAGATTAAGAAGAAGAAGAATCCGCAGCAAAATAATAATAATAATAATAATAATAATAAGAAGAAAAAAAAGAAGAAGCAAAAGAAGAAGAAGAAGAAGAAGAATGAGAAGAATAAGAATAAGAAGAAGAAGAATGAGAAGAATAAGAAGAAGAAGAAGAATAACAAGAAGAAGTTGAAGAAGAAAAAGAAGAAGAAGAAGAAGAAGAAGAATAGGAAGAACATAAAGAAGAAGAAGAAGAAGAATAGGAATAGAGGAAGAAAAATACTAAGAAACAGAAGAAGAACAGTAAGAAGAACTATAAGAAAAATAAGATGATGTAGACGAAGAATAAAAAGAAGAAGAAGTAGAAGAAGATGATGATGATGATGATAATAATAATGAAGTAGAAAAGAGGAAGAGGAACATGAAGAAAAATAATAGAAAAAAGAACGAAAGAGAAGAATAATATGAAGAAGAACAAGAAAAAAGTAGAAGAAATAGAAGAAGGAAAAGAAAAGAAAGAAGAAGAAGAATAATAAGAAGAAAAAGTAGTAGTATAAAAAGAAGAAAAAGTGGAAGTATAAGAAGAAGAAGAAAAAGAAGATGAAAAATAAGAAGAAGAAAGAGAAGAAAAAGAGTTAGAAGAAAAATAAGAATAAGAATAAGAAGAAGAAGAATAAAAAGTGAAAAAGAAGAAGAACGAGAAGAACAAGAAAAATAAGAAGAATAATAAAAAGATGAAGAATAAATAGTAAAAGTAGAAGAAGAGAAAGTATAAAAAGAAGAAAAATATGAAGAAGAAGATGATGATGTGATAAAGAAGAAGTATAAGAAGAGGAGGAAGAAGAAGAATCATAAGAATAATCAAAAGAAGAAGAAGGACGAGAAGATGATGATGATGAAAAAGAAGATGTAGAAGAAAATAAATAATAAAAGAAGAAGAAGAAGAAGAAGAAGAAGAAAAAGAAGAAGAAGAAAAAGAAGAAGAAGAATAATAATAATAATAATAATAATAATAATAATAATAATAATAATAATAAAAGAAAGAAGAAGAAAAAAAATAAGAAGAATAAGTAGATGATGATGATGATGATGAGGATAAAGGAGAAGAATACTAAAATGAAGGAGAAGAAAAGATGTAGAAATATAAGAAGAATAAGAAAAAGTAGAAGAGGAAGAAGGAGAAGAAGAAGAAGAAGAAGAAGAAGAAGAAGATGAGGAAGCAGAAAAGAAAGAAGAATAAAAAGAAGAGGAAGAATAAGACATAGAAGAAGATGTGGAAGAAGAAGAAGGCGAAAAGGAAAAGAAAGATGAAGAAAAGAAGAAGAAGAAAAAGAAGAAGAAGGGGAAGAATAAGATTCAAAAGAAAAATAAGAAGAATTAAAAGTATAATAAAATAATGATGATGATGATGAAAAGAAGAAGAAGATGATGATGAAGATGATGTTGATAATGAGGAAGAAGAAGAAAAAGATGATGATGATGATGTGGAATAAGAATAAAAAGTAGAATTAGATTGAGTTGAAGAGGTGGAAGTAGGAGAAGAATGAGAAGAAAAAGAAGGATGCAAAGAAGAAGAAGAAGAAAAAGAGAAAGAAGATGGAAAAAAGAAGAAGAAAAAAAATACGAAGTCAAAGGAGGAGAAGAATAAAATGATAATGAAGAAGTAGAAAAAGATAAAAATAAAAGAATGAGAAAAAAAGGATAAGAAGAAGAAGAAGAAGACAAGAATTAGAAAATGAAGTATAAGTTGAAGAAGAAAAAGAAAAAGTAGAAGAAGTAGGAGCAAAAAATGATGCATAAGATTAAGGAGAAGAAGCAAAGAGAAAAGTAGGAGGAGGACGAGGATAAAGAGAAGGAGGAGGAGGTGGTGGTGGTTGATTAGAAGAAGAATAATAAGAATAAGAAGAAGTAGAATGAGAATAAGAAGGAGAAGAAGCTGAAAAGAAGAATAAGAGAAAGAAGAAGAATAAGAATAAAAGAATGAAAAAGAAGAAGAAGAATAATAATAATAATAATAATAATAATAATAATAATTTATTGATGATGATGAAGGAAGAAAAATAAGAAAAAGAAAAAAAAAAGAAGTAGAAGAAGAAGAAGAAATAGCAGTAGAATAAAAATAAGAAAAAAAAATAAGAAAAAAAATAAGAAAAAAAAATAAGAAAAAAAATAAAAAAAATAAAAAAAAAATAAGAAAAAAAAATAAGAAGAGAAGAAGAAGAAGAAGAAGAAGAAGAAGAAGACGACGACGACGACGATGATAACGACGATGACGAAGAAGAAGAAGGCAAAAAAATAAACAAGAAAAGGCAAGAAAAAAATTAGAAGAAGAGGATAAAGAAAAAGAAGATGATGATGATGATGAAAAAGAAAAAGAAAATGTGGAAGAAGAAAAAAAGGTAGAAGAAAATGAAGAATAATAAGAAGTAGAAGAAAAAAAGGAAGAAGAGAAGAAAAAAAAAAGAAGTAGAAAAATAAATTGAAGAAGACTATGATGAGGAAGAAGATGAAGAACAAAAAGCAGAACAAGAAGAAGAAGAAGAAGAAGAAGAAGAAGAAGAAAAGAAGTAGTAGAATAATAATAATAATAATAATAATAATAATAATAAGAACCATAACAAGAAGTAGGAGGAGGAGAAGTAGAAGAAGATGAATAATAATAATAATAATAATAATAATAATAATAATAAGTAAAAGAATCAGAAAAAGGAAATAAATAAGAAGAAAAAATATATATATATATTTAAAAGAATAAGAAGAATTAGGAGAAGTAGATAATGATGATGAAAAAGAATAAGAAGAATAATAAGATGATGATGATGATGATAACGAATAAGAAGAAGAATTTGAAGAAGTACAAGAATAAGAAGAAGAACAAGATGATGATGATGATGATGATGATGATGATGAATAAGAAGAGGAATATAAAGAAAAAATGATGAAGAAGATAAAGAAGAAAAATAAGAAAAATAAAAAGAATAATAAGAATAGGAACAATAAGAAGAATAAAAGAAGAAGAATAAGATGATGATGATTGTGATTATAATGATGAGAAATAAGAAAAAGAATAAGATTATGATGAAAAAGGAGAAGAAGAATAATAATAATATGTTGAAAAATTAGAAGAATAAAAAGAAGAAGAAGAAGAATGAGAAGAAAATAAGAAAAAGATGAAACTAAAAATAAGAGCAAAAAGAAGAATAAGAAAAAGGGGAAGAAGTTGAAGAAGTATAAATTGAAGAAGAAGAAGAAGATGATGATGATGATGATGATGATGAAAAAGAAGATTAAAAAGAAGTAGAAGAAGAAGGTAGAAGAAAAAGTAAAAGAAGTAGAATATCAAAAAAATGAAGACAAAGAAAATGAAGAGGAAGATGAAGATGAAAAAGAAAAAAAATAAGAAGAAGAAAATTAGAAGAATAAAAAAGAGAAAGAAGAAAAAGAAAAAAAGTAGAGAATATGATGATAATGATGATATGGAAGTAAAGAAGAAGAAGAAGAAGAAGAAGAATAATAATAATAATAATAATAAGAATAAGAAGGAGGAGGAGAAGAACAATAAGAAGAAAAATAAAGAAGAATAAGAAGAAGATATGATTATTATTATTATTATTATTACAAGGAAGAAGAAAAAAAAAGAATATGAAAAAAAGAATTAGAAAATATAAGTAGAAGAAGAAAAAAAATGAAGAATAAGAATAAGAAGTAGACAAATATTAAGAAGAAGAAGAAGAAACAAAAAAGAAAAAGAATAAGAAGAATAAGATGAAAAAGAAGAAGAAGAAGAAGAAGAAGAAGAAGAAGAAGAAAATGAAGTTGAATACTATGAACATGAATAAGAGGAATAAAAAGAAGAAGAAGAAAAAGAAGAAAAAGAAAATCCAAAAGAAGGTCAACAAGAAGAATAAGAAGAAGATGATGATAAAGATGAAGGAGAATAAAAAGTAGGGGAAGAAGAAGTAGAAGAATAATAAGGAGTGGAAAAAGAAGAAGAAGAAGAAGAAAAAGAAGAAGAAAAGAAATCAAAGAAGAAGAAGAAGAAGAAGTTGTAGAATAAGAAAAATAGAATAAATAGAAGAAGAAGAAGAAGAAGAAGCATAAGAAGAGGTGGAAGAAGTAGAAGTAGATGAAGAAGAAGCAGAAGTAGAAGAACTAGATGAAGAAGAAGAAAAAGTAGGAGAATAAAAAGGACTAGGATAAGAAGAAGTAATAGTATAATTAATATAAGAAAATGAGGAAGAGGACGAACAAGAAATAAATAAAAAAATAGAATAAGAAAAAAAAATAAGAAAAAGATGAAGAATAAGGATGTAGAAGAAGAAGAATGAGGAGGAGGAAGTAGTAATAGAAGAAGAAAAATAAGAAGAAGAAGAAGTTGATATTGTAGAAGTAGAAAAAGAAGAAGAAAGAGAAATAAAAAGAAAAAGAAGAAAAAGAAGAAGAAGAAAAACAAGAATAAGAGAAAGAAAAAGAAGAAGAAGAAGAAGAAGAAGAAGAAGTGGTATAAGAAGATGATGAAGAATAAGAAGAAGTGGAATAAGAAGAAGATGAAGAAGAAGTGGAATAAGTAGAAGAAGAAAAATAATAATAATAATAATAATAATAATAAT
Source organism: Sapria himalayana (assembly GCA_029783825.1). Classification (NCBI taxonomy): domain Eukaryota; kingdom Viridiplantae; phylum Streptophyta; class Magnoliopsida; order Malpighiales; family Rafflesiaceae; genus Sapria; species Sapria himalayana. The sequence goes on from JAREIK010001701.1 coordinate 251,443, forward strand.
AATAAGTAATTAAAGAAAAAGAAGAAAAATAAGAGGCAGAAGAATAAAAAGAAAATAATAAGAATAAGAAGTATAAGAAGAATTAGAAGAAACACTATAAAAAAAGTCGAAATAGTTAGGGAAAATTTCCTAGCTATTATAAGAAATTCCATCTCCAAAATAGCATAGCGATGGATTTATGATGGAAATAATCCCAAGCAAAAGTGCTCATCTCGAAAAATTAACGAGAAAAAATATTTTCCTAGCAAATTTTTGAACGAATGAAATTTCCTGACTAATTATATATTTTCTCTTACTAATTTTTTTCATAATTCAGAAAATAAATTAATATTTTTTGACTGAATATATATGGAAAAATCTCTAGCTAGAATAGCTAGGGTAAAATTTCATTGCTATTTTAAATTTATTGTGAGAAAATAACAACAAGAATAGCTAGAGATCATTTTATAGCTATTTTCACAATTTTATTTTTTTTTAAAAATTAGAATATACACTTTTATATTTTTATATTAATAATTAATAAAAACATATGCTAAAAACCTTTTTTTAAATTTACAATAAGTCAAAGTAGTGTAGAAATTAATCTGATACAATAGTGTCAATAGTAAAAAAAATAACTTAGGTATATAATCATCTAAAACTAAATTGTCATCCTCATCATTAGCTGGTGGATTTGTGCTATACTCTCTTGGGTGGTTGCTTTGCTTGAACTCGATATCCTATCTGTCGCGTCAAGGCTGCTAACTGTGACTCCATATAGGTCATCTACTATTGCATTGCATTGTTCATTTCTTTCATCTTAATATTAACTTCTTTTATTTCCTGCATTTCTTCTTTCAAAAGCATAATCTTCTTATCATTCTCTTTCATTTCTATCTCCATAACTACAAAATATTCATTTGTTTCCATTACTTGCTACTCAACCACCTCATCCACCACTATTGTGATAGAGGAACTTGAAGCATGACTACTAGAACAAAAAGCCACTCCCTTCTAGCCGATGCTATATACTCGCTACTTCTTTTGACCTTCTATGATCTCCAAATAGTCATCATCATCATCTTCATCTTCTTATTCTTCTTCTACTTCTTCTTATTTTTATTCTACTTCTTTTTTTCCTCCTCCTTATCATCTTTTTCTTCCTCTTCTTTTTTTTCTTCTTCATCTTATTCCTTTTATTCTTTTATTTCTTCTTTGTCTTCTTCCTCTTCTTCTTCTTCTTCTATTTCTTATTTTTCTTATTCTTCATCTAATACTACTACTTCTACTATTACTTCTTCTTATTTTCCTTCTTCTTCTTCTACACTACTACTACTACTACTACTATTATTACTACTTCTTCTTCTACTTTTTCATCATCATCATCATCATCTTCGTCTTCCTTCTCTTCTTCTTCTAC